>CM040928.1:24681890-25064390 GCA_023029165.1 Gobiocypris rarus
ACTTCAGTCAACATGACAACCTGCTTGCACAGAGCAGCAAAGTTCCTTGATAATTACGCCGGAATGAGAGTTTAGTTCCTAGCCATATCGGTCTAGAAAATTGCAACTTCTCATTTTCCTTCGGCCTTAGTACACGATGTAACTACACATCACAACATGAAAATAGGAAAATGTTGGTGTTATTTTGTCACTTATTGAGCAGTAGACTAGATGGAGCCATTTACCTCCAGTTTTTGTGCTAAGCTGCGAATGGACATCTATCTACATTGAATAAGCTAAAGTCCCAAAAAGTTGCCGTGTTCCTTTAAGTGGGCTAATCATGTAAAGTGCACTGAAAGGGCCCCCCTGACAATGTTTTGCCCCAGAAGTCTAGGACCTGCACTGAGAACAAGCACTGATTATTATCATTTGATGCCATAAACCTCACAATTCTTTGCCTGCAAAAAAACATTGGTTTCAGGCAGACTGGAAAAAACATGCACCCACATTCCATGAAACTGCATGTCAGCTCACCTAGACAGAATGAAAAATTGTAGCAGATGCTTTGCGGTTTTATGAGCAATCAGGGTTTCCACATGTCCTGGAAAACACGCAATATTAAAGAAAACGTAAAATCGTGTTGTCCTGGAAAATTATTAAAAAAAAGGTTCTTGTAATCTTCTTTAGCCAAGAACAAGGAGTTTATGGCTCAAAACAGTTAGTAGGAATAAATTACATGTAAGAGAAGTATTTTGAACAGTGACGTAGTTTTGTGTGGACCCTTGCAGTAGTTAGTGAATGTTATTAACTGCTCAAATGTTTGCAACTGTAAGACCGCTGAGTTCGCTCCAATGGCGGCAGCGAAGAGCGGGCGAAGGTATCTGCGCGTTCGGTGTTCTCAGCTGGGCAACATGGATTTAATTCCAATTCCTCTTTATCTGACTCCATTTTATTATAATTTAGAATTTAGATTAGAATGCCAATTTGGTTATTTGGTCATTTATATTTAATAGTTAGCTACACATTTAATTATTCCGTTTAACCCTTTGTGGAAAGTACCCATTCATGACCTCATAGAGATCGTTAATAATTCAGAGTAAGTCAGAATAAATCAAAATGTAACAATTTATTAAACAGTCAGGTACATATAATTCCAATTACATAACCAATTCAAAGATCCTCAATACATAACATCAAATCCTCTGAAGTAAAGAGTGAGAGATGCGTTCGGACATAGGCCTACAACGTTACAGGCGAATCTGAATTACAATATTGCGCCCTGAACTTTCTGCTACATCACCTTAAGTACTCAGCAAGACAGTCACTTCTTTCAAATGGAAACATATGTTAACTAAGGGAATTTACATGTAATCGCTGTCTCAGACCTGTAGTATTGACAAAAGACCAAATGGTTGAAAGCCACACCTACCACACTATGCAACATCTCTTTGAACTCTTAAAACCTTTAATATGTTCTTGTTTGCTTCTGTGGAGATGAGATATTTGTACCAGTCGCACTAAGACATTTCCTATGATATCAAACACATATCTACTGAGTAGTATTTGTTCACTTTTAGATCATATAGATTTTGAATACGTTTCTGATAGTCACGGCATGAGGGGGTCAAGTAGGATGGGGGAAGAAGTAGGTGAAAGAAATACATGTAAATTAGAGCCATTCTTAGTTGATTCACACAGCGTGTCGTTGTCTGCAGTAACTTGCTAATCATTTTGATACGGTTTAAGCCTTGTACATGGCAAACTACAGCAGTCATACATTAAGTTTTGATTGTTGTCAAAAGTACTGATACTTTAGTAGCCTACCAAGCATAGGCGCCGCACCAATCCAAAATCAACTGACACACATCGGGTCCCGGCTGGTCGTGATATACACAATTCTACAAAACCTTGTGCTTTCTGTTTTTGCTTGATGATAAATTGCATTTTAAGTTTATACTATAATAATCAGGTATATCAGTGAGAGAGCGTCTCTCTACAACATCGACAAAATGTGTTATGTGTTTTTTGTTTGGTTAGTAAATGTATTTCCAGTTTCCCTTCGTGAGTCATGAATTGTGTAATGAATTCATCAAGCGCACCATCACATGGAGAAAAAGACAGTAGAGTACAAATGGGCTAAAGACCCCTTTGATTTTACCACTAGATGGTACAAACACTTATTTGATCTAATATTTTATGTTTTTTTTTTTTTTTATGTTGTAGATTTAAGTAGCAAATAAGAATCGCTAAAATTATTGAATATATTATGAGACAAAGGTCTTAATGATTTTTCTTCAAGGTAATTAAAGCAACTGTTTTTAATAACGTAAGAATATGTAAAAGTATGTTGTTTGGGGTAAAAGGCACCCCTGCTGTTGGGGTTAAAGGCACCACATCTAACATGATAATTAATAATTAGCTGACTTTTCCAGTTGTTGATATGACATGGTTAGATTCAGATTGTAAATATCATATATTAGGTTGGATGAACATCTTAGAGATAATCGCCATATAATGAAACCATCATATTTAAAAATATGATATTAATCATATCATATAATAACATATCCTTTATTGTTACTACTTTAAATCTGTATTCAATTATTATGGGATCTCCTTCAATGCTTTCAGAAATTTTACTAAAATTATTTTGTTTCTATATTTTGAAAATATATTTCTATATTAACAGCTCAATGACAAAATATTTATTGAACAAAAATTAATTCTTTGTTTATCATAATAAACAGAAAATAGTTCAAACTTGGGTAAAGTTGTTGTTTTAAATAAATACTTAGAAATTAATTTAAAAAAATATTTTAGCAAATTTGTATCAATCCTGTGTGGTTTATAGAGAGTAAATTTAAATGTGTATTTGCCGTGCTGTCCAGGGGGAGGGCTTTGTGCTCGGAATTTGGCCCAAACCCAGAGTACCCTCCTGACCCCCTCTGTGTATGTAAGTGGTTAAGACTAAAAGTGTGGAGAAGGGGTGGTGGAGGGATGCTGATAAACTGTCAACAAACTGAGGTAAGACTGCTGCGTATATATATATATATATATATATATATATATATATATATATATATATATATATATATATATATATATATATATATATCTTATTGTTGAATGGCTGAGTGCTCTCCACTTGTGTCAGTTATCTGAACGTGCTCCTCCCGAACCTTGTTAATGATGTAAAGCATCATTTATTTTCATACAAAATGCTCCATAAATGTTCAATACAAACACACATATGTTTTTTCTGCAATCACACTATGGAATTAAAGGGTTACTTCATCGATTTAGCATATGGCTTTGTATCAGTAGAAACCCGGGAGTATATTCAAATGATCGTGCTTTGGCCAGAGGCTAGAGACTCTGGCCAAAGTAGAAGGAGTTAGTTCTGCATGTTTTCAACCTGTCCATGGGGGGTCGGATCTCACTCACAGCGCTCGGCTCTGGGAGCTGCAGAGATTCATGTAAATGGAGCGGTGCAGAGCAAAGTGAATGTTTCAACTGTTCAAATGAATTCCTATGAAATTTAAGCTTCAATAGGCATGATGTGAAAACGTGCCAGAATAAACACGCGCTGTGAATGTATGCCGCGTCCACGCTTACCTCAGCTCTAGTGATGAATGTAATCTGACTCCTGCTGCGTTTGTGCCGTGACTCTCGTTTGGCTCACAGACACTTTATTGAACAGCCACGTTCAGTTTTTATTTGTAGTGTCTGTTCTCTAACTGAACTGATTTTATGAACGCAGTGGGCAAGTGATCCAGTAATCCAGTAGCGTAGCGGTGGCTTTAGGAGTGGCCTCGTAAGGGCAGCGAAGCATGTGCATTCTGGGAGTTGTTGTCTTTCATCCCCATGAGACAAAAATACATTTTATGTTCCAAGTTCAAAAATAATTTCACATTTCTACTACATTAATGACCGAGTTTAAATACAAAGCTTAATGCTAAATAACTGAAGTAACCCTTTAATGAAAAGCACATTTTTCTTAAGGTGTGCCTTTAGCCCTGTTGTACCCTACGCTTGAAAAACAAACACTAATGACACTTTTCCACTGTATGGCATGGCTCGATATGGCTCGCTTTGGTGCTTTTCCACTGCAATCGGTGGCATGGCTCTATACGTTTAGGTACTTGCTTTTCCACATGGTAGAGCTCGGTACCGATACTAAAGAATCGTCACTACTAGCGTCATTGGATTTGCAACACCAAACCCGCTAGCAGTAACAGACACGGCAGTATCGTTTGCACAACTTGCTTGAAAGAAAAACTTGTAAAAAACAGTGAGAGCTGGATGGCGCGACCCACAATGAAAATGTTTTTTTAGTAGCCAACATTCACCCCACCAATTTTCTGGTGTAAGCTGGTTTGCGGACCTGCCAACTTCCACAGTGTGGACCGTTTCAATATCCAAGCATAATGCAGGCTTCCAGGTAGTCGTGTGAAAACGTTCCAGAAAAGTCCCTTTCCATCCACAACACCTTAAAGGATGATGAAGTGCCACCCTTTATGACTGATGTTTTCTGAACAGGGTCTAAAGGGTTTCACCAACATATATTTTTGGATTTTTCTCTGATATATTTATTTATTCCAGCAAGTTTAGGTCAACTAATGGAGGACCAATGAAATAACCATAGAGGTGGTATAGCTGATATTGTCTGCGTCCGAAAACCTAGGCAGCTGACTCGTTGCCTCGCTGCCTCATCAGACAATGACAATGTTTGTGCATGAAGCCACCTCACGAAACTAATTTCGGACAGACTTCTAAGGCAGTGTAACAGTTTAATGATCTACAGCAAAATAGTGAGAGCTTTGGTGAGAACTAAACACATTCTTAATTACTACAGTAGTGATTTCTCGCTAGAAATGATTTCAGAAGTGTAATATGTTGGTAAAAAACTAACATTTACACAGAAACTGACTCGCAAACTCAACTCCCAGACGGCATATTTTTTCCCCAGCTCAACTGTCATAGAATGGAAAGCACAGGATTGTGGGATATCAAAGGCAGCGAAGGATACATGTATGCTGCCTTCAAAAATCGATCAGATGAAGGTATCTCAGGAGAGAGGAAGGGAAGCTAACATTAGATTCGGACGCGGCTTGATGCCTTCCTGCCTTGAAATGTGTCCAGGTTTCAGACACAGCCATTGCCACTGTTGGGCGCGTTTGTTTCATTTCGCGTTTATGATGATGTCGTGGCAGGAGAGGAGGCGCAATTACAACGTAATCCCACCCACTTGAGGCGGTATACTGCAGTGGAAAAGCGAGCTGAGCCGTGTTGTGCCGAGCCGTGTCGTGCCGAGCCGAGTCGAGTCGTACCACGCAGTGGAAAAGCAAGCCGAACCATACCAAGCCGTACCACGCAGTGGAATAGCAAACCGAGCCAAGCTGTGCCGACCCGTACCAAGCCGTACCACGCAGTGGAAGAGCAAACCAAGCCGTGCCGTGCTGTGCTGAGCCGTACCAAGGCGTACCATGCAGTGGAAAAGCCCCATAAGTATAATTAACTATCAAGTAATGAGCATATTAAAATGTTTTAAGGGGCATGTGTACGCAGATAACTATCCAATTTATTATTTGCTTATGGAAACAGAGATGAATAAAGATGCATGAAGAAAAACAGTTGAAGCCAGTTGAAGCCTTTCAAACACTCTCATTAGTATTTGTGTGAGTGCCAGTGGCCAATCAGAGGTGTTTTAAGTTAGTCAGAATACCACTCAAAACAACTGTTGTTTTGTGTTTTCTGTTCTGCACATTTGTGAATCCTTTCATTTTAACCATCAAAGTGTGAAGAATAAGTTGCATGGGTATATTTGTGACAATATAGACAGCAATACATTGTATAGGTCAAAGTTATCAATTTTTCATTTATGCCAAAAATCATTAGTATATTAAGTAAAGATCCATGAGAATATTTTATACATTTCCTTCCAAAAATATATCAAATAAATGTTATTATTAGTCATGCATTTTCACCCTCAGATTCCAGATTTTCAAATAGTTGTACCTTAGCCAAATATTGTCCTATCCTAACAAACCATACATCAATGGAAAGCTTATTTATTCAGATAAATCCACAAAATTGACCCTTGTGACTGGTTTTGTGGTCGAAGGTCATGTATAAAGTAGGGATGCACTGTATATAGAGCATTCATTGAGAACGAAAGATCTTCTTATTTCTCAAGGAAATTCCATACATTTGTTTAAAACTATATAGACTGGGTTTACTGGTACTACCGTCACTAATTCCCACATCTTGATTCTAACCCTTTTAAAAGGTATCTAGCATCCTATTCCCACAAGCTGTTGGCTTCTCACTGCGGTTTCCTTCTCATTCTTCGTGATAAGAACAGATTTTGATACTATTGATCATAGTCTATTACTCATCCAACTTGAACAAGATTTTGGTGTGTTGGGACAGCTTTGAGGTGGTTTAAATTCTCTTTCACCGACCGTTCTCAGTTCATTTTCACTGGTGTTCTCCAGGGCTTAGTCTTGGGCCCGCTGCTCTTTAATATTATTCTGTCTCCACTTGGTAATTTCTTGCAAACACTTGGCCTCCATTATCACTTCTGTGCTGATTATAAGCCAATTTATATACACTCAAAATCTGGATGTTGGTTTTCTGTTCTGTATTTCATGGATGAGTAATAATTTCCTGTGAAGAGTGGTAAAACTGAATTCATCATCAGATTTCCGAAGCTGGTTCACTGTCTGACTATGGATGGCTCTGTCTTGGAGACTCAAAGTAAAGTGAGGATTCTAGTCTTTCATTTGATTCTTTTGTTCAGAGTACTGTTAAATCATCCTTTTTTTCACCTCAGAAATATATCAAGAAGTCTTATGGTAAATAGAGTTTCTAAATCCACACTAAATTACATTTTATTAAATGAGGTTTGGGAGGATCACTTTCAGATAATTGACACAGGTGGAGAGTACTCAGCTAATCAACAAGAGGTGTATATGCAGCCGTCTTACCTCCATTTTGTTGATAGTTTATCAGCATACCTCCACCACCCTCCACATTTTGGTCCTTATTTAGCTCTAAACCACTTACATATGGGGGGTACTCTGGGTTCGGGCCACAGTCCGAGCTCGAAGCCCTCCCCCCGGACAGCACACCAAATACGTATTTAAATGTACTCTCTATAAAACATATGTAAGTGCGAACTTGAAACAAACTGCAATACGTTCAGAACTCGACCGCCAAGATATTGGTTGGGTTCAGCATAAGTAATCATATTACTCCAGTTTTGGAGTCTTTACACTGGCTCCCAGTCAGATTACGAGTTGATTTAAAAATTATGATGCATTGTATGACTTGGATTATTGCTTATTTTGTGTACAGCGCTTTGAAAAGCTGCTTTTAAGGGCGATTTATAAAATAAACTTTTTTTTTACTTTATTATTAGATTGCTATAACACATCAGTTCAGTCTTTACTTCCACTTTAATACAAGTTATAGCACAAAAAACTTGAAAGATGCTGTACAATTTACTGAAATGTATCATGTTTCATGTAATCCCTTGATCAATGTTTCATCCGTGAAAAGAATTCAACAAAAGAGCTTGTGAACAATATGGGTCCTATCATACACCTGGTGCAATGTGATGCCAGACAAGTGTTTTTTGCTAGTTTCAGCCCGACGCAGTTATCATTTTCACATCCAGCGCCACATTGTTTAAATATCAAATGCACCCGCGCCCATCTGTTCGCCCATGGGCGTGCTGGTCTGAAAACGAGGTGTGTTCAGGTACATTGTTGGCATGTTGCGATTTTGAGGCAAATGAAAACGTCTGCGCCGTTGACCAACAAAAACCTGGTCTATAGTCAATAGCGCAGTATTTACTGGATATAGCATATTTAAAGAGCGCGTTAATAAAATGCACATATAGGCGGGTGCACAATGCGTGTACACTCTGCTTATTACTCACACAGGAATGTGCAGCAGCACACAAACAGCACACAAACATTTTTAAATATTAAAAATAAAAGGATTCCTCTCTGGAGAAGTGTTCAGTCTTTCTGCTCACAAATTCCTCCATGATGCATGCACAACTGCCTTTTAAAAAGAATGGGAGATGAGTTTACTGCACATTACACCCAAAACACACCCATGACTCATTAAGAGACTAGGCACAACCCTTTTGGACCATATGCCTGGCATGCCGACCGGTTTTCCATCGTAAACCAGCAAAAGTGGATTCGGACACGCCTAAGTGCACCTGCGCAAAATGTCGGTGGTCATCAACTATATTTGTCAAGGGCCAGCATTTTTATCTGCAGACACTTTAAGGGCCAGATACTCGTAATATAAAATTAAATTCAAATTGTATGTAGCCCCCCCTGCCCTTGACCTTAAAAGGGTGGAGCACCGAGTTCTGACAGATGTCTCCAGACTATGTATTAATATTCCTCCTATTACCCTATATGATACGATAACCCAGATTAAATATATTTATGCTCCTGAAGCAATATTCTTAAACAGTGTGAAAATTAATCCAGCCCTGAATAAACTCAAGCAAGGCAAAAGGTAAGTTTAAAGAAGTTAACAATGGGGTTTATTTATATAAAAAAATATAGAAAATAAGAAATAAGAAATAAAATAATTATATGATTCAATAAAAGGGGATGAAATATTCAAACGACTATTGTGTATTTTCTTTATTGTGTATTGACCCCCGCAAAACGGTTCTCATTCCCACTTGAATAAGGCCGGCGACACACTCAGCAGGTCTCAGCTGCGTGGTGTCTGTTTTTATTTAGGCTCCCATATTTAACAGGTTGGAGTTTGCACACTGAGACACGCGGAAAACGCGTGCATGCTAGAAATAGAACCGACGAGTGTTCCAGCAACAGGAGTGTTCTCTGGCTAGAGCGCAGAACAGCGGGGTTTGTATGGACCGAAGTGCATGTCTGAGCTTGCGTTTTGTTGCTTTGACATTGTGGGAAAATAGAATAGGCCTAATAGAAACAAAATGTATTAGCAGATATTATCAATTTAATTTAATATCGTTTATAATTTAACTTAATTTTGTTTTTCTTTATTTAAATTTCATTTATCTTTATTAAAATTTCTTTTTTTAGTTAGTTATTTAGTTTTTTCTTTATTTAAATTTCGTTTTTCTTTATTTAAATTTCGTTTTCCTTTATTTAAATTTCTTTTTTTCTTTATTTAAATTTCGTTTTTCTTCTTTAAATACCCTTAATGTGCCAATTTGTTAGTCACTGTTAGACTAGATTAAAAGTATTGCTTAATTTAACAGACCTGCGTGTGTGCGCGCGCGTTTTGTATCACTAGTGCAGTGTCCGTTCTCGGAGTATAAACCCGTTCTCGGAGCTTCCCGCTCGCGCTGTTCTGACTGTAGTTTACTAAAAGTTTATTAATTCTGAATGTGTCGCGTCTCGCGTGTCCCTATAGGGCCTATTGCACCAAATGCGACACTGCACTGACTCCCTTGTGAAGTCGATTGGATGAACGGTTCTCGAAATAATAATTATGCAAACGGTCATACAGACACAGATTCCTGCCTTTATTAGTGAGAAAAATATGTTCAGCCCCTCTCTCTGAATCCTCCAATAGTTGATGTTCATTACTACCGAAGCTTCGAAGCGCAAAAAATGGTATTCGGAACTGCCCTAAACTTTTCTATTCCTGAGTTCAGTGTTATTCTGGGGGCCGGATGGAAATCTCTGGCGGGCCGGATTTGGCCCGCGGGCCGCCAGTTGACGTTGCATGGTTTAGATCATTAAAATAGGGCCCTATGTCACTTTTGGCAACGTTGCATTTACCTCAGAAAAGTTATCCAACATTCGTTAGTTAGATATAAAAACAATAGGAGCTTATTTACTGTTAATTAGGCTATATATGTATGGTTGAATAAACTTTAGTTAATGAAGCCTCCCTTATATTCAACTGAGTTGTATACAAACATTTCTGTTTTATTTGAGTGTATTTATTATATCTGAAAATATATAGCAGTTGAATGTGTCATTTTAACCTCTGATATTATCAACAGCATGAAGTACTCGGAGCCTGCAGCTACAGTCCCGCACACAGAGTCCCGCATTCTCAGACCCCTTGTCTTTTCGAGACATCGCCTCCTGCTGTTCTGAAGATCGCATAACACCCTTATCCAAATGCCATTTATTACTGTCTCATTTCATTTAAAGTTGTCCAAATAAATGTACACAAAATAACGATTTTGCAAGAACATTTGCGTTCCCTGCTCAATGCATGTGCCAAATAAATCTCATAGTGTTCTCTGACTAACAAATTACGCAGGAGTTTTATTTTTATTTTTTAGTGTGGGTGGTAATTGAAAGAAAATTACTGATGGAAGGGATACAATTAAAGATTTAACTATCTTCTGAAAGATATTATGTGATATTATATTGCTACAATGTTTTTTTTTTTTTTTCTTATTCAAATTCCAATATTTCTTTCAATTCAACCTATGCTAGTGGTCTAATTAATATATTATACCTTGCTAACATTACAAAACCTATTTTTTATATCTTGAATGCAAAGCAAAACTCAAATAAGAATAGACAAAAAGCTACTGGTAGTTATTTTGTCAGAGAACAGAAGATTTTTGGCAAATGCATTGAGCAGGGAACACAAATATGTTATTTTGTGTAAATTTATTTGGAAAACTTTAAATGATACAAGAACGTAATATTGCATCCTATTGTTTTAAATGGCATTTGGATAAGGGTGTTATATGATCTTCAGAACAGCAGGAGGCGCTGTCTTGAAAAAACGAGGGGTCTGAGAATGCGGGACTGTAGCTGCAGGCTCCGAGTCTGCATCTACTGCTGCATCTGCTTTATAGAAGTGTACCTAACATACCGACCTGAGGTTCCCTCTCCTAACCCCCAGAGGGCGGCATCTCCTTTATTCAGAACTCTATCCTCTGTTCCTGTCAATATTCCTCCTTGTTTCCTCATTCGTCCGTCCTCCATCCTATGACCCAGAAACCGATCGAGCTCAGCCATCTTGTCAGACATCTCTAATTTGCACCGCAAGGAGGCGAGGATTGAGGAGTGAGGAGGCTTCCTGAGGAGTCATGACTCATGAGAGAGGATACACAGGTGTATCCTTTGCGGAAGTGTTTTCTCTACTAAACGTGACGTACGTATAAATTCTTCTCCCCTTCATATCTTGCCACAGTTTATTAAATTGTTTCATATTAATAATAATGAATGGACTGTGGCAAGATGTGAAGGGGGAGAAAAATGTATACGTTATTTTATTATTAGAATTATTGTTTACATGTACAAGACACAAATGTATGTCAAATTACAAAAACTGAAGTAGGACAGTTGCAGAATTATATCGAAGCACAAGAAAATGAAACAAACTGTAATACTATACAACAAATAAAATGCAGTTAATAACTGGGAATAATTCATTGTCAATAACTGGTAATATAAAAAAAATACAAATGTGGTATTTTGTGGAGGTTGAAACTATTACAATATAAATATCTCTAATGTTCAAGGATCCCGACGTGCAAGCTAAATCCAGCGGTGTAGAGTCATTATTAATTGACTCTAAAGGGAGCGATGATAAATCATTTCACTTGATTCATTTCCTCCATCCTGAAGGGGCGGAGATAACATGTGAGTAAAGGAAGCTAGGAAAGGAAACGAGGATGCACACATAAGAATTGAGAAGCACCACCTCTGTACACCTCTGCGATACTGAGCATTTCCCCATTGTTATGTCTTGCCTTGATTTTGGATTATCTATCTTATACCGTTACTAACTTGGATTTGTGTTTTGGATTTGGTTGCCTGATTGGACTGTTGCTGGACACTGCTACATGGCTTACCACTTTTTTGTGATTTTTTTATGATTTACCGTTTTGCAACAAATCAATTTCTGCAGATGAATCCCTCTGCTCTCACCTAGTCCAAATGTACCAAATGAAATGTACCAAATTACAGGATTTTTTCCCCTTAAGAAATCAACCTATCGATATTTTCAGATATCATTCTGAATAATCGGCTATTGGTATCCCAGGAAAGATTTAGTATTGGTGCATCTCTAGTATCAAGTGGTCAATGAATGGACTGTGAGAGCTTTTTAAAAAAAAAAATTATCAGTAACTCACAATGGTGTCATGTCAATGGTATGTGAGGGAATTTGTTGCTGAAATGGTTGCTGGGATATCAGCAAACACCTGAGTCTTAAATAGCGAATGCATATAGTAAATGCAAGCTGTGATGTAGTCTGGATAATTTTTAATGATTTTATTACACTGTTCGCACTTTCACCTGAGGATAAAGATCTATGATGAGGACAGTTGTTTATGGTTAGTGTTGACTTCCTGTGTAGGCACCTTTGACAACACCTTATTTTATGTGTTTTGGTGTCTGTCTAACATTAGATTGACATACAGTTAAATGTATGTATTTGTATTATTATATGTTAAATTTTTTTGACATTGATTTTAAGTTATATGCTGCATGCATACATATCAGTAAACTGTCAAAGTGGTCATGAACTGCATAAAAAAAAAAAAAAAAAAAAGTTATCTGAGGTCCACACACCAAGATTTTTACATTAAAAAAAACAACATCTTAATTTAGAAGTAATAGGCTATTTTCTATCTTGTTTTTGACCCTCTCTTTCAAACACCAAGCAAGACTTGTTAGCAAATGCCCACTGCTATGACTAGGTAACAGTTTTGCCTATTAAAATAAATTACACATGTGGACTTCAGACGTCGAAATATATCTTGTTACTTAGTTTAAACATTTGCCAACGATGTGAAACATTTGTGCATATTACATATGCTTTATAAGTCTTGTTTGTATAAGTCTTACCACAGTTATAATTGACAAAGGATGACTTATGGTGTTTCAAGTCAAAAGAATCATGAATAAATTTATCATTGTTTGTCGCACTGTCGTTCTTACAGGCTATCCATCATTCATTTTCGATAAAGTGAAAACATATACACTGTCATTTTCAGTTTTTTCTTTTAAAGCAGTGGTTTTCAAACTTTTGTAAGAGCAACCCTTTTTCTTTTTTTTTTTGAATTGTCGTGACCCAGAGGCCTACAACCCTTTACATTCAAACAAGTCAAGCCAAGCCAAGCATAAGAATATTTGTTTACAATGAGCCAATTGACTAGCCTGGTCCTACCAGACTCTCGTACATTTCCTTTGTACAGAGAGTCTGGCCACTCTCCTTTGACAAGCGTTAACTTGCTTGAAGGCGGGTACTCTGTTGAAGTTTAAAACTATTGGATCTGCCCAGAGCCACTCTGGATCTGCCATAACCAATCGCTAACATTTGGTCATGACGTATGTCATCTCAAACTAGCGCAAGACATCAGCGTCATCGTTCTCCGCCACTCCCTCTGTTCGCTGATTGGACAGGTTAAAATTTGACCGGAGAAAACCAGAGAATATACCACAATCCCAGATGGAGTACTGAAGGAAAATTGAAAATTGAGCAGAAGTACTTGGGAAGGCAGAGCCTGGCTACCATTTGACTGTATTATCCATTAAACCACTAGATGGCACAAAAATTCAGCTCAGCACCTTTCCACTAGCCTGGATGCCAGCCGAATTTATCCCCGCCCACAACATTTGCGGTCGGTCAATTTGGTCTGGACTTGATCCGTTGCGGAGTAATTATACCTGAACAGAAACTGTTCAGACCAATCAAAATGTCAGGGCAGGCTTTATACGATGATGGACAGATAACGAAAAGTAATCATCCACGTCACCAAAGAGCACTTGGGTTAAATTCGTTCTAATCCTAAACTGAGAAAAATGGCTCATTTGAATTCTGATGAAGACATTCAGAATATGTGTGCTACCCAAATAATGACTGGTGCTTTCACACTTGGTACGATTGGTTCGATTGCCTGGACCGAACCTGAGTTCGATTGCTCCCCCGTGTATTTGGACCGTGTTCATATTATATTATTTTGGTCTGAACCAAGGTGCGTTTGCGTCATCAAAGCAGCATGTTTAACCCATTACTTGGCAACGACGGCGAGCGAGAAGGTGGCAAAATTAATAGCATTGTTCACCTAACTTTCCATATTTTGTTATTGAACCGTTGGCTTTGCCACGAATGTACTGCAAATGCTGTAAAGAACGCTGACGACGAGTAGAAATTAGATTTACAGCTCTCTGCTTACAGTACGTCAGTCACGCTCGTCAGGACTCGAATAGGCTACGGTCCGCGGATGCGCACCCGACCCAACCCAACTTTGAGAATAGATTAACGGCGATATTTTTTTCACCGCCCTATAAGAGTCTCACGTTAATGCAGCATGTTAACGCCGATAACGGCCCACCACTAGTAAATACTCTGTGTATCCTTAAATTATTAAATTATTATATCCTATAAATTATTTTTTACAACATCGGCAAAGATTGATTACACTCATCTTCTTCTACTTCTTCCAGTGTGCATGCAGTTGATGTGTCGTTCATGAATGATTCCTTCTTTTTGAACTAATCTTGTGATTATAAAATGACTCGGGAACAACGAGTTGCGTTAGAGAGCGATTTGTTCATTTTGTGTTGACCGTGCATGCGCTACAGGCCATTGGTAGCCTATGGGGCTGTGAGAACGAATGACTCGAACCCAAAGACTTGAGAGCTAAACTAATCAATTCTGTTCCCTTTCGAGGGAACTTCACACTGCGTCCACTAGGGACAGCTCTGGGAACGCCCACAGCGTGATAGCGTCTGATGCATGTATGTCAACTCAGCCAATGGCGAGAGTGAGCGTCACGGGTGGGTGACGTCACGTCCAGGAAAGGATAAATATACCTCCGGTCCGATCGCACTTCAGCTTTTCTGCCTCAGCTAAGCGATCTGTGTGAAAACTGTCTCTGTCTGTTTATTGTTGTCTATCAAAAACACAATATATCTCAGTTTAAAAATGGCGAATGCATCAGTATTCAAACAGTGTACTCCTCCGTGTCCCCGTTTCCTTACGGGTGGAGATACACATGATTTGTGTGTGATGTGTTTGGGAGTGGAGCATGCTCTGTCAGCCTTCGAGGGGGCTGATTGTGAGCATTGTGAGAAGCTGCCGCTTCGCATGCTCCGCTCCCGCCTGTCACTCTTCGAGAAGGGTGATCAGGATCGCGTTCCCTCTGGTTCGCAGATGGATCTCTCGGCGGGGTTTGAGGCAGGCGCGGCGCTCTTTCTCTGCCTTCACGCGAGAGATCTGTCGCTCAAGCTCTGGTGTCGGAAGCCCGCGCTGCGGATTCTTCCGCCCAGAGTGAGAGCCCATCGTTTTAACACTCCAGCTCTGAGGAGGTGGAGGTGTTGAGCGTCGGATTAGGGGAAGATGATTCGCCATCTCTTTCCCCAGCACACGAAGAGCTGGTGTAGGTGATTACTTGCGCTGTGGCGAAGTTAAATATTGATTGGCCAGCCGAGAAACAAGGCGCTCATCCGAAAAGCAAGTTAGACGAGCGCTTTTTGTCATCAAATGTGTCACCTTCACCACGGGGTCTTCCTTTCTTTCCTGATTTACACAGTGAGCTGTCTAGATCATGGAAGAAACCATATTCATCACGTCTTTTCAGCCCTCAAGTAAAAACATACAGTGATATAAGGGGGCTGAAAGAATATGGTTATGGGGCGATGCCTAAAGTGGATCAGACGCTTGCTAGTTATCTGTCCCCTGCTTCGGCATCGTCCCTGAAGGCCCCCACGCTCCCCACTAAACCATTAAAGACAACATCAGGGCTTGTGGGGAAAGCGTACACGGCAGCAGGACAGGCTGGTGTGTGTTTGCATACAATGAATATTTTGCAAGCGTACCAGGCTGAACTGCTGGGGGATTTGGATGGCAGTGAAACAGTGAGCCCTGAGGCGGTTTGCGAACTACGTCGGGCCATGGATTTATCTCTGAGAGCCACCAAGGAGACTGCTAGAGCTATTGGGTGGTCTATGGCAGCCTTGGTGGCAAGAGAGAGACATCTGTGGCTCAATTTATCTGACATTAAGGATAAAGACAGGGCTTTTCTCCTTGATGCACCAGTTGAACCCACTGGTCTGTTCGGCGACGCTGTAAATGAAAGTCGTCGACAGATTTCTGGAGAATAAAAGACAAGCGGAGGCTTTTAAAAAATATCTCCCGCGCCGCAACCAACCCTCTGGGGCTGCTGGACGTGAGCAGCCCCAGCCGTCTAGCTCTTCGTACAGGCAGCAACAAAAAGAGAGTGTTGCATCTCGTGCTCCACCTCAGAGATACGGTGGGCCAGGTCGGCACTCTCAGCCGAAGGCTTCTAAGCCGAAGACCGACCTGAGGGTTGTGCTTCAGGCGAAGAAGGCTTCAGGCCAAAAGAGGTCCGTTCTGCCAACCAGGGGACCGTTCTGCCAACCCCGCCACCCTTGGTGCTTCGGGGCGCAGCGGTTTCCAGCGAGCTCGTGACTCAGCGTCTACAGGACAAGGTGTCACACTCACAGACTCCAAGGAGGTTAGAAACGCAGCCAGATCGGTTAGGTGCTGCCAGTATGCTTCAGGCCACCAAGATGGTTGCAAGGGAAATATCAGAGACCAGCCTCGAGAGGCTGGTTCCCTTAGTAGAGGAACCAGCCTCTCGAGAGTGGAAACGTCTACCAAATATATCGCTATGGGTCCTGCAGGCGGTAGAAAAGGGGTACAGAATTCAGTTTGGGTTCCACCCACCTCGTTTCAAAGGAGTGCTGGTAACATCAGTACGTCCCGAGCAGGCTCTGATAATGGAACAGGAAGTAGAAACCTTGTTAAAAAAGGAGGCTATAGAACGGGTCCCTGTACAGAACAGAGAGTCTGGTTTTTACAGCCGGTACTTCTTAGTTCCAAAAAAGGATGGAAGGTTGCGCCCCATATTAGATCTTCGTCGTCTGAATTGTACAGTCAGAAAACTAAAATTCAAGATGCTGACGCTAAGTCAGATTGTGACCCAAATCAGATCCGAGGATTGGTTTGTCACAATAGATCTGAAGGACGCATACTTCCATGTCTCCATCCTTCCACAACACAGGAAGTTCCTGAGGTTCGCTTTCGGGGGCAAAATGTACCAGTATCGGGTTCTTCCATTTGGTCTAGCTCTCTCACCCCGCACGTTCACGAAATGCGTAGATGCAGCTCTGGCCCCGCTCAGGCTGCAGGGCATACGCATTCTGAACTATATAGACGACTGGCTGATTCTGGCACAGTCACAGGAGATGGCGGTTCGGCATCGAGATGTCGTCCTCGCGCATATTCAAAAGTTGTGGTTGAGGCTGAACGCGAAGAAGAGTGTGCTTTCTCCAGTACAGAGGACCACTTTTCTAGGCGTGGTTTGGGATTCCGTAGCAATGCGGGCAGTGCTTTCACCCACGCGCATTGCTGCGATTCTGTCAGCTGTAAAGAGAGTAAAACTAGGCCAGTCATTCACTGTCAAGCAGTTTCAAAAGTTGCTGGGGCTGATGGCAGCGGCGTCCAACGTGATTCCTTTTGGCCTGCTGTACATGAGGCCCTTACAGTGGTGGCTTTGGACCAGAGGGTTTTCCCCAAGGGAGAACCCTTTTCGTATGATCAAGATCACACGGCGGTGTCGCCGCGCCTTGGTCATATGGAAGAAAGCCTGGTTCCTGTCCCAGGGTCCGGTGTTGGGGGCACAATGTTGTCGAGTCACCCTGACGACAGATGCCTCTCTCACGGGCTGGGGAGCGGTAATGGAAGGCCGCTCAGCTCAGGGTCTGTGGGGGGACCATCATCTTTCATGGCACATCAACTGCCTGGAGATGATGGCAGTCTTCAATGCGTTGAAGTTCTTCCTCCCAGACCTGAGGGGCCATCATGTTTTGGTCCGTACGGACAACACATCAGTGGTTTCCTATGTAAATCGTCAGGGGGGTCTGCGTTTGTGCCCACTGTGCAAGCTAGCACACCAGATCCTCCTGGTCTCTGGGGAAGTTACTCTCCTTGAGAGCAATCTTTATCCCGGGGGCCCAGAATATAGGAGCGGACATCCTGTCAAGACAGGGGCTGAGGCCAGGGGAATGGAGGCTTCACCCTGAGGTGGTGAAGCTCATTTGGGAAATTTATGGCCAGGCAGAGGTGGATCTGTTTGCGTCTCAGAATACGACACACTGTCCACTCTGGTTCTCTTTGACACATCCAGCTCCTCTGGGACTGGATGCCATGGTGCAGACGTGGCCGAGGCGGCGTCTGTACGCATTTGCCCCAGTTGTTCTGCTCCAGGGAGTTCTGGAGAAAGTTCGCCGGGAGGGGATAAGTCTACTGCTAGTAGCTCCTTACTGGCCGAGCCGGATTTGGTTCTCGAACCTCGTAACACTGCTCGATGGCTCACCTTGGAAGATTCCGATCAGGAGGGATCTTCTATCTCAGACTGAGGGCTATTTCATCTATTTCTGCTTACCATGCCCATGTGGATGGTATTACTGTGGGGAGGAACCCGTTGGTAACTCGTTTCCTTCGTGACACTAAGAGGCTGAGGCCTGCAGTGCGCACTAGAGTTCCTACTTGGGATTTGGCTATAGTGTTGGAAGGTTTATCTGCGGCTCCGTTCGAGCCACTTGACATCATCTCAGAAAAATTTCTGACTCTGAAAGCCATCTTTCTTTTTGCCATCTCTTCTATTAAGAGAGTAGGAGACCTTCAGGCCTTATCAATATCCCCTTCGTGCTTGGAGTTTGCACCAGGGATGGTTAAAGCTTTCCTTTACCCTAGATCAGGGTTTGTTCCGAAGGTGTTAACCAATGTTCCAGGGCCTATAGTGCTGCAAGCTCTCTGTCCTCCTCAATTTGTTAATCCAGACCAGGAAAGATTGAACCATGCTTATGTCCACAGAGCTGCCCTGTGGAGGAAAGCAGATCAATTGCTTGTTTGTTTTGGACCTCAGAACAGGGGTCTCCCTGCGTCCAAACATACAATGAGCAAGTGGATAGTCGAGGCTATCTCACTGGCTTATGGGTCTTCTGATCAGCAGTGTCCCTTAGCTGTCAGAGCCCACTCTACTAGGAGTATGGCGGCCTCTAAGGCCTTGGTATCGGGGGTTTCCCTCAAAGAAGTCTGCGACGCAGCCGGTTGGTCCTCGCCTCTCAAGTTTGTGAGATACTATGATCTTGATCTGGAGTGTGCTCCAGGTTCTTTAGTGCTCCTGTCTTGAATGTGCCATAGTTTCACACGACAGGCATTTGGTATTATGGCCTTTTGGTATTTCGTTCCCAGAGCTGTCCCTAGTGGACATAGTGTGAAGTTCCCTCGAAAGGGAACGTCTCAGGTTATGAATATAACCATAGTTCCCTGAGAAGGGAACGAAACACTGCGTCCCTTTGCCATACTCCCTGCATCCCTGTGATCCCTTGCTTCGACAGTTTAGCTGAAGTGCGATCGGACCAGAGGTATATTTATCCTTTCTTGGAAGTGACGTCACCCGCCCGTGGCGCTCACTCTCGCCATTGGCTGAGTTGACATACATGCATCAGACGCTATCACACTGTGGGCGTTCCCAGAGCTGTCCCTAGTGGACGCAGTGTTTCGTTCGAATCGAATTCGATCGAATTTGAGAAAACATAAAATACGCCATAATTTTGGTCATACAGATAATAAGAGTAAGGACATTGTTGAAAATTGTAAAGTGTTTACTTACATTATGCTTTTGTAAAATAAAGAAAATGAACCAAACTCATCAGCACACTATCACAGTTTTTTTCTTTCTTTTTTTTTAATCTGTCAATTAAGTCAAATATATTTATTCCCTTTATATAGGCCTATAGACTATGATTTTCTGAGCCTTGAGCCCCTGCCCCTCTGTAAGTGAAAGTGAAAGTGCACTTTTCGATCGACCGCACCCGTGAACGTGATTTCACCCCGTCTGTAACAATGCATATTTTATCTCCCTCATCTGAACTGCAAAAGTAAGGTGCAGACATTTTCAAAATAAGAGTCAATGTGTATTTCATGCTTGTTTAAAAATATGTTTTTGGTTACACAATAAATTGTATCCCAAATGTTGGGATAATGAGAAATTGCTATTTTAACCAAGGAACCGGGACCTGTGAGCTATGCGTGTGAGGGAGTCGCCTGTCAATTGCATCATATCTGCGTTACCCTCAGTTTTATTTCGCAGAAACGCTTTACTCTTACTGCAGTGTGAACAAGCGTCAAAGCAGCTGCCGAGCGAACGTCATAACTTCCTTTTCAACATACTCAGATATATCTAATATGATAAACAAAACTGCGTTATGACTGGAAAAGCGGAAGTGGCGCCGGCGACCATGTCATAATAACAGTCCCACTCTTCAAGCGCTCCTGCGGCCTTGCTCAGCTCCACAGCACTGGCCCCTGCTCTGCTTCATACTACAGTAATGTTAATAATCGCATGTATGAACATGATTTCTGCCCAAGTCCTATCCCGATTCTTTTCCACCGGCTACGAGGTGAAGACCAAATCACCCAAGATTCTGCGCTCAAACGTGGCATCATCAAAAAATGGAAAAGTAACATAGTAACATAGCTTTAACTAAAATCATAAAAAATCTTAATTAAATAAATGTTAACTGAAATATAAATAGAAAAAAAAAACTTATTTGAAGCTTTAGTTAGCCTGATATGGCCTACTAACTAAAACAGAAATACACAGTTATAAAAACTATATAGATGTTTAAAAAAAAACAAAAAAAAAACGATTTGTTTAATTGACTCAGAGTCGACTCTTACTTTTGAGAGACAATGGATGTGTTCAAAATCGCCCCCTATACCCTCACTATTCACTATTCCCTACATTAGTCCACTCATATAGTTTTTATTTACTATCAGCTAGTAGTAAAGAAAGAATGAGACAGCTTGAACGAAGGCGCTTTGGCAATCTGTCATGGTCACATTTACCTTGATTTACGAGCGCCAAAAACTGTATTTATTGTTTATGTTTCGAAACAAATTTGAGAGCTTAGAATTTGTTTAATAAGTAACTGTTTATGCCGCAGTATAAAATAAAAGGCAATCGACCGTCGATCGCATGAACCATTAAATCCTGTAAGTAACCTATTCGGTCATGTCTATGTCCTCTTTGCTTGCGCGATTTTTCTCTGCACACTGCATGAGAAAATGTATGTGGCGTGAGAGTCTGTGAAAAGTGTAATTTGCTAGTCTCACGCACGTGGAATGCGTGAGAGTTGTTAGCCCTGTAAATACCAAAAGCACATGAAACTATCAAGTAGTGGGATGTAACTCACACCCGCACCCTACGCATGCAGCCTCTCTCTCTCTGTCTCTCTCTCTCTCACGCATGTGGAGGTGTCAAAACAAACACAGAAATATTACAAATGTGATTAAGCGGGAGGTAAATCTCTCATTTAAAAGCTTGACAATGACTTGTCCTATCTGCTTCCTTATTTTAAAATTCGATAGCTCATTTTGAAATGGATTTTATGAGTCACTTCAAAGGACGCAATCACAGATAGGCCTATAGTAATTAACTTCCATTTTTAGATCAAAATGCATCAGTGGCTGGTCATTTCTTCAAATAGATCCTAATGACATCATATAAAAATAACTGTATTTTTATTTGAATGGTTCCATATTTTTCAGTTGCTCATGCAGACAGTCACACAGGGTAATTCCTTTTTAAATTACTAATGGGGAAAAAACTGATCATTTGAATGGATAATTTTATGTTTATGGATGAAAACAAAATGAAAAAAAAGAAGAGGATTTACAAGTAAAACATCATATGTCACTGTGAAAAAAAAAAGAGATTTACTTTGAAATAGGTCAATTTCAAAAATAATTACAAAGAAACAAGTAACACGTTGAAATACTGTTTTCTTGTAAAAAAACCCCCAAAAAAACATACTTCAATAATGTTTGTTTACAACTTTAAGAAATAATAGAAAAAAAGAAATTTAAAAGAAAAGTAGGTCTAGATTCAGTCCTTAATCCACTCTTTGGTTTGGTTTATCTGTAGATTTTTATCAAGATTGATCGTAATCTTTAATACTTCAACTAATTGCTCTAAATTATTCAATTTTCATTTATATCCTTTACTATCTCTGCAGACACACCAACCATTTTAATAATTGACTCTCTCTGTCTCTCTCTCTGTCTCTCTCAGCTGTGAGAATCTCCCCAACTCAAGACATCAAGACCTCCACAACAGAAATCCCCAAATCCACAAGTTCCATTTCTTTTACACCTCCTTCCCTTCTCCTCACGTCCTCCTCCCCCACCACCCGCCCAAGCCTACCGACCCTGGAGTCCGGCACGGGGGACTCCGCAGGACACAACAGCACGGCCTCTGCCCTGACAGTAGTGTCCTGGACGCAGTTTAACATCATCATTCTCGCCGTCATCATTGTGGTCGTCGTTCTCCTCATGGGCTTCGTCGGAGGCGTTTATACATATCGTGAGTACCGCAACCGAAAACTGAATGCCCCGTTTTGGACCATTGAGCTGAAGGAGGACAACATCAGCTTCAGCAGCTACCACGATAGCATCCCATGCCGATCCCAATGGACTACTGGAGGAGGAGCCGTGTGTGGTTGCGGCCAATGGGCAGTTAGCGCTCGCCACTGCCGCCAACATGTACAAAGCGTGAAGTCATCGGTACGATTGTATCGTCTTTAAAAGAGAAAGTTCAGCCAAAAATGAACATTCTGTCATCATTTACTCACCCTTATGTCGTATCAAACCTGTATGACTTTGGAAAAGTCATACAGGTTTGGAACAACATGAGGGTGAGTAAAGCAAATGTCATTTCCTGACGAACTATCCCGTTAATTACGATGAAAGGTGAAAGAAGATGGCCTGGGAGCCAAAGCTAACTTCTTTATTTGATTCTACACACTATTTAGCTCCCCATTGCTTCCTATGTGATATCCTCATGCAAAGTGTTCTCACGTACAATATTTCCTGCAACATTTTAGAGAGGACTCAAGGAAATACAAGACAAGCCATTAACATGTTACTTCACGGTTGCCCTCAGACACCAAAATCGATGAACTGCGAATATATTGCCTCTTAAATGAGCCTCTAAACTTAGTGTGTTTGGGTGTAAGGATGCTAAACTTCAATTGATACTTCTACATACATGAAAGAGGATTTACTTCCACTATTACAGAGGTAATTTGGACCCCCATGCCAAGATAATTTCACCCAAAACGGCTGCTTGTATAGGAAACTCAAAAGACCCAATTGCAAAGACTGGGAAATTCACTTTGGCTTTGGGATTTTCAGAGGAAGTCCGTTCAATAAGCAATGATTTTGTAAAGGAACTAAAGACTGCCAGTTAAAAGACTGCCCCCTGATATGGAAGCCTACGTGTGTGCGTATGTCTTTGACAGAGACTATTTCATACATAAATGGCACTTTCAATTTCTTTGGAACACCGCCGCGCAACGATTTCCTCTTGACTCGATTCCTGTCACCGATTGGTACCAAACTGAACATGCTACATAACAGTCATACCTGTAACACTAGCACCTGTTTCAGCCTTATTGTATTTATGAGTGAGTGGGTGTGTGTGTATGTGCGTGCTTGGAGAGAGAGCGAGAGAGAGTGTTGAGTGCGGAGATCAGATCTAACTGTGTAGAGCTGGATTCTACGCAGGAATGTACAAAAAGACTGGATTTCTTTTGCTGCATAGTTTCATGAAAACTGATCAAATGTTTGACACAATATTGTAGAAAAGCCATGCAAGCGTGAAATGACCCACGAGGAGCCTGTTCAGAAGACTTTGTGGAGTGGACTTTTTTTCGGGAACCTGTAAGGTACGACGGTGGACGCAGTGTTTTTTTTTTTCTCCATTTGTCTGCAAGGACCCTTTTAAATGTGATTCAGGATCATTTTGACAAAGGACCGGTGTTTGAACTAATGTTTTGTTTTATTTTCTTCCCTAATTCGTATTGTTTATTCCTATTTATTTATCATTTGTGTTTGTCTCTGTGGTCTTACTTTATCAATGTTTTTTCAATCTTTATGCTGCATTGTACAGTGTACCATACCGAATGCAAACTCTGTAGGCCGAGTTGTGAGCACAACCTCAAAGACGTGTTGGAAGACTTATTTTCTTCTCTTATTTTCTTTCTAATTTATTTAGTCAGGTTACGTGTTAATAACTCACAGTATACAATGGGATTTTGGTGGAAAATACTGTATTTTCTCATTCCTGAGTGGTCAAATGACTCAAAATAAAGGATTATTGAATCAAAGGACATGCTTCAAAGAGATGGTATGTCACTTTTTGAAACTGAATGAGTGAAATTGAATTTTTCTATGTTAAAAGGACCGTCTACCCAAAGATGAACAATACTTTTGTAAATTATTCACCCTATGTCGCTGCAAAACCTCCAAAGACTTGTCCATACAATAAAAGTCAGTAGGACCCAATGTTGATTTGGACCCCATTGTCTTTCATTGTATGGTCAAAACATTTAACGTTAGAGTTCAACAACAGTTCAAAACGTCTACTTTTGTGTTCTACAAAAGAAAGAAAGTCATACTGGCTTGTCTCGACATGAGGGTGAGTAAATGATGACAGCATTTTGCTATTTGGGTGATTATCACTTTAAGATAATTTATCTTTTCCCAGTTTAAACACAACACCCTTCACACCCTGACAGCAAATCAGAAGTGGTCTAAATATATATCTTTTGTGGAAGCCTCAGGACAAAAAAAGGATTGTTTGTATAATCTTTGCATTCGGTCTGACATCACACTCAGACATCAGTCAATGAGCAGCAAAGGCTTATACTGTGTTCACTTCATGTCGTAATTACCATAATTGCGAAATAGTGTCGCAAAATATCAATTGAGAAATTTAACACTGACTCTTGTGGCGCTTCGCAGACTCTGGCTGTGGAACTATTTCAGAACGGTCTGGTAGGAACCAATGCGGAAGGAGCACAGTCCCTGCGTGACTCGCCATAGACATAAACAGAGAGAAGTAGCACTTTGGCTTCACTTTTCAGGACTTGAGTGGCACAATGGTCTCTACAAAGTTGCACACCCTAGCTTTAATGTAGACATAACTATGAATAAGTTGTAGACGGATTTCACACAAAAAAGTGTAAACGCTGTCTTTGTTGTACTATCAAAACTTTTTTTAGATCATCTAGACCAGCCTGACACAGCAACAGCTCAACCAATGGCTCAACCAATGGAGCTTTCTGTTTGACCGACAAATGGAAAATGAAGTGGAAAACCTTTTTGAAAATAGTCATTATTTTTGCGGAAATTAGACATTTTACCTTTAAAAACTAACATTTTTGCAATTTAGAAGAACATTCATTTGTCATTGTGGACATCCTTGAATATTTTCACAATTTAATATATTTCATAATTTTTCAAGAAAAACTTCAAGCAAATAAAATTAGTTGACTAAATTGTTATAACCCTGATCAGCCTGTAGCTGTGTTTGTTAGGTTTCACTGTACTTTCGCAATAGCTCACAGTTGAAACACTGCATCTGAATTACAATGAACTGAATAAAAATAGATCAGTGGAAGTTTTTGCATTCATGGCAGCCTTTGTTCCTCTAGGGTGTAAATCCCTGCAGCTCAGCCAAGAGTTATTCTGACCCAACCCTTTTTTACTTGAGAGATGCTGGTTGACGGCCAGACCTATATCTGTCTGGAATTTTTATACGGATATGACAAATGATATGATAAATGATATGAGTTGTTTATGATAGTAGTTTATTTTTAAGAGTGTGGATTGTTTCCTGACGGGGGTGGACGTACACACTGCTGTTGTTTGGCCGTTTCACGTTTTATTTTAAATTATTATTATTCAAAAGCAACAGTGGTTGCATTTCAGTAATGAATCACTTGAGCGAATGATTCAAATGACTCACTCGCGACCTATTGGCGGAACTAGTAACCTACAGAACGAGTCACCGAAAACGGATGGGGTAACGGGTTACAAGTAACTTCAGTTACACAATAAGATAACTTTTTTAATTACATTATTTTCCAATTGACAACAAAATATACAAGTTACTTTTTCAAATTAAGTAACAAAAGTAACTTTTTCTATTTATTGACTGACAGCTCTCCCGTCCCTATATGTTGAGATAAATCGTAAGTGCAGATGTGCGTGCGACGTGTAAACATGATGGTTATTGTAGTTTTAGACTAAATTTGACCAAGCATTTCACTTGCAAAAAACAGATTAATTATTACGCATAATTAATAAACACTGTGAAACCCTAACTCAGAATATTATGCAAACCTACACAAATATACTTTATGTGTTTAATCTCACTTCTATTAACCAATGTTTTCACTGCTGACATTCGAGGATCCACTTCAACCATACTAATAACCCAGACAGCAACATAGTGTTTTTTGTTGTTATTAAAAAACAAACAAGCAATCCAAGCCAGGAAAAAAATAAATAAATAATGGAAAAAGTATGTAACATATTACTTACCATAAAAACTAAGTATTACATAACATTACTTTTAAAGTAACATAATATTGTAATACATTACTTTTTAAAAGTAACTTTCCCCAACAAAGCACACAGACAAGAGGAGTGAAACAAAAAGTGTATAATCCCAGACTCCCAGTGCTGCTTTAGATACTCTTGGAAACCACTCAATCATTCAAATTTGAGGACTTGAATAAAATATTATACTCCTTACATAATATTGGGGGTAAAGCATTACAAGTAACTCAAGTTACCAAATCGGATTACTTTTTTTCAAGTACCATATTTAAATTTACAACAAAATATCTGAATTACTCATCCGACCAATAAAAGAAAAGTGTTTTTAATAAAAAAGTCAACCTTCAAATAATTATGTTCAGTTATGCACTCAATACTTGGTTGGGAATCCTTTTGCAGAAATGACTGCTTCAATGCGGCGTGGCATGGAGGCAATCAGCCTGTGGCACTGCTGAGGTGTTATGGAGGCCCAGGATGCTTCGATAGCGGCCTTAAGCTCATCCAGAGTGTTGGGTCTTGCGTCTCTCAACTTTCTCTTCACAATATCCCACAGATTCTCTATGGGGTTCAGGTCAGGAGAGTTGGCAGGCCAATTGAGCACAGTAATACCATGGTCAGTAAACCATTTACCAGTGGTTTTAGCACTGTGAGCAGGTGCCAGGTCGTGCTGAAAAACAAAATCTTTCCATAAAGCTTTTCAGCAGATGGAAGCATGAAGTGCTCCAAAATCTCCTGATAGTAAGCTGCATTGACCCTGCCCTTGATAAAACACAGTGGACCAACACCAGCAGCTGACATGGCACCCCAGACCATCACTGACTGTGGGTACTTGACACTGGACTTCAGGCATTTTGGCATTTCCTTCTCCCCAGTCTTCCTCCAGACTCTGGCACCTTGATTTCCGAATGACATGCAAAATTTGAGCGACAGTCCAGTGCTGCTTCTCTGTAGCCCAGGTCAGGTGCTTCTGCCGCTGTTTCTGGTTCAAAAGTGGCTTGACCTGAGGAATGCGGCACCTGTAGCCCATTTCCTTCACACACCTGTGCACGGTGGCTCTGGATGTTTCTACTCCAGACTCAGTCCACACCCCAAGGTCTGGAATCGGTCCTTCTCCACAATCTTCCTTGAGTTTCCTGTCTGCCCTGATGGGACCACGGAAGTCGACGATGAACTTCCTGTTTGCCATGACATGACCTCGAAGTTCGTCCCTGAGTTTCCTGACAGTCCTGATGTGACCACAGAGGTCACCCCCCGAGCTTCCTGTCTGCCCTGATGTGACCACGGATGTCGTCCATTAACTTCCTGTTTTCCCTAACCCAACCTCAGAGGTCTTCCTGGAGCTTTCTGTCTGCCCTGATGCGACCATGGAGGTAGAGAATGAACTTGCTGTTTGGCCTGACACAACATTCCTTATGCGACCTCGAAGGTTGTCCCCAAATGTCCTGTTTGCACTGACATGACTACGGATGTCGTCCCGGAGCTTTCTGTCTGCCCAGATGCGACCACAGATGTCGACCATGAACCTCCTGTTCCTGCTCTGACAAGACCTCAAAGGTAGTCCCTGAGTTTCCTGACAGTCCTGATGTGACCACAGAGTTCACCCCCCGAGCTTCCTGTCTGCCCTGATGCGACCATGGAGGTCAACGATTAACTTCCTGTTTGCCCTGACATGACCTTGAAGGTCGTCCCTGAGTTTCCTGATGTGACCACAGAGGTCACCCCCGAGCTTCCTGTCTGCCCTGATGCAACCATGGAGCTCGTCCCAGAGCTTCCTGTCTCCCCTGATGCGACCACGGAGGTCGACGATCAACTTCCTGTTTGCCCTGACCTCAAAGGTAGTCCCTGAGTTTCCTGACAGTCCTGATGTGACCACAGAGTTCACCCCCCGAGCTTCCTGTCTACCCTGATGCGACCACGGAGGTCAACGATGAACTTCCTGTTTGCCCTGACATGACCTCGAAGGTCGTCCCTGAGTTTCCTGATGTGACCACAGCGGTCACCCCGGAGCTTCCTGTTTGCCCTGACACACCATTCCTAATGCGACCACGGGGGTCATCCCCAAGCGTCCTGTCTGCCCTGATGTGACTACGGAGGTCGTCCCAGAGCTTCCTGCCTGCCCAGATGCGACCACGGATGTCGACCATGAACTTCCTTTTTGCCCTGACGTGACCTCAAAGGTCGTTCCCAAGCTTCCTGGCAGTCCTGATGTGACCACTTAAGTCGTCCCCGAGTGTCCTGTTTGCCCTGACACGACATAGATTGCCCCGGAATTTCCTGTCTGCCCAGACACAATCACAGGGTCGTTAGTGAACTTTCTATTTTCCCTGAGATGACCACATGTTAAACCTGAAACACCCACATTTTGTCTTGTGATCTCATAGCTTTGGATCTCACTGTACATATTATAAACAGATTAAACAAGTAGCTTTATGAGAAAATGCTTGAGTGAATAAAGATTTGTAAAGGCTGACTGGTTGAACAAAAATGTGCTAAGAAAAAGGCACATCTGGTAGGGGAACATCATTAGACAGCCATTTGGAGCTCTACACATTTAAGAAAAATCTTTGTATCATAATTTTTGACATCTGAACAGTGTTGAATCTGTAAGTAATGAGGCAGAAATGGTATTTCCACACTGTTTATTGTGTCTGTCTGCACTAAGCGTTTTAAATTCAATAAATATAATGTTTTTTTGTTTGTTTGTTTTTGGACAACTTACAAGTTAAAGGTATTTCCACGATAAGAGCTGCAATGCATAGCTGGAACACTTTGTGTCAAATGAGGTGTGAAGTTGGGTGTGATCAGTTCATATAAGTATATAATAGAAACTATTAACGAAACTTTCAGACTAAGCAGCAAAAATAATATTTGGGTAGCCAATGCACTCATATGTTTTAATATTTTTGACTCAAAAGTAATAAAAAAGCTCTTTGCACTGTGAAAAATAGAGAAACAGCACTGAAAAGCCACCTTACATCCAAGATTGGTCTGAGCATTACCCGTATTTCTCTGGGCCAAGATTATATCCTGATTGTTTCGGTATAAGCACCAGCCACGTGCACGAAATATCAAGTGATAAAACATCTCTTGATTTAATATCTATGGTTAACTGTACAAAAAAGGAAAATCAGCCAAAAGCAGGACGCTTTTATTTTTTGCTTCCACTGAGAGGACAATAAAACCTAATGGAAAAAAGACAATTGAGATATAAAATGTTAAATAACAATTATTGTAAGATATCCAGTAGTATTATATAGAAACCAAGTCAAATTTATCATGACAAAGGTGCTCGGAAAGAAAATTAATATCCAGGCTCTGCCTCCTATATGAAGTGTTTAATGCTGAATATGAAAACTTTGCAACAAACCATTATTCAAAGTGCTTTGTAGAGATGTGATGTTGTGATTTCCCAAACTTCCCTAAACCGTTCCAAAGGGAAAATACCATTACCTCACACAAATCACAGTTTTAGGTCAAATTCTTCCCTTTTACTAGATAAACAATAAAAGGCAATATGACACTGAGTTTTGAAACCATATGAGTTCAAAAACACATTGTACTTCAAAACTACAAACAAACTGGTTATGATGTCAACACTCTATATTTCAACACTCTTCGACATAACTCTCGACAGCGGGTTGAACATGTTTTACATACCTAAACCTTCATGCTTTGCAATGAATTTTATCAAATGTTGCTGCAAAATGAAAAACAGTGTTAGAGGTCTGTAATATCAAATTATCTTTCTAGTATTTCAGGCTGGCCTGTGTTTTCAGCCTGATATTATTATGGACTTGTAGTCTAGCTATAAACAAAGTCCATATAAAGTCTTTTCTATAAAGCTAGTGAGCAACCACGCTGAAAACCCTAGCAACATGACATCTGATTATCTGATAGAATGTAGCTTTTAAGACTACATCAAACTTTTAGAAACGTAAAAATCTTACAACTTAAATCTCAAATCGGAGCTCTACAATATCCTCTACGATCTGATAGCAGACAGCAAGCAAAAACATTTGACCATGTACTCTAAGCTATGTGAAAGCCCATGAGTAATGCATTATTTTTTTATGTGTTTATATGTGTCTATAACCGGTTCTTATGATGTATGTGACCCTGGACCACAAAACCAGTCATGAGTCGCACGGGTATTATTTGTGGCAATAGCCAACAATACATTGTATGGGTCAAAATTATTGATTTTTCCCTTGTATGTCAAAAATCATTAGGATATTAAGTAAAGATCATCTTCCATGAAGATATGTTGTAAATTTCCTACCATAAATATATCACAAATGTATTATGATTAGTAATATGCATTGCCAAGTACTTCATTTGGACAATTTTAGGTGCAATTTTTTCAATATTTAGATTTTTTTTTTTTTTGCACCCTCGGATTCCAGATTTTCAAATAGTTGCATCCGGGCAAATATTCAGGAATGCCAAGTCTGACAAAATTTAAAAATAAATAAATACATAACTAAATATACAAAGAAATGTAAAAGAGCTCAGATAAATAAATATATCAATAAATATACACAGAAAAGCAAAAAAATGAATTAATAAAATGAATAAATAATTATCCCTACATTTATTTCCTTATGTATATATTTATTTTTTCTACATTTATTTATTATTGTATTTATTTCTGTTTATATTTATTTCTACATTTATTTATTTTTACATTTATGTATTTTACTTTTCTTTGTCCGTAGGGTAATGAGGAGGGCGTGGTTTACCTTAGACATAGCAACCGAGCTCAGAGCAAAGCATTGAGGCCACAGAGACACCTTGTGGTGTGGCCGAAATACACTAAGTATAGCCTACTGACCTTGATACTGTCTGTGATGAAGGACTACATGGTCAAAATCTTATATATCACAAAGAAATGTAAAAATACACAAATGTAAAAATAAAGAAATGTAGAAATAAAGAGATGTAGAAATGAATAAATGTGGAAGAAAATAAAAAAAGAAATTAATAAATGTATAAATAAATAAAATAATAAATAAATAAATGTGGGAAAAAAGTTTATTTATTTATTTTATTACATTTCTTTGTATGTTTATTTATGTATTTATTTTTAATTCTGTGGATTTGGCATTCCTGGAGGACCCCTAGCACTGCACATTTTGCATGTCTCCCTCCTCTAACACACCTGATTCAACTCATGAGCTCATTAGCAGGACCTGCAAGACCTGAAGTGGGTGTGTCAAATATGGGAGGCATACAAAATGTGCAGCACTGAGGGTCCTCCAGGACAGGTTTGAAAACCCCTATCCTAACAAACCATCAATGGAAAGCTATCAGATGATGCATAAATCTCAATAAAAAAAATAAAAAAAGACTCTTGCGACTGGTTTTGTGGTCCAGTGTCACATCATGAAGGAATCAAGCAGATTTTAAGATACATTAAATATGATAGCCTCATAGGCGTAATTTGCGGGTGGGACAGGTGGGACATGTCCCCAGCACTTTTTGCCATGCTCGATATTGTCCCCAGCACTTTTTAAAAGTGACTGAAAAATAGATTGCGGAAGGTGTGTATTAAAGCAAAAGCACGATCTACAAATCGTCATTCTTCATAATCTAATTCATTCATTTTACAAATTTTTTCGCCGGTGAAGCTTTTTTTCCATTACAGATTCGTTCTGATGGATTTTTTCCTTAATGACAGAGGAAACGACTCAGAACGCTCCATCATTTTTAGCCATACAGATAAGAGCAAGACATAATTAAAAACTATAAACTGTCTACTTTTATTTGTGTAGGCCTAGACTCACAATAACAAGGGACGTGGATTAAGGAAACGGGTTATTTTGCATGCGCTGCTCTCCGTCCAAATGCCGTCTTCATTTCAAAAATTTATTTTGTTTATTAAACGCAAAGTTTTTCATTTAAAAAGCATTTCTAAATTCAGTTTATATTGTCAACAAACGAAATTTCAAGCCAAAATAACAAAGTTACCACCATACAAATTCAAACATTTCCCTCTTTTATTTATGCTTGAATAACAGGCCTATGTCTCCTTCCATTAAATAATGGCTATTGCGGTGGCTGGGATACACATAAACCTACCAACTTATGTGGCATAATTTTTTGAATGACATAAAAAAAAAAGTTTTAGTCGCATAACATCGGTTAATGGAAATGCAATTATTTGTTAATAGTTTTTTATCGACATTTAGAAAATATCGCTAAATGTAGGCTATAAGTTAAATAGGCCTATTTATAAATATAAGTTTTGCGCAAATAGGCCTAATGGAAACGCGGCTAATGAAACGGTAAGTTCGCCAAATTTATCTTGCATATTTTGATTTATATTAGTAGCTATAACGTTAGATGTGTTGTGAATATTACGTTTTGCTTATTGGATGTTTATAGAATAATTTGTGAATGTAATGCATTTGTTGCCTACATCAAAGTGAACATTAGGCTAAGTGCATTTCCAACTCTGAACTCAGTCCAAAAGTAAATTCTGTTATTAAATAAACACATAGCAAAACGAGTTGTGCAGTGTCCCCACCACTTTTCAAAGCAAAGTTACACCACAGCCTACATTAAAATAAATATGTGATTCATTTCTGTATCCGCGTACAAATTCATAAGCTTATTTGTGTCAGGCACTGGTCATGAATCATTGAGTCAGTAAAGCATGACATGGTTTTCGAATGGTCTTACCCCGACATTTACTGTAACGATATGAACACGCAATATGCTGACGACATGTCACGTAATTGTTTATTTGCTCAGGCGCCAAGAATTTGGCTCGGAGTCAAGTGCAGGACGTCTTTCTTGCATAAGCAGGAAGAAACACACTGGATTGACCTGACTGAGAGCCTGAGATATCCAAGGTGCCGAAACTTAGGAGCCTACACGAGTAGGCTGTTTGTTTTGGGCGTTGAAGAAAACACGTGGGAGAAATAGCGTATATAGAGGAGTCCGAGGGAATGAAGCGGTGCTTCTTAAAGTATCCGTTATGGAGACGGGAAGAGACGAGATAGCCGTGGTTTTAATGGAGACCGTGCCCGTGAGCCGTCGAAAGACACAGTACCGCTCACTGCGGCGACAGGTCTACTTCTTCCAGTCCATCAGCGTGCTGTTCTGCTTCATCTGCTGCCTGTTCACGGTCATGTTCCGCTCATACCCGACGACGTGCAAGGTAAGACACCTATACACATATATACTATATATACTTACATACACTCAAAGTCAATGTCGAACAGCCATGTCTCTGCTCAGTGCGCCTGTGAAATTCATGCTTTGCTGAATACGCATTTGCAAAATATGTTTTCATTCATATTTAAATATGTAGGCTACATGGTAACATATTGCAGTATATAGCTTACCAACGTAATGTTGATTGCAACAAAAAAATAACTTCTCTTTATTTTTATTATTCACAAGTAATAGTGACTATTTGTCTGTCGAGATATCGAGTAACTGATTTTACTTGTAATGATAGTGTGTTAAAAGATTTAAAAAGTTTTAACTGGAATGTTTTCTAGTGTAGGCTACTGCATATTGTAATTCATATTGCTAGCTAATAGCTGAGCGTCAAATAAGTAGGCTACTAATAATAACTATTACTATTGGGATAGGTAGTAAGAAATAAATACTAGTACCTCATCACTATAGTAAAACTAGGATAGGTGCAAGTAGTATGGAAATGATTGTCAGAAGTGAATAGTTGATACCACAGTAAATTCAATGGCAAGGACATAATAGCAACAGAGTATGTTTCTAGTATCTAATAAAAAAGTATTGATACATAGTGTAATTAAAAATAACTATTATTTAAAAGTGATTAAAAAGTTAAATGAATATTTAGTGTATGCCTGAGAGAATCAATATATTGATTAATTTAGGATTATTATGGTGTATTAAACAGTTTTCATTTGCTCTCTTTTTATAGGAAAATGGGACTATGGAGACACCTAAAATTGGTGAGTTTATTTCTAAAGCTGAAATGTTTTGTAAATATTGAATTTAGTGTCACTGGCCATGATGCATTACATTATGACTTCTTGCTATGGAAATTCACATTGATAATATGAATCTCACATTTTTCATCCATGTAGCAATGCAGCATCAGGATCTTAAATTGACCAGCAGCGAAGAAGTGACCCAGGAACAAGGAATCGCATCTTTCATTCGTCTGACAGGTAAGAAGTAATGCATAGGTAGAAGTAAATACAAAACATAACCACCAATTCACCATTAGGAAAAGAAGAACTGTAACTAAGTGTTGTACCTTTAATCAGACAATTTGCACCTATACCTGCTGTAATTCAGGCTCTGAAAGTCACTTTTAATAGACAGTATCTGTTTAAATTGGTTTACAATTAAATATTAAGCAGACCTGCATGATTAATAATTAATAAGACTGTGACATTGATGTTTGAGTCAAATGTTAGACTATAACTTGTCATCTGTATTTTTTATTCTCAAAGATTCTTGTAATATTTTTTGGCTAAATGTGTTCACACATTTTCCTTCTCTCTAGTTAATAAAGATAATATTCCTCAAAAAGGACATGTGCCATGGGTGTATAATGGATATCAAATCCATAACGGATACTTCACCTTGGATAATGGCAGTGAATCTCTGTTGATCCTTCGTGACGGAACGTACAAAGTTTCTTTGCAGATCACGTACAGAGGAACCGAAGGACACAATGGTAGCTTTAATCTGCAGCATGATATTAATCGTTATACTTTGAGTTATGATGAAGAAACGCCCCTGCCTCTGCTCACCTACATCGAAACAGTGAACTTTACATCATCCTGGAAGAAAAGTCTGTTCTCTGAAGGTATTTTTCATCTCGATAAAGGGGATAAACTCAAGGTGTGGACCAACAGCCTGCCCCTCATTGATGTTGGAGAAAAATTGCCACAAAGAACAGTCTTTGTGGTGTATCCTCATTTTTCCACATGAGGATAGATCTGTAGCTTTTCATAATGACCTTTTCATCCAAACCAGTTCTTCCGTCAGCAGAATCATTTAGATCTCATATGTCTGAGATAGCTATAATTAATAGCAGAGCCATGTATAGAAGGAAACCCTTACAAAAAATACTGTGATATAGTGGCAGTCACATGTTAAAACCAGGGTACTTTGAATTTTGAAATATAATATGGTATTGAAATCCTTTCCTTCTAGGGTATTTTTTCAAGAACAAAACAAAAAACAAAAAAACATGTTAATACTACTGTTTGGTATTTTTTTTGTTCTGCTTCAAAGCTACATTTTAAAGCATTACAATTAAGGAGAAAGTATTTTTGTGTTATATTGAATTTGTCCAAAAGATACAACAAGTTTTCTACCCTGTAATGTCAAAGCTTTTTGTGCACAAACATATTGTATGCTATAATATTTATGCCATTGTAACTTTATTTAATGCTTTTGTATGCTATTTAAGTTTGGTAGTTAAGGATTTGGTCTGCTAATGCAAAAGGTACAAATTCAGTAACATTACAGAATGATCAATATCTTCCATATTATGCTTTTGAGGTGCATAATGGGTGCTGTCATAGGAATTAGTAGGCTATAACTTTGGATTGAAAAGGTTAGCAGTTTCCTGAAATCACCAAATATCACATACATATTGATTTGGATGTACATTAATACAAAATATTAATAAAAAAAAAAAAATCAATAAATACTATTTCATAAAGGCTGTGTCTGTCTCAGAATTTTTACAATAGATCAGATATTATTTTCTGCTGCCATTAAGAGATGCTTGATAGCTTCTTAAAAACAATCATTTGCTAGATATTTATATTACAAATATATATTTAAGGCATCTGATTGATATAGGAACATAGCTATAGTTTATTTATATACTCTAGTAGCAAATGTTTTATATTTGCTAAATAACACCATACCATTAGTCTTAACTCCTGTCCAACAATTTGCCAATAGGATGAGTTTATATATATTTATCATTTTTTGACCACAAAATCAAATGTCACTAAAGAAGTTTGTTGCTGTTTGTGAGGGAAAGAAAATCTTGTTCATCTTCCCAAATAACCCAGCGTTACGGAAGCAGTGGATGAAGTTTGTTTTTCTGGAGCAGCAACAGAGTTCTACAAGTGTGTTTGTTTGTTCCCTGTCGTGATTCGCAACCGCAGGTGGTGAGTGAAACTGCATCAAACTGCATCAAATGTCTGTGTTTTGTTGGCAAGTAAGTGCATATAATGAAAACAACATGAACATATAGTGAATGGAAAGTTGCCATGATGTATTGTGTGTTTGTCATAGGTGTGTGTGCTTGTGACTCTTTAGCTCCGCCCACTGCAAGCCTGCACGAGCTCAGCTGTGAAGACAGTCTATCTGTCTTTTATAAATATGATAAAAATAAAAACTCTTAAGAGATATGAAGGATGACATAGGACTCTATAGGTACTCAAGATTATCACGAGATTGTCAGAAACTGAATGGTTATGTACCCTTTAAACCTTTAGACAAAATACCAAAAAAAGAAATAAAATAAAATATGCATATTAGATATGTTACCAGCTGCTCCTCCAGAGGCGAAGCCTAGCGTCTGTTTGTTTCGCCGATTTAGCTAGTGTGGTCTTCCACTTCAGATCCACCCTGGCATCCAGCTCCGCAAGCTCTTCTGTGCTGGTACCTGTTTACAAGATTTCTCACTGCCACTTTGCCAAAAAAAACAAAGCCAAAAAAAAAAAAAAACACTCATAGAAAGGTCCTTCCTGAAGGGATCCAGTTGCTCATATTCTCTTGAACGTCCTTGAATTTGTACAGCAAGAGTTCTGCAGGCAAAATGCACTCATTTTCTATAAGAATCCGCACAATCAAGAATTTCTCCCCACACAGGTTTTTGATTTAAGTTTGAACACATTAATTCACTGCAATCACAAACAAAAAGCTTGGAAGTGACCATTCTCATTTACATTTACAGTTCTTCCTGCCTAATAAAAGTTTACGTACATTGCTTGACACAGTGAACCGAGTCATTATTATTAAGTTGTAATGTGTAAAAGTGACACTCCCTTTCTAGTGTGGAATGGCATGAGAAGGGATTTTCTAGCACATGACTCAACAGGTGTGATGCAATCTCTTCCTGCATTAGTTCATGCTCTTTCTGCAGACACTTTGTCATGAAGTGTTGCTTAAAAAACTAAGTTAGTGTTTTTCAATTTTTCACGTTTTTCTATTTTTTTTTTTTTATGTCATGCTTGAGCGAGCACACAGGTTTGTCATAATTTATAAATAAAAGGCATTTTTCCTACCCTGATTTTAGCCTCTGCTCTGAACGCTCTGTTTTGAGGGGTTAAGGGGCGTGTCTGCTGCGAGAGTTCAGTGTAAACGTCCAGTGCTGTGATTGGCTAACGTCTTTCCCTTTGAAATAACTAAGTATTACTCTCTCTTTTAACGCGTTTTTACTATAACAGCTCTTATAGTTAACTAATCGTGAAAAGTGTTGCATTACATTTAGATCTATGGCATTATAAAAGGTGCTATAAGTGATGTCACGTGTTTTTTAGGCCAAACTTTTTTTGGGTCACCCACAGGAAATGTCTCCTCACTATCTGCTAGCTGTAATCAGCACAAGCTCCACAAACGGCAACAAAAACAATCTTGGGCAGTCTGGACAATGAAACATAAACAGTGCTCCAGCCAATAACTGACAAGATAGATTTGGGGGTGGAGGTTTGGGGTTAGGGCTCGTGCACATGAAGGAGGGTGTGTAGAAGAGAGAAGCATGAAGAGGGAAGTTCGAATTACTGTATTTTCTGCACTATAAGGCGCACTTAAAAGCCTTTCATTTTTTTTAAAAACGTCAGTGCGCCCTATAATCCGGAACGAATTATATGAGGCCATTCATTGAAGGTGTGCCTTATAGTGCGGAAAATACGGTATATGATTTTGATATGGCCGACACACGACCAAAGAGACGACGTTCTGATGAACAACTTGCGACGAAAACGGAAAGGAGAAGGAACGCTTAAAGTCCCGAATTTACATCGGAAAAGCCTTCAAAAGGTGGCGAGACCTCTGGTGGCAGAAGGGCTTCCAATTCGACATTCAGGTGGCTCTTTTTTTGCTGGACAGGTGGGTTAAACCATTTTTTGGTTATTCTAAATGGACGTTCATGTTCGCCTAACCAACACAAGGATATAATTAGCTTAAACTATGCAGCCTTTGGTGAATACAACATAGATTTCTAGCAGCAAATGGGAGGGGGAGGAGGGAGGGTCTAGCTAGCCTCTGATTTGTTTGACAACACTTCGAACGTCAACAAGAAGTTACTCCACCCAGGATCACTTAGAGGACCTTTAAGATCGATTGTGGCATGAAAGGTTGCTGTGATGAACATTGTAGCCTATCACAGACATGTTGAGCACATGAAAGCAGTGATCTCATCATTGCAACTCAGTTTCTGTACACTGACAAACGCTTTCATCTTCACTAACAGTGCAAACATGATATAGTTAATAGATTTGTTAAATAAACGTGAGTCACTGATAAACGCGTCACTGATAAACTCTCGCAGTTTGATTGACAGCTCCAGCGCATTTCAGAACAGGCATTAGAATGAACACAGTCACATGTTGCATTACTGTTGGGCCCAGTCACTGCACAATATTTTGTAATCCTCAATGGCATGTTTATTGCTTGGTAGCTCGATCTGGTTTACCACGTAGGCCTATACTCAGGGCTACCTATTCTATTGCATGTAATTTGTAAATCAGTGGACGGGGCTAAACAGGCAGAGAGGAATTAGGCTTTGATATTCTTCTGCAGAGGCAGTGCTTGCCTCCTTTTGACGTCATAGAGCCCCACTTTAAAAAACGTTTGCTGGGCCTGGTGTCAATAATAGCTTTTATTGGACTAACATGGAAGTTTTCAGTTCTGAAACTTACAGGATATTCTTATAGTATGATGACCTCTTATATGTCAAAAGCTACAGGAAAATTTGATTTCAGCTCATGACCCCTTTAAGTCACAAAAGGTGCTTTTTTCTTTATGTTCTCTTCTACTTATTTGTCTTTCTATTTTTTTCTATCTTTTGTATGGAGAGAATAAAAATGGGGAAAATTAACATTAATGGAGGAAGGAATTGTAGAAAAAGAGCTTTGTATGAAATAATTAAAAAACATGGATGTCGTTTTTTTTTGCAAGAAACCCATTAGCGATTTAAGTAGTGAAGTATGGAAAATGTCATGGGAGGAGATGCTTTAAGTGGTGGTGTTGCAATTCTGTAATCAAAGAAACTCAATATGACTAGTATATCCTCTAATGAGAAAGTAAGGGAAGCATTTTGGTTGTGCAGGGGTTCCCTTTCTTTTAATTAATCTTTGCTCACAAAATAATGGAAAGGGATGAATTTTTCACAAAACTATCTAATGAATTAAAACAAATTGATAATGCATGGGGTGACTGGTTGATTAAGCAGTATTATGAGAAAATATGACTTATATCATAAGTCCTTCATTATTTTGTATGGAGGGTGAAACACCCAGTAGTAAAGCATTATACATGGGTCAAAGCCTCTCATGACCATATTAGTGCTGAGAGGTTGGATAGGCTTTATATTAAGTAAAATTAATTCTAATACAGTTTTAAATATTTATCCAAATGGTTTTACTGATCATCATTTGTGGATGATTGAAATGAGTTTTAAAGTCACAGCGTTCTAGTTATTATTTAGCCTGGGTGCCAGTCGAATTTAGCTCCTCCCACAACATTTGAGTTTGGTTAATTCGGTCTGGACTTGATCCGTTATGGACCATCTATGCTCGAACAGGAGTTGTTCCGACCAATTAAATTGTCAGGGCGGGCTTTATACGATGATGGACAGATGAACATGAACGTATAAACAGCAACATAAGCATTCACGTCACCAAAGAGCGCTTGGGTTGAATTCGTTCTAATCCTAAATGGAGAACTTGTTTGTATATGCATTCACCTTTACTATTTCTCTCAAAAATGATTATCGTATTGGTATGTACTCCGTGTATCCTTAAATTATTTTTACAACACTGGCTAAGATCGTTTACACTCATCTTCTTCTACTTCTTCGAGCGTGCGTGCAGTTGAGTTCTGGAGCAGTATAAGACTCATATTCTGACTAGAATTGAGCATGACGACGTCAGGTAAGTTATTATTGCCATTTTAATTTGAAATTATTGGACTTTATTTTGTGAAAAGTTTGGGTTAATTTGGTTTAAATGGCAAGAAGTGATTCTTGATAAAGTGATTATGAAGATTTAGTGCAATGGTGGGAGACTGGAAAAGCACAAATAAGTATGTTTTGCCAGAACTATACAGCTTACACAAAAAGATAGTAAAAAACACTATTCAAGTAATTGAGAGAGAAATTACTGGAGTTGAAGAAGGAATTATTGAACAGAATTGTAGAATTATTGAACAGAATGGGATTGGTGTCTCTGTCCATTGAAAGAGCAAAAGGGGCTTTGATAAGAGCCGGTTTGTTTTTCTTCAATACAAAAAATAGATGCCCCAAGTTCTTTATTTTTAATAAGATGTCCTTCAGGCCGCTCCCAGGCTGGGACTCTGGAGCGAGCCACAGGCCTCATCCTCTAAGCCCCACGGAGGAACCGTACAACCAGATTTTGTCTAACCAAAAGTCCATCATCTACAGGTGAGTGGAAAGCCCCAAATGGCAGCCATACGTATACACCTTAAGAGTGGACAGGGTTAGACAGGCAGATAAACAATCCTGGAGGAACTCCAGCACTGCCGCAATGGGGCAGTTAACGGAGTTCAACTCCCGTTCTCTACACCAAGTGGAAAATACATTCCACTTCAGGCTGTACATTTTCCTCATAGAAGGAGCCCTGGAGCTAAGTATGGTCTCGACGACACCCGCTGACAAGCCATCCTCTAAGCACCGGGCCCCCTCAAGGGCCAGACCCAGAGGTTCCACAGCTCCGGCCGGGAGTGGAAAATTGTGCCCCCTGCCTGAGTCAGCAGATCCCTCCTCAGAGGAACCTGCCATGGAAGGCCATCTAGAAGCGCTATGATGTCCGAGAACCATACTTGGGTCAGCCACAGGGATGCTACTAAGAGAAGGCTGATGCCCTCCCAGCGGACCCACTCCAGAACTCCCGGGAGCAGAGTGATCAGGGGAAATGTATAACAGCCTCGGCTGCGACTGTGCCATACCATCCAACCCTAACGGGGCTCGATGCCTAAGGGAGCACCACAGTGGACAGTGGGACGTCTCTCGAGAAGTGAAAAGATCCACTTCCACAAGGCCAAACCTCATGCACATGGCCTCCACCTCATCGGGGTGGAGTCGCCACTCCCTGGGCCTCAGCCCCTGCCTCAACAAGATGTCTGCTTCCTGGTTTTGGTCCCCTGAGACGACCGTTTCCCCTGGGACCACAGGAGGATCTGGTGTGTCAGTCTGCATAGAGGGCGCGACCTCAGACCCCCTGATGATTTAGATACGATACTACAGACATATAGTCAGACCGTATCAGGACATGGTGGTCGCAGACGTCTGGGAAAAAGCTCCTCAGAGCTTTGTAAACCACCAGCATTTCCAGGCAATTGATATGCCAAAAAATGCTGGTTAACCCACAGACCTCCACAAACCGGCCTTCCATGACCGCGCCCCAACCAGTGAGGGAGGTGTCTGTTGAAACAGTTCTCCAGCAACATGACGCTCCCAACACTGGACCTTGGGACAGAAACCAAGGATCCTTCCATATGATGAGGGAACGAAGGCATCTGCGCGTTACCATGATCATACGGAACAGATTTCCTCTTGAGGACAACCCCCTGGTCCCCAGCCACCACTGGAGGGGTCTCATGTACAGCAGGTGAATGGAATCACGTTGGACGCTGCTGCCATGAAACCCAGCAGTCTCTGGAACTGCTTCACAGTGCGGCTGTGGCCTAGCATAGTTGAATCCCATAAGAACCCCAGGAATGTAGTCCTCTGGGATGGCATTAAACACACTCTTCTTCATGTTCAGTCTCAGCCCCAAGCACCTTATGTGAGACAGAGCGACATCTCAATGCCGAACCGCCATCTCCCACGACTGAGCTAAAATCAGCCAGTTGTCAATGTAGTACACGGATGCCTTGAAACATGATCGGGCCAGAGATGCATCCATGCACTTGGTAAAGGTGCGAGGGGAGAGAGCTAGGCCAATAGGAAGAACCCGATACTGGTATGCTTCGCCCCAAAAAGCAAACCTCAGGAACTTCCTATGGGCAGGGAGGATGGAGATGTGGAAGTATGCGTGCCTTAGATCTATCGTGACGAACAAGTCCTCGAAATGGATCTGATTCACGATGGCTGGGATAGTGAGCCTCTTGAACCTGAATCTCCTCAGTCTCCTCTACCAGCAGGGAGCACACTTCTTGTTCAATAACCTGCTGCTGGGCTGGGGAAACCACTGTCCTCCCCGTTGAACTTCAGTAGTATAATTCTGAACTGCAGTCTGAAATCCTTTCCAACGGTACGCAGGGCCCAAGCAGATATATTTGGAAGGCATGACCCTCACAAGGCTGGTCTCTGGTACCCACTGAGCCTCCTCCCTGACCCCCTGAAATGGCAAACCAGCAGGGTTTAGTGGAGAGGGATTTTTGGTGTGTGCATGCATTCACTGCCCCGCCGCAGGTCTTTTCTGAGGCGGCTGGAGCAGCGTACGAATGACTCTCCTCTGTCATTTATCCCCGGGGGGACCAGCTCTGAGCGGTCTGGCCGCAGCTAGGACCGCTTGCTAGAAGCCTTCTTCGCCTGAAGGACGGCCCTCAGGTCATCCTTTGGCTCAGAAGCCTACTGGCGAGAGCGCCATCTCCATAGCCAGGCTCCCTCGGGAACGACTCTGGAGGTGACGCTCTCCTTTTGCGTCGGCTTTGGTGGACGGCCAGGACTGCCCACCCAAGGCAGCCTTGCTCGAGGAGCTCTAGCGGTGAGGGACATATTGTTGGAAGGCCGCCGACTGTTTCCTTACCTCCTGGAATCTCTCAACGACGGTGTTAACCGTGCCACAGAAGAGACCCGCAGGGGCTATCGGGGAGTCCAATAGAAAGGATTTCTCCCTGTCCTTCATCCCTGATATATTCATCCAGAAATTTCATTCCATGTACACCAATACAGCCATGGAGCAGCCGATGGCACCATCCGTCTCCTTGGTGATGTGGAGAGACAAGTTGGTGCCCTTTCGCAACTCCATAATGTCCTCGGGGGACAGTCCCTCGCCCTCATCGAGCACCTTCAAAAGCTCCGCCTGGTAAGCCTGCTAAACTGCCATGGTGTGCAGGCAACTACCAGCGCCACTGCATAAGCCCTGCCCACCAAGAATGAAGTGACCCTGCATGGCTTGGTGGGCAGGACCGGGGCTTTGAGCGACGATGCAGCTTCGGGAGACAAATAGCTGGCTAGTGCCTCCTCGACGTGAGGCATCGTCCCATAACTACACTCAGACACACCAATAACTGAACCGAAATCCAGAACTGGTTGATTCGATAGGCACGCTGAGTACGGTTTTTCCCATGATTTACACAACTCATTGTTGAAATCAGGGAAAAAGGCAAGCCCCCTCGTGAAGGCTGCGCCCGATTTTTGAAAAAGCGTTTATCCAGCTTGCTCACAGGCTGAACTTCAACTCTTTCCTGTGGCCAATCAATACTTAAGGAATATCGCCTCTAAAGGAAACAAGGGGCACTGGTGCACACACCGTTTAAACTGCTCGCTTGCCATTCTTTCTTTTCTCAAAGTAAGGGACAAACAATTTGTCACCAAAAAGACAAACAATGTTTTCAAACACAGAGATTTTATTTTTGGGCTAATTGATTACCATTTATATAACCACAGTTTTACCACTAATACCATGATTAAAATTTGGTTAGAGTTGCAAGACCAGTTAATTTGCGGTTACCATGGTTAAACTACAATAACCATGTTTATTTTTTTGGGGGTGTGGGGTTGGTTATGTGTAGTAAAACCAGGGTTCATTTTCGTAAGGGAAGGCCAAAAAAAATTCACAGGGAAACTCGTGGGCCGCATGGGCTGGATTTGTCCAGGGCCAAATTTGAACCCCTGTCCAGCCCTGGCAAAATCCTTGTCCTTGTGCGGAAAGGTGAACCGTTCTATGTTTATTTTATGTTGAATGACATATTTATTATTCGCTTTGTGAACAATTGTGAAAATGGCAGATTGTTTCGCTAGATAAGACCCTATTCCTATGCTGGGATCGCACAGTACCATTTTAAGTACTTCAAAGCCCTTTGATCCCCTTTCAACTATTGGATGCAATTGAAGTCCTCAGTGAGGAGAAAATCCTGAAATGTTTTCCTCAAAAAACTATATTTCTTTTCCACTGAAGAAAGAAAGACATGAACATCTTGGATGACATTGGGGTGAGTAAATTATGAGGACATTTTCATTTTGGGGTGAACAAATACTTTAACATTGGAAAAGCGCTTCAGAGATCTTAGAGAGTGAGAAGGCCTGAAAACGGATGCCAAGGTTGCATTGCATTCTATTGCTTGATATGTGAGTAACATTTGTTTTTGCAATGTTTCACAGAACCAAGATAATTTATGCTGTTGGTTTAAATTGTTGTTGAATCACAGCTGATTCATATAACTGTGTGAGCTGTCTGATGTGGAAGCTGTTAGTGGATGCCTGTGATGCAATAAGTGGTGCCGAATTTAAGGAAGGGATGTTTCTTTTGTATAGGGCTTGTTTGGGTTTTGATTTCATATATAAAAAGTGTCAGTATTCAGACTTCACCTTATATAAATACAATTTACAGCAATGTTGTTTGAAAAGCATATGTGAATGTGGAAACACAAGAAATAAGAAATGAATGACAGGAAACTATCCCATGTGACTACCACTCCTCCAAGTCAAGTCAAGTCCACAGCATAATGACAACATGAAAACAAAGTGTAAATTTCTATCTTTTTTTCACACTTAGTTGTCAGTGACCCAAAATTAGACAAATTGGACTTAGTGTCCATTTGTAGCTTGCGGGTATGCCGTCACATATTACGTCATGACGCTGCACCAATCAAGATCGGTGACAGATTTCATTTACGCTTCAGACGCGCTATGCTGGGGGCGTTCCCCAGAGTGTCGTCACAACGACGCAGTGCTAGAGTTCCCTCGAAAGGGAACCATGGTTTTATTATAGTAAATGTGTAGTAACCATGTTTTATTTGGGCTAATTGATTACCATTTATATAACCACAGTTTTACCACAAATACCATGGTTAAACTTTGGTTAGAGTAGCAAAACCATAGTTAATTTGTGATTACCATGGTTTAACTACAATAACCATGTTTTTTTTTTTTTGGTTTTATTCGTAGTAAAACCATGGTTCATTTTCGTAAGGGAAGGCCCCAACCCTAGCAAAATAATTCACAGGGAAACTCGTGGGCCGCATAGGCTGGATTTGTCCAGGGCCAAATTTGAACCCCTGTCCAGCCCTGGCAAAATCCTTGTCCTTGTGGGGAAAGGTGGACCGTTCAAAGTTTATTTTATGTTGAATGACATTTATTATTCGCTTTGTGAACAATTGTGAAAATGGCCGATTGTTTCACTAAATAAGACTATTCCTCAGCTGGGATCGCACAGTACCATTTTAAGTACTTCAAAGCCCTTTGACCCCCTTTCAACTATTGGATGCAATTGAAGTCCATTGTGGGGAGAAAAATCCTGAAATGTTTTCCTCAAAAAATTATATTTCTTTTCCACTGAAGAATGAAAGACATGAACATCTTGGATGACATTGGGGTGAGTAAATTATGAGGACATTTTCATTTTCCTTTAACATTGTTAACATTGGAAAAGCGCTACAGAGATGTAAGAGAGTGAGAAGGCCTGAAAACGGATGCCAAGGTTGCATTGTATTTTATTGCTTGATATGTGAGTAACATTTGTTTTTGCAATGTTTCACAGAACCAAGATAATTTATGCTGTTGGTTTAAATTGTTGTTGAATCACAGCTGATTCATATAACTGTGTGAGCTGTCTGATGTGGAAGCTGTTAGTGGATGCCTGTGATGCAATAAGTGGTGCCGAATTTAAGGAAGGGATGTTTCTTTTGTATAGGGCTTGTTTGGGTTTTGATTTCATATATAAAAAGTGTCAGTATTCAGACTGCACCTTATATAAATACAATTTACAGCAATGATTTTTGAAAAGCATATGTGAATGTGCAAATACAAGAAATTAGAAATGAATGACAGGAAACTATCCCATGTGACTACCACTCCTCCAAGTCAGGTCAAGTACACAGCATAATGACAACATGAATACAAAGAGTACATTTCTATCTTTTTTTCACACTTAGTTGTGAGTGACCCAAAATTAGACTTATTGAGAAAGGCATGTAAGCAGTTGTAAAAAGCATTTAGATTAAAGGTTTATGAGATTCCTTTTAAGAAATTCTTAAACACATTTAAGCGTGTCCAAACGTTTCATTCATTCAAAGAATGACTGATTATAAAGAGATAACTGTTTCTGTCCATGGCCTAGAAACTAAACTTCTTTTCATCCAACTCTCTGGATTCTGAACATTGTTTCATTTGTCAGGAAATGCACACCTACGATTGTTTGATAGAATCTAAGTACTTCCCTTTATTTCACTCTTGAATACAACAGAAACTAGTGAGTGAAACCATTACTCGGCATGTCACTGTACTGTGTGTAGGTGTTAGTGTAGGTAAGGTTACATAATACTTCTAGTCCTGTACTTTGTGCAACTAATACAGTCTGTGGGGATTCCCCATGTCGTACTAGTAACACCTGGAATGTTTGATATCCTAGTGAAAATAATGATAAAATACTTTTGTTGTGGATATTGCTTAAATATACACGACCAGGCATAACATTGTGACCAACTTCCTAATATTGTGTTGGTCCCCCTTTTGCTGCAAAAAACAGCCCTGACACGTTGAGGCATTGACTCCACTAGACTGAAGGTGCTGTGGTATCTGGCACTAAGATGTTAGCAGCAGATTCTTTAAGTCCTGTAAATTGTGAGGTGGGGCCCCCATGGATCAGACTTGTTTGTTCAGCAGTTCCCACAGATGCTTGATTTGATTGAGATCTGGGGAATTTCAACACCTCAAACTCGTTATTGTGCAACAATGCTTAGGCAGTTGGTACATGTCAAAGTTACAACCACCAAGATGTTACCAGGCCCCCTTCTTCCATTGCTCTGTGGTCCAATTTTGATTACTCACGTGTCCACTGTTAGTGCTTTCAACAGTGGACATTAGCAACCTGACTGGTCTGCGGCTATGTAGCCTCATACGCAACAAATTGCACTTTGTATTCTGACACCTTTCTTACAGAACCAGCATTAACTTCTTAAGCAATTTGAGCTACAGTAGCTTGTCTGTTTGATCTGACCACACGGGCCAGCCTTCGCTCCCCACGTGCATCAATGAGCCTTGGCCACCCATGACCCTGTCACCTGTTTACCACTGTTCTTTGCTTGGACCACTTTTGATAGATACTGACCACTGCAGACTTCTAGTGCATCAACTTTGAGGACAAAATGTTCACTTTAATATATCCCACCCACTAACAGGTGCCATGGTGAGGAGATAATCAGTGTTATTCACTTCACCTGTCAGAGGTCATTATGTTATGCCTGATCGGTGTAGCTCTTCAGGGGTGAAGTTATTTTATTTATAAAAATTGCTGGGCAGCATTGAGAAGTTTCTGTGTTGCTGAATGTTTTTGTGTGAGTGACAGAGTCTGAATGTGTGTGAGTATGTTGAAAGCACATATGTTTAGAACGCTTCTAATTTCTGAATTTTTTTTCTTAAATGTGGTGTTAATTTGTGCAATAGCCAACAATACATTGTATGGGTCAAATTGATTTTTCATTGATTTTAGAATGAGTACATAGTTTTGTATGTGCTTAAAATACAATAAGATAACATTCACTATATTGTACCTGGTGGATAACCAGTTGGATTAATAATTTATCAAAAACAAGGGCTAAAAAAAAAAAAGACAGTTAAATCTTTGTTCAAACCTACCCCTCTTCTCAAACATGTACATATCAAATATAATGTAATTTTGTTAAATATTTAAATCTACAGTGACTGTCATGTGACTTTAACTGACTTTTGACTTTTTTTCTGTGCAATCTATTTTTGACTACATGTGAATACACATGAATTATATGCATATTTTTTCCTTTGATGAACATTATACTCAGTGAAACCTGCATTAAGTTGTATAAGAGTACAGTATCAGTGACACTTCTGAGTAAAGGAAGTTTGAAATGTGTAGGATCAAAGAAGTGCTGTAGTGTAAACTACTGTCTTGAAGGCTTGGAATTCTTGTGTAGGTGTGAGAACGCAATTAGGTCAGTCCTGTTAAAGAATGCAATATTTTTACCACATTTATTTGGCAATCCCCACATTCTCTAAATTTTCTTATTTAATGAGATTCCTAAACAAGCCAAATTTCTAGAGGATAATCTGCCCTTATATGATAACAGAAATGTGACAGAAACTAAAATTCCTTCTGTAACATGACCCTGAAACTTTTTTCCCTGTCTTCGTTTCCTTAAAGGGATAGTTCACCAAAATTTAAAATTGTCATAATTTATTCACCCTGTAGAATAATGCAGAAGATTTTTTTTTGTTTTTTATTATTAATTTGGACCCCACTGATTTTTGGAAAAACCATGAGGTGTGTAAATGACAGATTTCTTATTGTGAACTACCAGAGAGAAAACTAGCAAAATAAAACATATCCCAGAATGCACAGCAGCAAAGACCTGCAGACTGAGGCTAGGCTTAGGTCTTTTTATTTGATGTTGTCTCCTAGGAACTACTCTTTGTAGCCAATCTCAAACCTCACATTTCTTACATTTAAAAGGCACAATCTGTCATTTTCACGGAAGTTGCTTATTCAAAACAAGGTGTAGTTTGAAGACGCCTTGATTTTGCTGAATAATAGGAATTGTTGTCTTCACCTCTACAGGTAGTGGAAAAGAATCCAATCATATTCATGGATTAGCTAATGTATTGAAGATTTAATAACTTTACTGTAGTATGAAGCAGGGTGGGGCTGAAAACTAGACAACTAAAATAGAAAACTAAACAACTAAACTGTTGAGAGAGAAGTGCAACACAGGGCTCGAGAGCTTTTATTATGCTGCAGACGACCAATTTCGCTTCTTCTGCTCATGTGTATGTGGTAATGCAGTGCTGTTTTATCATATTAGTAACATCGGATTGTGTGCAGTGTTTTGCGCTCATCTCTAACAGTTTAGTTGTTTCGTTTTCTAGTTTAGTTGTCTAGTTGATGAATGTATACAAACAGTTGCTCACCTGTCTAATATAACACATAATATATTAAAGCGTCTTTGGTGTTTCCATGGTTTCTACAAAATAAATCCGTAAATTGAGGGTAACGCGGTATGATGCCATTGATAGGTGATGCATGGGCGTGGTCCATGTGGTTAAAATCCCATTTTTTGGATATGTTCATGCAGGGTTTCAAAGCTATTAATGATGCACAGAGGTCAAGGCAAACACAGTTTGATGTCACAGTGATCTCACCATGAGCTCCTAGGATATTCATGATGTGGTCACAATGTGAGGGTCACAGTGAGCTGAAAGTGCAACATCATGGCATATTCACTGTGTGCTCATCATACTATGAGCTTACAGGATACTCATGACAATGTGGTCACAGTGAGCTAAAAGTACAAATCACAGCACACTCACTGTGTGCTCATCACTATGAGTTTACAGGATACTTGTACTGTGCTCACAATGCTATCCTTGTGTTAAACTCTCATTCTGTTAGTTTAGTAGTTCACTCACTGTAATCTAAATTTCTCTAATATTGGTCAGTTAAATCAAAAAAAAGTTCATATTTTATTTCCATAAACAAAGTATTTCCTTGTTTATTTTATTATTTTGTATTATTTCCAGCCTGGTGTCTCACCCTTAAGATAGGTGTATATGAATTTCTTCTTTCAGACTATCGGAGTTCTGTACTATCGGAGAAAAATAAAAATGTCCTGGCTCTTCCAAGCTTTATAATGGCAGTGAATGGGTGTTGATATTTTGAAGCCCAAAAAGTGCATCCATCTATCAAAAAAGTAATCCACACGACTGCTGGGGGTTAATAGAGGCCTTCTGAAGCAAAGCAATGCATTTGTGTATGGAAAATATCTATATTTAAAAACTTTATAAAGTAAATTATCTAGCTTCCAGTAGACAGCCCAAGTGAACTTACGCCAAAAGAGTAACCCCCAACACAATGTATGACGTAGGATGTATGAGTAGCGTAAGCTTTGACGCCTTTCGCAGTTCATAATAATAGGGCTGGGCAACAAACTCAAGCTCCTCCGTCATTTCACATTAAAAATGCTCGTTTTAAGGCCTGTTCACACTGGGACGAATTTCGCCGACAACAAAGGGCGCCAATGTGAGTGTGCACACCGATGCGAAAAACGCTACGCGTAAAAGCGTCATTTTTTTAAAAACGCCTCGGGTTCGTTTTTGGTTTGACGCACCACGTCAAAAACTAAACGACCAATAAGATTGCCACTTTTGCTCACGTGTCTGGAGCTTCTGAAGTTACAGTTAAACACAACTTGGGGGCACTCAAACACAAAACGGTCACAAAACGGCAGCGCCACCTTGTGTACCGGGGTATTTCTGTTTTACATTAAGCGCCATCTAATGTCAGGGAATGAATTAGCATGTTCACTCGGCTCATCGTCAGCAAAAATATGGTCTGTACGGCCCTTTAGACTGGCATTCGTTAATAAGTCATGCTTCGGGTCAGAGGTCACTCTTTCGGCATAAATCGATGCGTACAGCCGTCTGTCGAAAGGTGGAAGCTAGTTATTTGTCTTAAACACATCGCTTCGATTCAGAAAGCCTTTAGTAGCTTGGAAGAGCCAGGTCATTGTTTTATATAACTTTGATTGCATTCATCTGAAAGAAGAAAAGGCCCCACTTTATATTAGGTGGCCTTAACTACTATGCACTTACATCAAAAATTAAGTACAATGTACTTACTGTGTTCATATTGTATTGCAAAACACCTTTGCTGGTATTGAGGTGGGAGACGGGTAGGGTTAGGGACAGGTGTGGTGTGGTGGGATGGGTAAGTTTAAGGGTAGGGTTATGTGTAAGGGAAGTGTCAATAGTGTAATTACAAATGTTACTACAGAAATTATTTACAGATGTAATCACATTAAGGTATTTTTAAAAATGTAAGTACAAAGTAAAATAAGTGCAATGTATCAAATTATTAATTAAAATGTTAGTACATAGTAGTTAAGGCCACCTAATAAAAAGTGGGTCGAAGAAAATGTCATATACACCTAGGATTCCAGATTGTTATGTAGGGCTCTTATGGGCGGTTTGTGTTAACTTATTTAACAATAAACCCCTAAATACAAACATTACATGTGATCCACTAACCTTCACTAAAATGGTAAAGGTATTCAATGAATAGAAAACAGCAGGTCAGTGAAAACAGTAGGTTTTTTGGATTCATTTGAAAATGACTTTTACAGTTACAAATTTATAATAAAAAAGTATGAAAAAAAGTTAAAGGTACTGTACGGTTTGGAGACAGTTGCACTGAGGAAGAGACAGGAGGTTTAGAGGAAGACCTAAGAGGAGGTTTATGGATGTAGTGAAGGAGGAACATGAAGGTAGGGAAAGAAGAAAAAAAGAAAAACAAGATTCAAGACATTGAAAGGAAAATGTACTTTAAAATCCTAATTAATTGGAAAGATTTTGATAAAGAATTGGGTATTGAATATGATTAAGCATAATGTCACAAGAGAAAGATGAGTGAACGAGCTGATTGAATGTAATACGAATAGATAATCATGTTGTTTTGATGAAAAGTTTTCAACATTAACAAATTTAGGTTTATGTTATAAATGGTTAGATATGATGAGTGAAATTGCAGTTGATGGAAACAGTAATTTTTAACAAAAACAGGGTGGTTTGTAAAATAATTGTGTTGAAACAACAGACTGGAGGAAATTTAACAAGAATATGATGTTCAGTGAGAAACTGGGAGCATTTAGATCTGAATATAAACATGAAAGTTGAGTTAGAGAGGATAATGACAACCATGACACATGCACAAAAGAGAATCAGTGCATTTCAAACATACGGCCTGCATGGGCAGAGGACTCCTCTAAACTGTGGCCAAAGCACAAACTGAAGGATGTTTATATGGAGATTTAAAGCGCTTAGATGGATTATTATCTATCTTACTTTTTTTTGTCGTTTAGTTTGAGTTGGACAACATTGGGGTCTGTGATGATTTGGATTTATCAAGAGAATCAATGATTGTTTTTCTTCCTTTACACTAATCATGTATTTGGTCTCTGAGGAGTGACTGAGGGTCTGGCCTAGGGATGTGTGATGTGTCGTTAAACACTTGAAAGCAACAAGGTGTCGTGTGTTTGGATTTTGAAGGTATCACACACCCCAAAATTGACAGGAGTGCAGTAAGAAAGGCTATATATTTTCAGATTTCACGTTGAAGAATAAAAAAAGGGTTTGTTTTTACTGTGTATTTGCATTTATGGATATGATATTTAGTGAAAAATTTTTAGACTTCAGTTGTGTCGCCAAGTCAGAAAACGAAATGAATCTAGCCCTTTGGAAGATTCAGCGCGAAGGCCGGTGAGCGCCCTCTGGAGGAAGGACACCGTATCGCATCTTTGCTGGACAGCTACAGATAGGCTTCTGTGCATTTGTGAATCTAGGCCACGGAACGACAGTCTCAAAAGATTCCACAGGTACAAAAGCGCATATTCTAAGGCAGAACAACAATGCAAAAGACTCGTGATGTACTGTGCATTAAACTACAGGTACAGAATACAGATAAAGCATTTGTGGATTGTGAGCAAAAGGACAAAACATGATTGCTCTGTGTGTGTGTGTGTGTGTGTGTGTGGATCTCTTGCGTGCATTTGTGGATTGCTTTGTGTGTGTGGATCTCTCGCGTGCATTTGTGGATTGCTTTGTGTGTGTGGATCTCTCGCGTGCATTTGTGGATTGCTTTGTGTGTGTGGATCTCTCGCGTGCATTTGTGGATTGCTTTGTGTGTGTGGATCTCTGCATTTGTGGATTGATTTGTGTGTGTGGATCTCTCGTGTGCATTTGTAAATTGCTTTTGTGTGTGGATCTCTCGTGTGCATTTGTGGATTAGTGCGTGCGCATGTGGATCTCTCCCGTGCATTTGTGGATTGCGCGTGCATGTGGATCTCTCGTGTGCATTTGTGGAATGTTTTGATACTGTTTTCACTCCATACGAGTACGCACACAATACATTACCAGTGTCGTCCACGGGCCTATTACCGTTTGAGTGTAGCGTAGGTTACCAGCCACCTATTTTTCCAAGCCTGGAATCCGGTCGCGGTCCTCGGCTCACGCCTTTGTCCAGAGGTGTCACGCATTCTGGACAAGAGCCCGAGAGACTCTTCTCCAAGTGAGGGAGCGCACCAAGGCCAAGGCCGATCGCCACCGGTCAAGGCCTCCCGTATACGTCGTTGGTCAAAAAGTGTGGCTTTCTACCAAGAACATTCCTCTCCAATCCGTCTCTAATAAGTTCGCACCCAAATTTATTGGTCCGTTTACTGTCACCAAGATCCTTAGTCCGGTTGCAGTCCGCCTCAAACTTCCTCCAGCGTACAGGAGAGTTCATCCCGCCTTCCATGTGTCCAAAATCAAGCCCGTTTTTCATTCCAAGATTAATCTGCCAGTTCCGGTTCCCCCACCGCCGCGACTCGTAGACGGGGAACCATCTTATTCGGTCAACCGTATTCTGGACTCAAGGCGGAGGGGACGCGGATTCCAGTACTTGGTGGACTGGGAAGGTTACGGTCCGGAGGAGAGAAGTTGGGTTCCGGCCAGAGACATTCTGGATCACACCCTTATCGAGGATTATAATCGACAGGTAGCGAGTCAGGGAACGCCAGGAGGCGTTCCTAGGAGGAGGGGTACTGTCACGGTTCATAGATGCACTGTTTCTTTCTTGTCGCGTGCTCTGTGTTTGCTGTCCTGTGTTGTGGTTGTGTCGTCTGTTCCTGTCCGAAGATCCAGTGTGTTCGTCTGCAGTTCCAGTTTGGGTGTCTTCGTGTACTGCTCGTGTTCAAAGACCTGGATTATCCTCACACCACTTCACTTCTCTTCACCACCTCGCACCAGCACCGATCACCTCAGTCCCTGCGCCAGCTAAGACCTGCTATTCCTTGGACTGTTCCTTATTCTCTGCTTGTGGTATATTAAAGAGTGTTAACTTGCATTTGCTTCCTGTGATCAATCATGACAGCTAAGGTTTGTCTCTTATTCAGAAATGCAATGGAGTTAACGTATTTTTATCACAACACCACTCACCATTTCTCCAGTGTTCCACCAGAACACAACTGTGCAGCACAAATGGTTTGCTAACAAATCCTGCAGTTGGCTATCCACGTTTATCCAGTGTTTGACAGAAAGTAGAATGTCCCCACTTTGGCTCAAGATTTTGAATTCACAATGAGTTCACATATTACTCACAAAGGGCCTCATTCATCATGAGCAGAACATATTCTTGTGTAAATCGTTCGTAAAGCCATTATGACGTACATTTGCGGATTCACGGAAATGCGCATTTTCAAAACGTAAGTTGGTACCAAACTAAAACCAATAAAAAAATATGGATGTTGTGTCTGTAACGTCACTTGTAGGTTTCTGAAGTGCATTTTTGATGCCTAAAGTCATCCGTTGCCATCTTGGCAGCGCATCACAGTGCGTCACTCCCGGATAACTGAAATGGGCTAAGAGGCGGGATGTGGATGGAGCTGAGGTTCCTGGTTGCTGAAACCACGCCCGCCTAGCTCAACCATAGTGACAATCCACGCCCTTAATTTAGCAAAAATTTATGGCTTAATATAATGTACATGGATAAGTTATATAAAAATTCACCCCCCTCACCATTGTCATGAAGGGTAAAATTACCAAAACCACTTTTTTGTAGCAGGCTGTTAACATATTTTTTTCTGCTGTTAACTTGGCTATCTTAACATATGGGAGATACAGATTTTACTCCCCTTTGGAGCCTGTCTCCAGCGGCCAGTCTATAAATTGCAGTTTAAATCACTTTCATGTTGGCTTCAAGACAGACAAGAGGTTGCTGCTTGGTTGGTACGAAAGAAATGTACACCTCCCTACCATGTGTAAATGGTGCGTAAAACACAATGTTCTGTGTTCTAATGTAGGCAAACTGAAGACATTGCATTTTGATGCACTATGTACCATAATTATATTTCACAAGTAGATTTGCCCTGTCTTTTTGTTTTTTTAACTGTTCAACTTTGGGTAATAGGCAGAGCTCGTCACTGTCACTTTTTACCCAGCAGTCCAATCACAGTAGATGAGGGGCAGGACAAATACTTCACCAATCAATCATCATACTTGTGCAACGACTGAACAACAATGGAGAAGTTAATGTAGCTGATTACTGCATTTTTATATTTAGTAATAATCTTCAAAATGAGATGCTAACACATTACTGCTATGGATATTCTGTATCATAGCAACGAAAGTATGCTATATTGCAAAGAGCTTTCAAGCGCCACTAGCTGGCCATTTTCAGAAGAGCACCAGGCATTCACTTTTAGAGATTAACTGCAAGTACCTGTTAGAGTTGCCTTGGGGAAAAGCAGTCAGGCAGTCACGTAGGCATTCAGAACTAACTTTCAATGTTGTCATTGACTCAGCCAGGGTGGAGTGCAAAAGGAGAGGCAGAATCTCAAAAAGGTGAGCTCTTAAAAGGTATTGCTAAAGTCATTTTACTTTATTTTCTTATTTATCTCCCTATGAAGTGCAGTCTATGATGAGAGACTGATACCTCTATCAGAATTCTTGCTAGTCTTTTATGTGAGTATAGGGGCCTTTGCATATTTTTCCCTTCCCTGAAGATACTATGGTTTATGCAACATTTTCGTACCAAAATAGTATGCGGGATGCATTTGTAGATGCATACTTTCAAGTTTGCCCTAGGGGCAAAGCATTCTGGTTAGAGACATATTGCCGCCATTTCTTTGGTGACTCAGGAGCAGAGGTGTCCCTCTGGGCAACTCTCTGTTAGTCATAAGGGTTACATGCAGATGCTTCATACCCTTTCTCTATGATAAACCCCTGCTCATACTTGAGACAGTTTATATTCTTTTGTCTAAAGTGCAGGGGTCGATCTGTTTGTAGAGACAATTCTGATTTCCAAAGCTCACTCCACAAGGAAATTGTATGACCTAAAATAACAGCTCTTTTTGTGCTGTGGTGCGAACAATGCCATTTGAACCCAGTCCACTGACGGTTGGTACAGCAGTGAACTGTCTCCAAGAGCGCCCCTCTGGGTTAGCCCCTGCTATCCTTAAAGTTGCTGTGGCCGCTATCTCTGCTAGCCACGGACCTATTGATGGAGCTTCTATTGATGGAGAAAGCACCCCTTGGTGTCTTGGTGTTTTACAGATTGCCAGATTGCTAAGGCCTACAGGCTGTGAGTTCCTTCTTGGGACCTTTCTGTGGTCCAAGAAGAATTATCAAAGGCTACTTTTGGTTTATCCAAGGTTTATCAGAGGATCTCTTCCCATAGCTTCAACGCCATGTCTTTACAGAAAACCGATTACATACCTAACCTGAGACGTTTTCAATTGGTCGCCATTCAAAAGTAGCCATGTACTCTGATTAAACTTTTTTTAATAGCACGATATAAACCCTTTCACGCGTAAGCTAAAAATATTCTGGCTGACCCTAATATTTTCAAGGCGACTGTAATGTCGAACAAATCACTTTATAGTTTCCATGGTGACGCGTCATTGCTTGTCATGTGACACACAGCAGTCATAAAAGTGCTGTATTGTACTGATGATTTACTTTTATTTAATTTTTCCTTTTTTATTAAAATATTCACAAATTTGTTAAATATAGCATGAAATATCTAATATTCCGATTGTCGAATATGAGCAAAAGGTAATTTTGTTTATAACGATTGCATTAGTTGAGCTAAATGCGGGATGGGCTCTGCCATTTAAGTTTGTGCCGCCGCTTAGAGAATCGGATCTATTGGATTTACAACAATAGAATTCATCCACTTCTACCGAAATACATGAAAGTGAGTGGCCGGTGGACTGGGAGAAGAATAGAGTAAACTTTAAAGTTACTTATACAATGTGTATCTGATATGAATAAAACTTGTCCAATTATAATGGAAAATATTATTGCCGCTTCCATAGACATCAGTGTGTATTTTGCGAACTCTAAATGTATTGTTTTGCTGGTATTTAGGTGTATTTAATTGTCTGAAACCTAAAATTTAGCAGTTGATCACGTGATGTGCTGAACGTTCTAATCACACTGGTGTGATATGCTCCAGGGACCAGGCAAGACTGATCACACCGGTGTGGTCGTACATGGGAAAGGTTTAATGATAAATATTTCATTATATTAGATGTTTCACCTTTTTTTTTTATTGCCTTTGACTTAGTTCATGCACCGACAGGATAGTAAGTGAAGGTATACAGCAATCAAGTCAGTGAAATCAGAAGAAAAGAAAAGCAAAAATCCTATAGGATACTTGTATTATTACAAATACTAAATATAATCATAAAGGATTGCATCTCAATACTCTCTGAATTTAATAGGTTAATTACACCTCAACGAACTATTTTGAGTTGAAAAATTATTATTATTATTATTTTTTAATTGATCATTTATTGAATTTGATTATGATATTAGCTTATTCAAGAGCTGTCTGACATTTATGCATTTTGGCAGACACTTTTACCCAAAATTCAAGGTACACAGTTTGTCATTAAATGCATTCCCATGGTATTGAACCTATGATCTTAGATTTGCTAGTATACTTCTTCTAGAGCTACAGGAATTGATCTGTCTATATCCGTTGCACAGAACCATATTACTTGGCTACTCCAGTTATGGTTACTATGGAATTCTGTGATTTTGTTTATTATTGACAGTGGCGGCTGACTATGGCATTTTGACGAGAACAAAGGTTACCATGGTATTTTTTTTGTGTATATAGGTAAGGGTAGGTAATAATCCACCACCTGAAAGAAAAGAGAATGAGTAATATTGCTAGAATGTGGGAGGACAAATCAAAAGACATGGGTCAGAAAGCACTAGAGGTAGAACATTCTTGTAATGAGTACTCATTAACTTACAATCTGATTCTACAGATTGGCCTTTTATTGGTCGACGTTTTTTTCAATTTAAAAAAGAGCAGAGTGCTGTTTTTTATGTTGCTAGGAAACCCTCGAAACAGCAGTCCTGTCAGTCAAATCAAGGTAACGTCAAGCTGACATCAACTCCGGATCGTCTTATGAAGCGGTCCCAACGATAAAGGTTCACGATCGTGCGTTGGAAGCAGGTGGGGAGTAAAACTGCTTCAAATGTCTGTGCGTTGTTTGTCTATCGGCACTTAAATACACATCACTAAACAACATGTTGTGTATAGATTGTGATACAAGATTATGTATAGTTAATTTATTAAGGGGGCATGCGATGTATGGTGTGTGTTTAAATAAATTGACCACTACAGGTGGTCAGAATTGTCTGTTTGTTTATTGTAAAACCACCCCAAACAACAATAGAGTGGGAAAATATGTTGAACTAAAAACATTTTCATATTAAACCTAGTGGCTGTTCACACAAAACGTGCTTCTTCATTCAAATGCGCTACTATTCCATTGTTTTTCTATGTAAACACTAGTCTGATGTGCAAAATCGTTCCGCTTGCTGCTGCTAACGTTTAGCCGCATACAATAGTCCATAAACCAAATAATGTCCTCATAGACCATGAGTAAACACACACAAATGTTGCAAAACTCGCGCATGACAAGGCACTAAGCAAATACAGTTACAGTACATGCCACATAGAGACGTCCTGCTGTAGTCATTGCTGCTGCTCCTGTTCAATTTCAGCCTCTGGATCAGATTCTGGATAATATATGTATGGTTGAATCTGATTGAAAGCCATGGTTTATTTAGGATAAATGTTATTTTCCGTTTAAGGATGTTAAAACTCTCAGACACTCTCAACGCATTAGCTGCGCAAGCTCGTGATTCTTTAGCTCCGCCCACACGATACACGAAACTAAAGAATTTTCAGGGATATGATTGATGCAATACTACTCGATAGGTACTCAAGATTGACATGAGATTGACTGAAACTCACCGCCCTTTAAATGTGAGTCATTATGCCTATCAAATGTAAGATTTATAGTCCTTCCTTGCTTCCTTCTGTCCAGGGTCAAAGACATCCAATAAACAAACTGTAGTTTCCTAGGAAACCTTGATGTAAACACACCACAGTGAAAACAACACAGTATTGATAATATGCATAAATATGCATCGGGATGGGTATGTCTGCACTACTTGCATAACCAAACGCAAATTCAAATTGGTTTCCCAGACATTTTTCCCCCATTACTGTAATCACACATCTCACAGTTGAGTCAGTAGTAGTTTTAACATGAAAACAATGACACACTTTACTTTAAGGTTAGTTCCGTAATGGACCGATCACCATTAGACCGGTAACATAGACCAGGCTATTTTAGGGTATGTATGTGCCTTCAACACAACTGCAAAGTTTCTAGAAACTTTTACACTTACTATACAGCTGTTGCAATGTGTGGGAATTGAACCCATGACTTTGGCATTGCTAGTGACATGCACTACTTCTTGGGCAACAGGAACGGATCTAGCTATATCCAATTGCACATAACCACATTACCTGGTTATTAAAGCCACTGTTAGTTCTTTAAAACAACAATATTAATACAGAATTTCATTCAAATAGATGCTTTCAGATTCACACAACTCACAGAACTGGGGGGAGTCATAAATGTTTTTTTTTAATTTTTGTTTTTTTTATTGTCCTTTTATGTAATTCAGCTAGAATAGACACACTATCTAGGTAGACACAGCATAATCAAAATAATTTCAGAGTGGGTAACTGCAGAGAATATAATGAAATGAAACAGATAAATACAATTAAAAAAAAAACTACAATTAATAGATATGATTATAACGTTAACAAAAAAATATTTGGTAACACTTTACACTAATATGCATTAATTCATGCTTAACTAATGCACATATAATGATGAGTTAATGTGTTACTAATGGTGAACTAACCCATTTATTAATGATTACTGCATCAGCAACTAATGAAGATTCGACATGATTAATTGATTAAGTAATATGTAATTGTGGTTATGAGTTTTGAATTAATTTTGAATTAGTTAATAGTCATGTGCCCCAACAAGTAAAGTCATAACATAATGATACCTTTGTAAATCATTAGCTAATGATTAATTAAAGCAGACAACTGGAAGTTGAAATGCATGGCTTTGACCCGTTGTGGTAATTAACACATTAATTTACATTATTAGTTCGTAAAATATGTTATTAAGGAATTAATACATTATGACACATTTAACTAATAACAATGTAATGATTACTTAATCTATTAATCATGTCGAATATTCATTAGTTGCTGATGCAGTAATCATTAATAAATGGGTTAGTTAACCATTAGTAACACATTAACTCATCATTATCTGTGCATTAGTTAAGCATGAATTAATGCATATTAGTGCACCCTTATTGTAAAGTGTTACCAAATATTTTCTAACATACTAATGTAACAAGGGTTACGTTTTACTCATTTGTGACCCTGGACCACAAAACCAGTCATAAGTCACACAGGTATATTTGAGGCAAACAATACATTGCATGGGTCAAAATGTGTGTGTGTGTGTGTGTGTGTGTGTTTATGAGTGTGTGTTTTATTAGTTTATTTGTTATTAGCATTGCTAAGGACTTCATTTTCAAAAAGTTGTCAGCCAAATGTCGTCCTATCCTAACAAACCATACATCAATGGAAAGCTTATTTATTCGTCTTTCAGATGAATCTCAGTTGACCCAAAACATTGACCCCTATGATTGGTTTTGTGGTCCTGGGTCACATTTAAGACCATCACAATGCTGCAGTGTTTGTGTGCCACATACATCAGAAATCCAGCCAACGGTCCATGGTTTGAGGCTGAGACTAGAGATGTAGGAGCCAGGAGACTGGGCCGAGAGGACGGAGCTAATGGAGAATGCAGGACTTGGGGACAAGAAAAAACTGGCAAGTTCACTATTCCAACAGGAACCGACGCAACGCGATATATATCCTTTGGGTGGAAAGCCATGACAAGACATCAAACTGAAGTAATGGCTCTTCCAGGATGGATATGGTGACTAGTTCAGGTTCTGGGATGACTCATGCATGGGGATTGCAGAGGGAATCCTTGATTACCATACCCAAACCTTTGTTCTGCACATTGAGTCTCGCATAATAAAAGATGCAGAGGGACTCATTAGGGTAATGCACGAACTAGTTATCATGCGCGTAGTCCTTGAACATCATTATAAAGGTCTCAGAAAAGTTCTGTTGGGAAAACCTAGCAGTATTTTTGGTAAAAACCATGACTGCATGACTGAATCTCTAAGGTTATGACCACTTATATTTGCTTTTGAAATTTGCCACAACTGATCTTTATTTATTGTTGTTTAATGTGATGTCCATGGGATGACCCCAACCCCCCCGGCACCTGGTTTTGTGTGTTCTTCACGGCATTCACACTGAAAACCAATGCTGCCTCTCAGTCATTTTGCCACTCAGTGGACGTAGCCACAGTCACTCCGGCGGACAGTGACATCACGTGAATACCCTCTGTTTAAGCCCTGCGTTTTGTCCTGTTCAGTTGTCTGTATCAGTATGCTTGGTGGTATTGTTCCTGGCTTATTTCTGGGAGTTTATTTCTTTATGTTCTTGGAAAATAAAGTTAAGCTCCTACAAGGAGATCCTTTCTCTTTGTCTCTGCAACACAGTCAGTGACATCCACAGGGGCAGTTATTCACTTCACCTGTCATAATGTTATGCCTGATCGGTGTATTCTTATATATTATAGGTTATGTGGCAATTGGTGAAGTCTTTTGCCTCAGACCTAAGTGTCCTGCCTTCATGCTTTCACTATGCTTACTGCTAACATCAGAACAGAGGGACAACCCTATCTGTTGTGCAATTCCTCTCTTGAGGCTTACTAAAACACAGAACAGATCAAATGCATGCCTAGTTTGATGTTTACTTAAATTAAAACAGTTTACTTAAAATAAAAAGGGGAGATACCTGACTATTAACAGGGGTTATTTATTAATACATATAATTAGTAATGCTTTGACAAGGGCTGAATCCGAAATCGCCCCCTAAACTTTCATTCACAATTCCCTACGTTAGTCCACTAATACAGTTTACTTGGAGTGAATGAAAACGAATGTGTGAATTCGGACAGCCATTGTTTGTGCATACTGGGCTGAACTCGTTATTGCAGTGCAATGTGGGATTCAGAGGTGGAAAGAGTAACAAAATATTCTACTCAAGTAAAAGTACTGCTACTTCAATGAAATTTTACTTAAGTACAAGTAAAATTACTGGTCTAAAAATTTACTCAAGTAAAAGTAAAAAGTAGCTCATTTAAAATGTACTCCGAGTAAAAGTTACTTAGTTACTTTTTTTAACAGTGGGGTGGGGACTCTCCTGTAGGGTTGTGATAGAATGAGATTTTCACGATATGACAACTATCTCAGAAAACATCATGGTATTAAATAATTATTTAATAAATAAACTGTACCTATTATTAAATTATGGTTAGTTAAAATTATGTTAAATGAATGAAGATGATTGGTCTTTCTTTTCTTTTTTTGGTTGAACAAATGCTTTATCATAAACTTAAAACCATTTGTTTGTTTTGTTTATTAAAAATTCAATAAAACATGTCTAATAAACTAAATTCAATAAATGATTATGAATTAGATTAACAACTTAATTTTATAATTAATTCATTAAAATGTTTAAGAATAATAGAGTCCTGTATGTAGTAGACGGAGCAGCTCATTCACAGAGACAGAACAAGCAGATCATATATTCATATAGCAATGTTTTGTGCTTTAATATTTACAGACCATGTCGCGATTTGATTTATTCTTTGGAGTTATTGGTTCATCCATCAGTTTGTGTATATGACGTGAATCCTACGTTATAATGTAAAGGTAATGTTCATGACTGGACAGGACACCGGGATTCCCTCTGCGTCACAGAAATCATTCGGCCTTAAGTTATAAACATACCTTTATCTGCACAGAGGGATGTGTGCCCGAACATGTTCTATGAGTTTCTTCATTTGCATCCACATTTTGTGCACATTTGATATCCTCCAAGACAACACCACGTTATTTTTTTCAATATCCAAAGTATTTCCATACTTGCCAGGGGCTCACGACGGCGTTTTGCTTTCAGCTGGGTCTGCGTCACTGACGTCTGTCTTGTTCGTCTCCATCTGATATTTGCGCGCTTGTTCTCTTTCGCATCCCGCGTCCTCTATTCAATATAGTCGTTTCCTGATCGCGTTTTTTTCCCTCCCCTTTGCATTAATGATTTATTTTTACTCAGTAACGGATGTGGTTTAAAATGTAGCGAAGTACAATACTTCAATCAAAATGTACTTAAGTAAAAGTAAAATTACAGCTTTTTTTAAACTACTTAAAAAAGTAGAAGTACACAGAAAAACTACTCAATTACAGTAACGCGAGTACATGTAATTCGTTACTTTCCACCTCTGGTGGGATTGAATGAGCGCACTCGATAACGTCCACTATGGTTTCGGACACCACTACAAATGGCTTTCCCCTAAAATAATGCCCTATTTGAGGGGGCGATTTCGGATTCAGCTAAGGTTTTACATCAATGTTGTGATAACAACTGACAGCCTTGATACAACTTTATGTTAGCTTGACACAAGCATTAGGCAAGAAAACACTGTTTAAAACATGACTTTACAATGCTTCATGCAAACTGTGTAGACAGTATGACAAAAAATCTGATATCACATTTTATTTTATATTTTTCTTGAAATTAATTTCAATGGTTTAATGGTCAGATGTGACTGCTTTCAAACAGGAAGGAAGAGGGGCTGTAAGAACTCACCACTGGACTGCTATTTTTCTCCTGGTCAGCAGGTGGTGCCTCTCACCATGCTCCTTCTGAACACTACCATTCATTATGCCTGATGTGTCACCTGTGTTATGCCCTATTTAAGTGGCTTTATGCCATGATTCATTGTTCAGTCTTGAGCCATAGGCTCAAGACTGTTGTCAGCCACAAGCTAAGTTTGTATCGAGTTACGTTTTTTGACCCTTGTGTCTTTTTTGTTTTATCTTTCTTGGAAGCCCGGTTTCCATTGTTTTGTTGTAATTTTCTAAAGTAAAGTTTGTCTTTTGTTGAAGATCAACGACTCCTTGCTTTTTGCAACCTCTGCCCTCAGGTTCATTAACTGGGGTCTTAGCTCAATCAGTAAGCTCAGTGACTTTGAACACTAGAGACCTGGGTTTGATCCCCACCTAAAACCAGGCCTGTTACAGGGTCTAACTGAGCATATAATATGTAATTTTATCTTTCAAGCTCATTCCTGTTAAGAGAAATAAGCCATGTAACTGCCCCATCTGCTTCCCTCTAAATCATGCAGTGAAAGCGTGCACTCTCTGTGTGTTTCTGTAAATGAGGGACATTCTCGATAGGCTATTGTCAGACCGCACATCATCAAAACGACAATCATTATATTATATATATATATATTATATATATATATATATATATATATATATATATATATATATATATATATATATATATATATAGCACATCCCTATTTGCATCATGAGATCACAGTGGAAAACTTCTATTTATATATCCACAATAACATTGAGCTGATGTTCATTTGATGTATTTCATCACTACAACAGACGCCTTTGCTTTGGTGACATCCTCGGTGTGATTCATATGCATTAGGTGTGGTTAAATTTCGGTTCCATTTCGTTGAACATTAAAAATATTTGTTTTGCTGTGTTTTGTTTCAGCATGTGGTTGTTAGCTACAGTCATCTGCACATGACCCCTTACAAGAAAAAACAAACAAAACCAAGACATTTACTGCATGACTCAGCAAGGAGTTAGTACATTACTTTTTTGATGCAAAGTTACATGCAGTCGCGTAATGTAAAATCCTGTTTAGTGACTGTGTTCCAACCACAATCTCTTGAAACTGCTCTTTCCAAATAAGTAGCACGAGAGGAAGCCTAACTTCATATTTAAAGCAGGTGTAACTTTACATATTACAACTGTAGATATAAGTATGAATTACATTTTCCATGTAATTTATAACAAATTATTAAAATTAAATTTATAGTCAATTAAATTCTGTAAATTATTTATGTAAGCTTTATCGAGTAGTGCATTTAAGCATGGCTTTATTTAAATCAATTTAGTTTTTATGAGTCAGTCTTGTTTTAGTGTTTCATAAAAATTGGGTGGGTTCACTGTTTGACTCATTGTTTTGGCACTTAGCCAGCTTTGAACTGTTAGAGGTTTGCTAAAAATGATTTGGGTTTATGGTTGTGAAGAGCCTCGTGTGTCAAAATGTGCTACTCCCAAGAACACATGCAAATCAGTACTTAGGAATTAAATACAGATAAATCTGATGCAATCAAATCTCTTCCTGTAAAATATCATGTTTACAACATTTAATTCCATTATTATTATTTTTTACATCTTTTCTTTATTTTTTATTTCATTAATCACCAATTAAAATATTCTATCTGCAATCTCAGCTTGAAAGTTTTTGCATTCAATTCGACTTTGTAGTTAGAATCTTTTTGTTTTCTAAATAAAAAATGTAATAATAATAATTACACAGTGGAGGAAATGTGTGGGCATGTTTTTGTGAAATATCAGGACACAAATGTGTATAATGACATGGGTATGACATAGGTATTACAAAAAGAGGGTGAAATATGAGGACGTTCCCCATGTCCTCACTTTTCAAAATGCTTATAAATCACACAGGATGAGGTTTTTTTCACAGAAAGTAAACTGCGCAGTCTCCTGTGATGGGTAGGTTTAGGGGCAGGGGCAGTGTAGGGGGATAGAAAATACGGTTTGTACAGTATAAAACCCATTACGCCTATGGAATGTCCCCACATTTCACAAAAACAAACATGTGTGTGTGTGTGTGTGTGTGTGTGTGTGTGTGTGTGTGTGTGTGTGTGTGTGTGTGTGTGTGTGTGTGTATGTCCCGGTTGGGACTTGACTCATGGGGACTCTGTATGCACACTGACTGAAGTTTTAATTTAGTGTCTGAAGTTAATCTGCAGAAGTGTCTGCAGAGACCGTGTGAACTACAATCCCCCTGAAATTGCCTCATCGACACGGCATTCTCAATAAATCCATCTCTTGCGTGATGACTCAGATCTTACGTATAGTAATTTAATAATTGACGGAGCACCCCGACTTAGCCTGGTTTCTCGCAAGGTTTATTTTTCTCCATTAGGTCTCCTGATGGGGTTTTTGGTTTCCTTGCCACTGTCGCCTCTGACTTGGCTTGCTCAGTTGGGGACACACAATTTTTCAACTAAATATCCAAATAAATCAAATTATTAAACTAAATTAACCATATAAACTAAATTACTGATCTAATTACTGTTCTAAAGCCCACATTTCACTGTATGATAATCGAATATATTCTGTTGCATTATTTTTCTGTTTAACACGGAAGCTGCTTAGAAACAATCTGCATTGTTAAAAGCGCTATATAAATAAAGTTTACTTGACTGACTCATGGGGACTTAACTATATATATATATATATATATATATATATATATATATATATATAAATAAATGCAGAAAGTTTTGTGTGGCGGGGATGTTTAGGAGTAGGGTTAGTGTAAGGGGATCACCCACCCCCACCACTGTTTTTCCCAATTGTTGTTGCTATGGACTACATTGACCAGAGTGATGTAGAAGTTTTTACCATGAAGCTTACACTGGTGACATACCTGAGAGAAAAACTGATTTCACATCATATGTTTATGAAAAAAAAAAGTGTTCTAAAGCTTGTTTTGCAGAACATCACAAATATTTATGATGTGAGAGGAGCAAGGCCTGTAATTAGGGAGTACTTGTTATTTAAGTAAAATATAATTCTATTTTCAGAATTACCTTTTTTTTCAGACCTAGTCTGTAGGTTAAAACACCGCCAGACACGTAAAACGGCACAGGTTGCATTGCTTCCTACTATCATAATTACTGCTGTTACTATGTTCTGAGCGTCGCATTCTTTGTTTTTCCATTAAATGTAATCTAGGTTGAATACAAATATTTGGACAATATATTTAAAAAAACACCTCACATTAGCATCAGCTAGCTAGTTAACCAGCCAGTTAGCATCAGCTAACAATATTTTTCAAAAAGGTTGATTTTCAAAAAGGTTAATATTCATATTTATCTATACTGTTATTTTGGTCATTTTTAATTTTAAGCTAAAACATGCTTGTACTCTGATTTTGCTGTAAGCGTAGAAAGCAGATTTCTTTGTCAGAGTGGGGACATTTTACCCCACCCTGTGGTACAAATGTAATAATTAAATTCATTTTAATTACAATTACTTTAAATTATTAATCTCTCACCATATACAAGAGACTGTCCATAAATTGTATGTTTTATGGGGTATATTCTACCCCCTTACACTAACCCAAACCTACCCATCACAAAACTTTCTGCATTTTTACATTTTCAAAACATCACTTTCCTTAAGAGGACCGAAAATAGGATTTTTGTTATTGCCATATCTTTGTGGTGACATTTTGTCCTAACATTGGGTTTATGGGTCTGGGCACACACATTTCACACCTATGGACAATAGCTTCTACCTTCTCCAATACTGCTTGTTTTTGGATTGTGGGGGGACCCGGAGGAAACCTACGTAGACATAGGGAGAACATGCTCCACAAAGAAAGCCACCTTATTTAGTCATTGTTACAGACAGAAGGACACGGATAACAGATAACGGTAAGGAACAGTTTATTCAAGTTTAGAGAGCAAACTGGATCAGGTGAGCAGTCAGACAGATGATAATTCAGGAATGGTGGATAACTTGATGATCATACTCAATGTATGTTTGCAGGAGAATCAGGAAGACGGATTGCTGGAGCCAGTAATGCCGAGTTCAGACTGCACGATTTTCAGACTGGTCGGATCACTGTTCTTTTCACGCTGCATGACTATCTGGGGCAGCATTCAGTCACTGCTGTGTTCACACTGCACAATGGATCGGCGACAGGGGGTTTCACATTGCATGACTGTACAAGAGGAAGAATCGCCGACAACTCTCTCTCTCCGGTGCGCAAACTACGTTTCCCAGCAACATCACAACCACTGCCGCTGGTACTACTCCCTGACTGAGGGGACCCTCGGCACGGACGTGCTAGCGCACAGCTGGCTGCGGGGCCCACGCAAGTATGCGTTTCCCCCAGTGAGCCTTCTCGCGCTGCTACTGTGCAAGATCAGGGAGGACAAGGAGCAGGTCCTTTTGGTCGCCCCGTATTGGCCCGGCCGACAGCACAACCTGGTCCGCAGGTTCCTTAGAGGCGCCAGGAGGCTGATTCCACCTCGCCCGCTACAAGTACCCTCTTGGGACCTCGCAGTAGTGTTGTCAGCCCTGCGTAAGGCTCCCTTCGAGCCTCTGCAGTCAGTAGAGTTAAAGTTTCTGTCGACGAAGATAGCACTCCTGGTTGCTCTGGCCTCTATCAAGAGGGTGGGGGACCTGCAGGCATTTTCGGTTGATGAAGCGTGCCTGGAATTCGGGCCGGCTAACTCTCACGTGTTCCTGGGACCCCGGCCTGGATATGTGCCCAAGGTTCCCACCACTCCTTTCAGGGATCAGGTGGTGAACCTGCAAGCGCTGCCCTTGGAGGAGACAGACCTAGCCTTGGCACTGCTCTGTCCAGTACGCGCCCTTTGCGCCTACGTAGACAGAACGCGGTGCTTTAGGACCTCAGACCAGCTCTTTGTCTGTTACGGAGGGAAGCAGAAAGGGAAGGCTCTCTCCAAGCAGAGGCTGTCCCATTGTATAGTGGAAGCCATTGTCCTGGCTTACCAGGTTCAGGGCTTGCCGTGCCCCCTAGGGGTGAAGGCTCACTCGCTAACAGACATGCAGGCTGGGCGACACCAAATACATTCGCAAGGTTTTATAACCTGCGGGTGGAGCCAACGTCCTCCGTGTGCTCGCCCCAGATGGCCAGAAACTGGCCCGGCTCAGGTGTCTTCGCTTGCTGCGCCATTCCACTCCACGGACTGGATGCGTGCGCTTTCACTCAGGTAGCTTCTCAGGAGGTCTTGAGCTCCTCCAGCACTGATAATGCCATCACCAGAGTGCAGGCCCGTCCGGTCCAGCCCTCGTGGCAGGCTAGGTGCCCCATGTGCATGGTTCCCCCTCTGGGCAACCCCCACATGTGTATTCTCCATGGTAAGTCTCTTGGAGCACGTGTCTTCCCTTGGCAAGACCCTTGCCACCCTGGAGTATAATCTTTTTCCACCTGCGGCTGGTTTCTCCAGGGTTTTCCGTTTGTTACCCTGGTCGGGCCTTACGTGTATGCTAAGTCCTCCCTTCGGGCAGGCATCAGGTTGCATGTTCCAGGTGGGATATGCTTCCCAGTGTACCTGGGTAGTTGAACCGGCTTCCGTCTGGATTATCTGGCCCAGGGAGCTTTGGTCCCTCCAGGACGCTGGAAGATAGCCGATGTGGCATGATTAGATTGGGACCCCCATTTGTCAGTACTGACGTAACTCGGAGTGTACTGACTGAAAGGGAACATCTCGGTTACGTATGTAACCCTCGTTCCCTGAAGGAAGGGAACGGAGACGTTACGTCCCCATGCCACATCCTCTGTGTCTGCTGGAACAACCGGGCGCTCAGCCTCGGCTCCTCAGCAGATAAACGTAATGCGTGACTGCAATGCAACGCCGTTTATACGCACGCGTTGGGGCGGAGTTGCATTATGCAAATTCCGCAGACCCATGGCATTTTCATGCCATTGGATCATTTTGATTGAGATCGAAGGCAGCTGGCTTCTAGCGAAACCCCATTTCGTCAGTACTGACGTAACGTCTCCGTTCCCTTCCTTCACGGAACGAGGGTTACATACTAGTGATGCGCGTGTCGTCTCACAACCCGCGAGTCCCGCGGGTAACCCGCGGGTCGGGTTGGGGCGGGTAAAGAAATGGTCACTGTATTTGCGGGGCGGGTTGGGGCAGGTCATTAAAATATAAATCCATATTTGTTACGTGCAATTCCCTATAACCATATTAAATATTTGTGAATATCTATTTTCATATGTTATTAGGTTCTTTGATAAGGTTACAATATGAAGGCCGTAGCAACGTAACGTGCGTGACGTCTCCAAACATTTGCGTCATGTAAATTGGCGCGACAAGCACTGTAACTGCTTCAGATAACTTCAGATACCTGTCATGATCACTGGTGTTTAGTCATATCACACTCATACTGTAATAACTTCAGATACCTGTCGTGATCACTGATGTTTCGTGTCATATCACACTCATACTGTAATAACTTCAGATACCTGTCCTGATCACTGGTGTTTCGTGTCAAATCACACTCATACTGTAATAACTTCAGATACCTGTCGTGATCACTGATGTTTCGTGTCATATCACACTCATACTGTAATTCACGAGTTTGTGTGCCCATATAATCTTAGTAAAAGTGGTAAACAGATTTGGCTTGCTGTCTGCTATAGAGGGGCTCGGAGAGGATATTCTACCCGAGCTCCGATTGCCCCCCTATAACAGGCAAATTTTTTCAAAAAGGGGAGGAGCCGGGGAGGAGGAGGGATGCTGCAAGAACTTACAATGGGAAGAGGTAGGCTGCTGGTTTTATACCTTGGTATTAATTGGAAGATTAGATGGGCGTACTTCCTCCCGAAATTACGTTTATTAACTTCACTAACTTCAGATTCCTGTCCTGATCACTGGTGTTTAGTCATATCACACTCATACTGTAATAACTTCAGATTCCTGTCCTGATCACTGGTGTTTAGTCATATCACACTCATACTGTAATAACTTCAGATACCTGTCCTGATCACTAGTGTTTAGTCATATCACACTCATACTGTAATAACTTCAGATACCTGTCCTGATCACTGGTGTTTAGTCATATCACACTCATACTGTAATAACTTCAGATACCTGTCGTGATCACTGGTGTTTTGTGTAATATCACACTCATACTGTAATAACTTCAGATACCTGTCGTGATCACTGGTGTTTAGTCATATCACACTCATACAGTAATAACTTCAGATACCTGTCCTGATCACTGGTGTTTAGTCATATCACACTCATACTGTAATAACTTCAGATACCTGTCGTGATCACTGATGTTTAGTCATATCACACTCATACTGTAATAACTCAAGATTCCTGTCCTGATCACTGGTGTTTAGTCATATCACACTCATACAGTAATAACTTCAGATACCTGTCCTGATCACGGGTGCTTCGTGTCATATCACACTCATACTGTAATAACTTCAGATACCTGTCCTGATCACTGGTGTTTCGTGTCATATCACACTCATACTGTAATAACTTCAGATACCTGTCCTGATCACTGGTGTTTCGTGTCATATCACACTCATACTGTAATAACTTCAGATACCTGTCCTGATCACTGGTGTTTCCTGTCATATCACACTCATACTGTAATAACTTCAGATACCTGTCCTGATCACTGGTGTTTCGTGTCATATCACACTCATACTGTAATAACTTCAGATACCTGTCCTGATCACTGGTGTTTCGTGTCATATCACACTCATACTGTAATAACTTCAGATACCTGTCGTGATCACTGGTGTTTCGTGTCATATCACACTCATACTGTAATAACTTCAGATACCTGTCCTGATCACTGGTGTTTCGTGTCATATCACACTCATACTGTAATAACTTCAGATACCTGTCCTGATCACTGGTGTTTCGTGTCATATCACACTCATACTGTAATAACTTCAGATACCTGTCCTGATCACTGGTGTTTCGTGTCATATCACACTCATACTGTAATAACTTCAGATTCCTGTCCTGATCACTGATGTTTCGTGTCATATCACACTCATACTGTAATAACTTCAGATACCTGTCCTGATCACTGGTGTTTCGTGTCATATCACACTCATACTGTAATAACTTCAGATACCTGTCGTGATCACTGGTGTTTAGTCATATCACACTCATACTGTAATAACTTCAGATACCTGTCCTGATCACTGGTGTTTCGTGTCATATCACACTCATACTGTAATAACTTCAGATACCTGTCGTGATCACTGGTGTTTCGTGTCATATCACACTGATACTGTAATAACTTCAGATACCTGTCCTGATCACTGGTGTTTAGTCAGATCACACTCATACTGTAATAACTTCAGATACCTGTCCTGATCACGGGTGCTTCGTGTTTACAATATACTATTCAGCTATGGAATAACCATTTCACTTAAACTTAACCTTGACTGCCTTCACATTCATTCATGCGTCACATCACGCAAGACAAATCTGCCATTAAACCAAAGTTTTTATTAATCAGCATTTTTCCAATGGTCTCCCAAAAAAAAAAACATATCCATAATGCCATATTCAGTTTTATTTACACAGAAAAACATGACATGAAGATGATGCTTGAAGAACCGGTTGATTCAGGTCTTAAAGGATCTTCTTATGATCAATCATATATATATATATATATATATATATATATATATATATATAGCATACATCAGGGTTTAAAACCATTCCTGGAGCCTCCCCAGCTCAGGTCATAGAGAACTAAACTAATCAGCTGTTGAGTTAATAAAGCTGTGTTAAATAAGACACCCATCCAACATATGCAGTTCCTAGTACTATATAAATGCCTAACCCTTTAAGAATCTGAAATTGGATTGGAAAAGTAGTGCATGATACCATATCTATTGAGATGCATTTCTTAGGTAGTGTTTGTATAGCATAAGGTACTGCATTTGTTGGATGATTTGTCTTTAACACAGCCGTAATAACTCATCAGCTGATTAATTTAGTTCTCCATGACCTGAGCTGGGTGTGTCCAATAAGGGAGACATCCAAAATGTGGCAGTGCTGGGGAGGCTCCAGGAATGGTTTGAAAACCCCTTGCACATATTTCATAAAGTGGACATGCTTCTCATTCTGCAGAATGAATGAAGAAACCCTGTTTCCCAGCATAAAAAACAAACAAAAAACATTTGATTGAAAGTTATGTTTAAATGGCAGATTAGTTTGTAGACAACTATAAACCACGTAGATGTATACAGATTTCTTAAATTTAAAAAGGTACATTATATAAGTTATTTACAACATTATTTACTGTCCCTTATATAATTCCAAACCCATAAGACTTCCATTGATCTTCGGAAAAAACAAGATATTTTTAATGAAACCTGAAATATTTTTGTCCATTCATTTACAGTCCACACAACTACCATGTTCAAGGCCCAGAAAGGTAAAGACATCATTAAGAGTAAATCTTGTGACACCAGTGGTTTAACCTCAATTATATAAAGCTACACGAGTCCTTTATTAACAGAATATTAATCTCAAACATGTGTTTACAGGATCACAACATGTGCTTGTGAACACGTGTTACAAATTAATATTTTGTAAAAAAAATAAATAAAAAAAAAGTGTGCAAACTTACAGTTCAGGTTAAAAGACTGAAGTCATTTGGGTTACTTTAATGATGTCTTCTTTACTACCTTACTGGAGCTTGAAAGTGGTAATTGCTTAGCAGTCGATGGAAGGACAGATATCTCTCAGATTAAATTAAAAATATATATATTACTTTGCGTTCCGAAGGTGAACAAAAGTCTTACGGAGTATTCAATGACAGAATTGTTATTTTTGGGTGAACTAACCTTTTAATAATTCCACTTATAAAGATCTTCAAAATCATAAACTCTGTGAAAAAGTGGCCCAGCACGAAAATAACTGGACACCCAACTGCATTGAACCAATCATTTTGTGGTGAACAAAATGTGTAGAGATACATACCAAATCATCTGTTGTGGGTGTCTTCTTGTAGTTCGTTCCATGCTGACAAGCATATATGACCCTTCTTTTCACAGAGAGTGGGACATGTTCTGAATAGTCTTCCACTTGCCATATACATCATGGTGTCACTTTCTGCTTTTTGTGACTGTCATCAGACCTGTTATGAGGAAAATGAAGAACATTGAAATTAAAAATGAAAGGAAAACAAATTATAGGACAAGCAGAGCGGTAATAAATATATTGCTTTCTGTTAGTTCATGTAAGTTAAGGCTTTAACTAATGTCATCAAATGAGAACTTATTGTCAAGTGTTACCATTTGCTACGTCCCATTATCTTATAAGGCATATTTGATTATACGGAGTTACACTGTATTTTGTTAATGTGTTTTTATACAACTAATTTGTCTGGAAAATTACGTATATAATCATGGCAAATGAAGATTTTCCATAATACATAAACAGGTATAGAAATATTTCTCAGAAAAAGAAAAAAACATGCAGGAAATATATGGACTGTAAAGTTACCAAAGAGTGTAAGATGTGCCAGATGCACGCTTGTGGTTTTCTAGGAGATGTTTCAGATCATCTTCTGAAGAAACAATTCCTGTGATGTACTCCTCTGTTGAGGTACATATTTTAAATCTTGATGGGAGCCAGTCTGGTGGAAACAAAATACATTAATGAGGTTCAGTAGGCTACTTTAGACTCCATGATCTTTTTAATTCTTTAATTCACTCAATATAACTACACATCCTACCAGCAGCATCTCCGGTTGACTCGGATGTGCATCCTATCGCTGTCGTCCTCATTCACACATTGCTCTTCTCAGTCATGCATTTCTTTCCTCAAAAGGATATAGTGTTACTGGACAAATCACTGCATCTTTAATCTTTTAGGACAAGCACTGTTTTAATTATTCTGCCCGCGATCGGCGCTGAACGTGCACTAATTACAAGCGCACCTGATACACATTTCTCATGAGCCGAATCACTTGTTCGGCTCAATTGGGCTCTTTCGATTAAATTCAGCTCTTTCCTACGACGCCCTTCATGGATTTCTGTGACGACTTCCATGACGTAATCATTCAGCACACAGAGTTTTCTTCAGTCATTCTGGATAACATTTGAATGAATTTAAATAATGTTTGTAACTTCACACTGCTCTTAGGAACCTTAAGTGCAGCAGAAATGTTTTTGTAACCGTGGCCAGATCTGTGCCTTGCCACAATTCTGTCTCTGAGCTCTTCATGCAGTTCCTTTGACCTCATGATTCTCATTTGCTCTGACATGCACTGTGAGCTGTAAGGTCTTATATAGACAGCTCAGTCAAACACAGCTGGACTCAAATGAAGGTGTAGAACCATCTCAAGGATGATCAGTAGAAATGGACAGCACCGGTGTTACATATATGAGTGTCACAGCAAAGGGTCTGAATACTTAGGACCGTGTGATATTTAAGTTTTTCTTTTTTTAATAAATCTGCAAAAAATGTCGACAATTCAGTGTTTTTCTGTCAATATGGGGTGAGGTGTGTACATTAATGAGAAAAAAAAGCACTTAACTGATTTTAGCAAATGGCTGCAATATAACAAAGAGTGAAAAATGTAGGGGGGTCTGAATACTTAACACTGTACACAAAGTTTTGTCACGTGTGAAACCATGCACGTTAGGTTGTGCCTCACGCTCCCCCTAATTCACATATTTATTCAGATTCGCTAAATTAATAAATATTTCTAAACTGAATGATTGTATCTTTCTAAAATGTATGTCTTGGTTCAGCAGCTGTTGTCCCTCATCTGCCGTTGCTTATGAACGTGAAGTAAAAACACTGGCAGGCCTCCAGCAGTGGTGACGTAACACTCTTACTATCTCTCCTCTGAGTCATCACAGTGCATTTAGTTATCTCTACTCACTGCTGAGCCACACATTTGCTCATTCAGAATGCTATTTAAAAATGTGTCACATTTGAGATTACTGATAAACCTTTGATCTCCATAAAGTCATTGGGTTGTGTTTACATGTGCACACAACAGATACAGACACTGCACAAATACAGTACAATGCATATGTGCTTTTCCTGATCAAATGAAGGTCTTTATGGCAGTCTGACACTAGATGGCAGCAGAGAAACAGTTTTACAGTATGTATTTTCAAAACTGCACTGAACTTTGTGTTATTAAAAGTCAGACTATTTATAATGCTTTTATTTATCATCCTAATTTTCCAATCTGGCTTTAAAAATTCTCTTTTTAAAAGACTGTTTATATGTCATTGTTATATCATAAGTGATGAAAAGAAAACATAAGCATATGTGCTTTTAAATGATAGATTTAAAGGGTTAGATCACCCAAAAAAGAAAATTCTGTCATTAATGACTCACCCTAATGTCGTTCCAAACCCCGTAAGACCTCCGTTCATCTCCGGAACACAGTTTATGATATTTTAGATTTAGTCCGAGAGCCTTCTGTCCTTCAATTGAAAGTGAATGCCCACTCTACAGTCCGTGTCCAGAAAGGTAAGAAGAAAGTTATGAAAAACATAATCAAAGTAGTCCATGTGACATCCATGGGTTAGTTAGAATCTTTTGAAGCATCGACAATACATTTTGGTCCAATAATAACAAAAACTACGACTATATTCAGCATTCTATTCTCTTCCGCGTTTGTTTGAATCCCGCTGCTGCGTTATCTGGTGCGTCAGAGTGTCTATGTAGTCTGAGGGAGACGGATGAAATATGCTAATTTTTTGAGATAGGAATTTTGGGTTTTCATGAGCTGTATGCTAAAATCATCAGTATTAAAACAATAAAAGACCTGAAATATTTCAGTTGGTGTGCAATAAATCTGAAATATATGAAATTTTAATTTTATCATTGCATTATGGAAAATAATGAACTTTTATCACACAATATGCTAATTTTTTTTAGAAGGACCTGTATATTTGTTGTAATGACACTTTTATGGAAGGCCAGTATCACTTATAAAATTGTTACTGATGTCTCTATACAATTTATTTATTTAAAAACATTAATGATAGAAATTCAACATTGCAATAATTGAAATCTATCAATTTCAACATTAATTAGGCTTTAAAGGTGCACTATGTAACTTTCCATCTGCTAGAGGGCGCCTGTTCAAAACAAAGACGTAGTTTGATGACGCAGGATCTTGGGACATGTGGTCTTCACCTCACAGCCGTTGGAAAAGAATTGAGATAGGACTCGGGTAGAAACCATGTTCATGTATGCAGTTATTAACGTTACTGTAGTATGAAGCAGAGCAGGACCGGTGTTGTGGAGCTGAGCAAGGCCTCTGGAGCGATTGCTAATAAGATGAACGCAACGCCTTGCGAGAAGTGGGACTTTTATAATGCCACAGCCGTCGGCGCCATTTCCACTTTTCGTTAATGAGTATGAGGTAACGCAGCTCTGTTTATCATATTAGATACATCTGAGTGTGTTGAAAATGATGTTATGACGTTATTCTGTGCATTCGCACGGCGGCTGCTGTGACACTTGTTGCACACTGCAGTAAGAGTAAAGCGTGCAGATATGGCGCAATTGACAGGCGACTACCTTAGACGTCCCAGTTCATTGTTTAAAATAGAAATTTTCTCACGTTTTTCAAATAGTTTGAAACTTTTGGGATATTGTAAGAACTCAACTGAACAAAATATATAACACTGGCCTAAGTGGTTTTTGAATATTTTACTGAAAATAATGTTACTTAATGCACCTTTTAAAAAATAAATTTTAATTTAAGTGAACTTAAAATAATCTTAAAACAAACCCATTCTAATCAAAGTCATATTTACATGGCTTTCCTAACTGTCTAACATAAATTGAATAAAGTTATCAAACACTTTACAGTCTTAATTGCAAATTGAAATCTCTAGATGAATCTTTATTCAAGCTTAATTTTTCTCTGTTAGGGGAGACCACGAATGGTTGTAACATTTTTTACCTTTCCATCTATATCTTGGAGTACTTTTACAGTTTTTCTCCATTGGTTTGGCTCATTTCTTGAAAGAAGACTAGGACCAAATTTATCAGATGCGATTCAGGCAACCTTGGTACCTATGGTTTGACATTGAGAGAGGCTGGACAGAGAGTTCAGCACAACCTCAGCAGATATAAAAACAAACCTTTGAAAATGCATGAATGATTTTACAATGTGGAGAGAAATAAATATTTTCATCAATATGCAGTACTGGTCGTGAGTGTACTGTTTGGTCAATATATCCATATACTTCACGAATGGTTGTAACATTTTTTACCTTTCCATCTATATCTTGGAGTACTTTTACAGTTTTTCTCCATTGGTTTGGCTCATTTCTTGAAACAGAAATTACATTCTCAAAACAACATGGACAAACCTCCAAACCAGTTGGCAATTGTTCACAACAGAATTTAATTTCTCATTCATTTCATCAAATTGCAAATGTCTAAGTATATGTCTCAATGTCTCAGTACATCTTTGCAAATGATTAAGTACAGGTAGCCAACATTTAGCAGAATTTCCAAGTGAATAGATCTTGTTGGTTTAAACTGATTGTTGATTCTCAGTCTAATGGTTGTCTATGCTCCAAAACGTGTCAGCGTCATTTCATTGTATAGCACGAACAGCACAATAGTCTGTTACCTGACAGGTGCTGTCCATGACTGTGAATGCTGACAAGCATGTATGTAAAGAGCTTGACCATGCAGGACCAATACAATTTCTGAACAGGGAGGCACCTGGCCAAGTAAATGAACAAGGGCAACTGCCTGCTTGAGGAAGAGTGAGGATGAGAGGGGGAGCCAATGGAGGAAGAGGGATAGAGAGGGAAGAGAGGGAAGGGGGATAAGAGGGGAAGAGGGGATGAGAGGGGAAGAGGTAGACTGGGTAGAGAGGGGAAGGGGAGAGAGGGGAAGAGGGGATGAGGGGAAGAGGTAGAGTGGGTAGAGAGGGGAAGAGGGGATGAGAGGGGAAGAGGTAGAGTGGGTAGAGAGGGGAAGGGGAGAGAGGAAGAGGGGATGAGAGGGGAAGAGGTAGAGAGGTAGATAGGGGAAGAGAGGGAAGAGGTAGAGAGGGGAAAGGGGATGAGGGGGGGTAGAGAGGGGAAGAGAGGGATGAGAGGGGAAGGGGCAGAGAGGCGAGGTGGGATGAGAGGGGAGGAGGTAGAGGGGTAGAGAGGGATGAGAGGGGAAGGGGTAGAGAGGGGAAAGGGGATAAGAGGGGAAGAGGTAGAGAGGGGTAGATAGGGGAAGAGAGGGATGAGAGGGGAAGGGGGGATGAGAGGGGAAGAGGTAGAGGGGGAAGAGAGGGGAAGAGGTAGACCTGTAGTAGGATGTGGCCAAAGAAGACTAAAATTATTTAAATTTAGGACCAAATTTATCAGATGCGATTCAGGCAACTTTGGTACCTATGGTTTGACAATGTGGAGAGAAATAAATATTTTCATCAATATGCAGTACTGGTCGTGAGTGTACTGTTTGGTCAATATATTCATATACTTCACTCTAACAATATCTCTGAAAAAAGATTCCTTACAGATCTCTTAAAATCCTATTTTTTTTTTCAGTTTTATACACAATTGTATTCTATTAGCTAGACAAAGAACAGTACAGTAACCATTGTCAATGAAGGACTGGGCTAAGACTGAAAGGTGGACATGGGGAAGAGAGGGTAAGGGGGTGAGAGGGGAATAGAGGGGAAGGGGGATGAGAGGGGAATAGAGGGGAAGGGGGATGAGAGGGGTAGAGAGGGGAAGAGGGGATGAGAGTTTCAGGGGATGAGAGGTCAATATTTCAGTGGTCCTCTGCCATAGTGATAAAACATCTAAAAATTTTGACTTGCAGTGCTTACACAATGCCAAAGGGACGAAGCATTTTGGGGGTACTGACTGTTTAACTGATTTTTACACATGAGTGAACTGTTTTGGGAGAGGTATGAGCTTTTGCAGGTGAACCATGGTGTTGTGCCGAACCATCCACGTTATTTTGGCAAAAGCACTAAGAGTTTTGAGAACGTCCGGTCTGTTTCAAGAAATGAGCCAAAGCCATTGAGAAGGATCTTTGCCATTTCCGTGGCACTGACTCTTTATATGGGAAAGGAATTTAGTTTTGAAGCATGAGTGAACAGTTTTGGGAGAGATATTAGCTTTTGCAAGTGAGCTATAGTGTTGTGCTGAACTGTAAGATTGTTTTGCCAAATGATCTTAGAATTTTGAGAATGTTATTTCTGTTTAAAGAAATGAGCCAAACCAATGGAGAAAAACTGTAAGCCAGTGTGTTCAAAATGTGATACAAACTAGTTTGCAACACAAACAGAAAATGTGTGGTTTCGATTCAAAAATGTTAAGAGTGAAATGTTACAATTCACCCCATAGTCTGGGTGAGATGTAACATTATGGTATCCACAGGGGTGATATGTAAGATAAAGAAATAAAAAAAATAAAAAAAACATTTCAATATAACTGATGTGTCACTCTCAGTCATAGTAATTGACATAATAAATTGAACTTGAACAATTGAGGATGTTGTTCTTGTTCCTCAGTGAAGACTCTCTTTCAGCTGTGGAATAATATTGAAAGTTCACCTGATCCCTTCTCTTCCAACAACTCCCAAGATCAAGGCATTCTGAAATTCAAATAAAACATTTACAAATTCAACAGCATTTTCTTGGGGTAGGTTATAACGTTTCATTGCTATTACAACAAACCCAGAGTCTTGTTGTTACAACTAACCCAGAGTCATGTAGCCATAGCGCATCTTACAGCTAACTGCTAAAATATTAGCACTAACAACTTGCATGAAAAATATCTACACACACACACACACACACACACACACACACACACACACACACACACACACACACACACACACACACACACACACACACACACACACACACACACACACACACACACACACACACACACACACACACACACACACTAAACATCATTTAAATTTGATGAGTTTAACTACAAAGAAGAAATTCCCATAACAAAAATAAACAAAGTACAAAAAGTGGCTTTCTTACCTTGAAATTGGTCTGCCACAGGGATCTACTTTATCACATGTGGAGGACTACACTTCAGATGATTTGTTTTTAGTTCCTGATTGGACAGATTGGAATTGTTACAACTGACCGGTGTTAAATCATCCCTGGTCTCCCCCTACCTTTGTTATCTGATTAACTTTAATGACAGACCTCATTATTGGCTGCTGTATTTGCTTCTGCTGGATCTGACGCGCATCTTACTTTCCTACAAACCTTTAAGTTCATTTAAGATGTCATTTAACTCATTTAAGAAAGCTCGGTATAAAGTTATTTTTAATTGATTGTTAAAATGTTTAATTATGGTTAATACATGCTATTTTCCATGGCAGAGTTTAAGATAAATCTTTTCATTACTCCTGGAACTGCCAGTTTGATCTGTTTCAAATAATAATTAAACAGCACAAACTATGCAAAAGCGACAGCCCTTCCGGCGAACACAGTGTCCGAATTCACTCACTCGTTTTCATTCACTCTTTCAAGTGGAATATATTAGTGGAGTAATGTGGGAATAGAGGGTGTAGGGGGCAATTTCTAACACAGCATAGGACATTCTCAGACAGCGCTTTATCTTCTGTCTTGACGCACTTGAATGGTTTAAAAGCATTTAGACGAATAAAAGTGAATAAAAGGTCATATAATGTAAAGCTAAAAAAATGGACGCTGCGTTAATTGCGTTAAATATTTTTAACGCGTTAAACTGGAAAAGTTAATCACATGGCTTGCACTGATTTTTTTTAACAGCACTACTTTTAATACATCTGGTTCTCAGAAAGTGACTTGTGAAATCTCATTTCAGCTCCACATATTCAAATATACCGCCTTGACGATAGATGCGAGAACCAATGAGATTTGTCTACTGTTGTTTCGTCTCCACGGGGGATGTCACGGTACCAAAATTCCAATAGTCGGTACCAATACCATAAAAATTTGACGGTACTCAGGTACAACAGTAGCCTAATATATTCTGTCAATTTCTTCATGTTATACCGAACCTTTATTTTGATGTGAAGACCTTTGAGTGTCTGCGTTCATGATATAACACAGCTGCGGGTACCTAATGTGCTCAGGCGGTACTACCGGTAATGCTAGTATCGCCACATTTTTTAAATTTCAGTACCAACTTGGTACCGAAGTACCGGTACTTGTGACATCCCTAGTCTCCACCATCTTTTCCTTATGTTGTCCAGCGCGCATACGCAAACAAAAAGTTCATGCCTGCGCAGCAGATTTGATAGTTTTGTATGTACGTTTTTGGCTGTACTTAAGCCTAAAATACCATAATATTTTTGCAGATTTTTAAGAAATATGCTAAGTTAACTTACTTGTTTCTCTGAAAAACAATGCTACAGAAAATTATTCTACTCTGAAATTTGAGTTCTATGTCGGAATGTCTGTTTTGTTTTGGTCAGTGTGAACATTGCCAGTTTACCTAATAGTATTTTGACACCACAGGTTGCCAGTTGCGGGAAAACACAGCATATTGCAGCCATGGAAGCCAGCAAACAAACAAGGTCTGAGATCACAGATTCTACCCGACCTAAAAAGCCTCAGCATCCATCTATAAATCTAAAAAAGCACATTAAAATGCGGATAAATCAACTCAACTTACAGTGAGTAAGTCTTCTCCCCTTCCAGTTCCTTTGTCAATTGCGCTCATTGCTGTTGCGTGTCCTCAAACTGACACCCGCGTGAGTGTGGAGTCTGAGGAGGAGGGAGCGGGGCAAACAATATTTCGAATTTGGACTGGAGTACCCATTTCAACCACTAGCTCATTCTTACACACAGCACCTTTAAATGCGAGGAGGTTAAGATTATAACAGCTCATATTTCAGCCTGTTTTGCATACAACGCGACCGGGCTTTTAAAAAATATTATCAACACACTATGGACTACTTTTATGTGCATCTTGACAGTTATCGCTTTTCAGTGTTTCACGGATGAAAACGTCAACAAAAGGGTGAGTCAATGACAGGATGCTTATTTTGGGTGATCGTTGCCTGCTTCAAAGCAGTATACATTTTATTTGTTCATTTGATTTGAGTTTTGGAATGTATTGTTGTTGTTTGTTTTTATTTATTTTTAATTACATTAATAACAGTGTGCTTCTTCTTAGGCCTAGTTACAAAAAATTATCCTATTATTTGTTATTCATCATAAAAATTCTGAAAATGAATATGGCGCCACACAGTACTTTTTGTAATGTATTGAAGAGTTGCTATCTTTTGAATGCAGATCAATTAAATAATTGTTGTTTTTGTTAATAAGTTCCAGTGTCTTTAAGATCAGCTTAATTATGAAATGTATGATGACTTTTAATTAGTTGTCACACTACAGCATTGCTGAACAGAGAATGTCAGCCAATGGTTAATTACATTTTGAAATCCTAATTTTTAGTGTGACTATGCATGAAATGAAACAGAAGAAAGTAATTAAAATAGCATGGTAGGTTTAATATACGATTAACAAGTTTCTTTTTGAGAAACATTTTCAGTTGCAGTGCCAACGCAATCCTGGAATGACCCTTTTTTAAAGCTAGTAACATAGCACATGTTTTTGTTTACATTGCACATAATCAAATAGCCGACATTGGAATCTCTAGCCAGTCCCCTCATTGTTGTTCTTTCTATTTTACGCTAACTCATACACAAGCAGTCTGTTCAAGTGGTCTTGTAAAATAATGTAATCTACTGAAATGAGATGGTAGATTTATGCTATTGCAGGATCATCTGTTTAGGGGTTTCATTTCGTCTCTCTCAACAGCTCTAAGCACACATACAGCATCTGCTCTTGAGTGCTCTAGTCCCCTAGAGTGGACCTTTGATGCTCTAACACATCCATACACAGATGCCCACACACTTTAAAACACATTCATTTGGACCCCCGCCGGGATCCAGGGAATCCTTGGAGATGTCTTAAATTCTGAGCAGACTGGACACTATGCAGCTGAAATATTGTTGGTTAATTTAATTGAAAAATAATGTAATGTAGCATTACAAATCTGTTGGTTTTACGTTTCCTGTTAAGTTGACTGAGAGACTATTGTAAATAATAAAATAATTCCTTTAGTAAAATTTTTCAAAATAGGAATTACCTACTATATTTTACTAGACAATAAAACATAAATTACAACAGAAAAATTGTAAAAGGAATCTGATGCTCCCAAAAGCACCCACATAACATGCCACATTTCATTATATTTTATTTAAATATATTGGTAACACTTTACAATAAGTTTTCATTAGTTTCATTAGTTAACATTAGTTAATGTATTAACTAACATGAACTAACCATGAGCATTACATTTGTTACTGTATGTGGTTTGTTGTGTGTCGAATACTTGATTCTGATTGGTCAATCGCGCATTCCAGTGGTATGTTATTCCCAGATAACAACCGCCAAAGTGAATAACACGCCGCTCATCCGGGTACTACGAGTTATCTTGACCAGTACTATTGCTTAAAGGGTTAGTTCACCCCAAAATTAAAATTATGTCATTAATGACTCGTAATATACGACATTAATGTCGTAATACCCTAATAACAAAAACTATGACTTTATCCAGCATTGTATTCTCTTCCGCGTTTGTTTGAATCCCGCTGCTGACGTAAGACGCTGCTGCGTTATCTGGTGCGTCAGAGTGTCCATGTAGTCTGAGGGAGACGCACGCTTTGCTTCTTACATCAGCAGCGTCACTGTGGACTTGTGAATGCGGATTCAAACAAAAGCGGAATCAGCCTCACTCCTCTCCACATTGACTCATTTTTTTTTTATTCAAATTTAATTAAATTAAATTTGAATTAAACTAAATAGCAATTGAATTCAGTTTGGACTATTAACTGTTAATTTGAACCTTTAACATTATATTAATGTACCAACTGACTGGGTTCCCTGTATAGTTTATAGCATTATTTTAGAGAATTTGTTTCTTAAGGGAACACTCCACCGATTTTAGAAAGAGGGCTTGTTCAACATCTTTCCTACATTTAGATTTGTTTTACTTTGGCAGGGTCGCCGCTAGCTTAGCTTAGCATAATGAATGGAATCCTATGTTGCCAACTAGCATGTCCAGAGTAAAAGTGATAAAAAAAAAAACCCTAATTACTTCTTTTTGCCTGCGTATTCACGAGTACAAATAGCGATGCAGATTAAGTCTAGGCGATTTTCTAGGCAGATATTGACTTGGGACTATATTATGGGGAAGCACAGGCGACGCACAGGCGAAGCACTGCTACTTGCCTAGGGAATTGCCTAGTCTTAATCAGCATCGCTGTTTGTACTCGTTGTGAATACGCAGCCCACAAGAAGTAATTAGGTGTTTGTTTTTTTTGATCACTTTTACTCAGGACATACTAGCTGGCAACATAGGATTCCATTCATTATGCTAAGCTAAGCTAGCGGCTACCCTGCCAAACTAAAATAATGCATGCACTGAGACAAAATGCATTTACTGTACGTCTCAACAAACCGTCATCTCTCTCTCATACACTTCTTTGTCTTTATCCTTTTTTTTCACAGTTTCCCTTGCTCTCCCACAGAGGTGGGAGAATATAGATGGTTTCATGCTAGCTTGGGAAATATGTAAAAAAAAAAAAAAATATCGGCAGAGTTCTGTAAGGAAAAGACTGCTTCACAAACTCATATTCATCTCCTCGTACTGTAGCTTATTGGCATCTAAATGTAGGAAAGATGTTGAACAAGCCCAATTTCTAAAAACGGTGGAGTGTTCCTTTAAGAAAAATGCTGTATCTTATGCTGCCTTGCAGGCAGGTTTTGAGCCTGTAAGTTATGACATCGATCTAGTACGAGTTCAAAGGTGGGAAGTCACAGGACTGACTGCCGTTCCAGTGCAGTTTCACGGGTAGAAGGTTGAAAAAACACGGGTTACGGGTTGCCTGGAGCACGGCATTAGATCGTGATTAGAATCAAATCGATGCGTGAAATCAGTGTTTTTGACAAATTTTACATTTTTTACAGTGTTTATCTTTAATATGAACTTCAGCGGTGTAACTTTAAAAGTTAGGGATCCTTTAAATTAAATCATTTTCTCACCAAAATTTTAGTGACGAATGTAGAAACTGAATTCCCCTAATTATAACAGTTGCTATGTAATTATCACACTGAATCCAGCTTTGTACATAACATATTTTAATAACTTTCACCACATTTCACATCTTCCCTCTCTTTTTTATTCACACCTGTCCGTATGCTGAGGAAGATCACGGACTGATGTGTCTCTGGGTTTAATTATTTCAGCAGCAGCAGCAGGCCAACACTGAGACAGTTACAAACACAGCAGGGGAGAGCTCAGGCCTTAACAATCAACTGCACGTCTCAACAAACCGTCATCTCTCTCTCATACACTTCTTTGTCTTTATTCTTTTTTTTTTTTCACAGTTTCCCTTGCTCTCCCACAGAGGTGGGAGAATATAGATGGATTCATGCTAGCTTGGGCAATATGTTAAAAACAAAAACAAAAATATCTGCAGAGTTCTGTAAGGAAAAGTTTCACAAACTCATATTCATCTCCTCGTACTGTAGCTTATTGGCATCTCAGGTAGTAAATCTGTGGAATGTATGAACCATAAATCCATGTCCACAGAGGAATATTTCTCAACAATAGATTTTTGTTTTGTTTGTGAGTCTGTGTCTGGGCCATCGCTGATATTGACAGGGCCTGGGACAATCTTTATGGCCCCCTAGGTCCAACGAGTAGATGATACTAGCTGACAGTTCTTAACCTTTTTGACTTTTAGGTCCCGTATTGTCCACAGCAATATTCAAAGGCCCCTGAGGTCCAAGCCCTAGTTTTTTTTCAAGGGATATGTTGATTTATTGATATTTCATGACTTCTGTAAAAAAAAAAACTAAATCAGTTATAAATACACTGTGTCTGCATCGGACTCAACATATACAGGTGTTGGACAATGAAACTGAAACTGAACACTGGCCAATATAGTTTTGGAGGTTTCATGCCTATGCACGGCCTGGTGGCCAATCTTCATTGATTCTACATTCCATCAGAAAGAGCAGAGTGTGAAGGTTACATTAGCAGAGCAATAGCACAGCTCAGCTGTAGATAAACTTTTGCAATCTACACGACATACTGGGAGACATATCAGAATTCAGAAGAGGACAAATTGTTGGTGTGCGTCTTGCTGGCTCATCTGTGACCAGGACAGCAATTCTTTGTGGTGTATCGAGAGCAATGGAATCAAGGGTAATGTCGGCATTTCACCACGTATGATGAACCACATCCAACAGGAGTAACTGTCGACGCTTTAGAAAGCTGTCTGGAAGGGATGTCCAGGTACTAACCTGGAATGTATCCAAAACACATAAAACCCCAGCTGCCCACTGTGCACATTGACTCTCCTGTTTCCACCAAAACTGTTTGTCAGGAGCTGCACAGAGTCAATATTCATGGTCAGGCTGCTATAGCCAAACCTTTGGTTTCTCATGCCAATGCCAAATGTCGGTTTCAATGGTGCCAACAGTGCAAATCATGGGCTGTGGACAATACAAAATGTGTATTGTTCACTGATGAGTCTACCTTCACTGTCTGTAGGGGTTGAGCCCCATTCACAGTTTCACACCGCCAGCGACTTTACTTTACAAACTAAGATATCATCTAATTTGACTAAGAATAATAATTCAAAGTAAAATTCTGCTGTTGAAGAGTGTTGCTATATAACTGCAGCAGTGCTCAGTGTATTAAATCATTAACTAGATTAACGATCGATCTATAAACAAATTGTCAGAAATGACTAAAACGTCATTGGAATTTGACAAGTAATCAATTTTATTTCTCTTAATAATCAACATAATGCAGGGGAAACTAATATGAACTGTCAATGTATGAATCAAACTCACTAAGGCTGCCGATAGGAAGATGTGAAATGTGGGGAAAAGTATTAAAATATGTAATGTACAGAGCTGGATTCAGTTTGATAATTATGTAGCAACCATAATATTTAGGGGAATTCAATTTCTACATTCGTCACTCCAATTTTGGTGAGAAAATTATTTAATTTCAAGGATCCCTAATTTTTTAAGTAGTTACATCAGCATGATAAAAATGCCTAAAATGAAAGAAACCATCTTTGGAAAAAATGTATTTGAAGTGTAATTTGATTGTTTAGTTTGTCTATGTCCCATTACATTTCATGGAGAGGGCGGGGTTTATTATCCATACTGCATTCAGTCACCTGGGGCCGATCGATACACTTTTGCTTCAGCTTTCAGGGCTTGTGTGGCACACTTTGTGTGAACGGGGATATACGGTGCAAAGAAAATGCCACAAAGAGGCTTAATGCTGAACTGGCCAAGAGTGAAGCAAGGAGTGGATCAGTGATGGTTTTGGCTGCAATATCATGGCATTCCCTACTGTGCTTGATGAGAGTGTCACTGCCAAGGACTACCAAACCATTCTGGAGGACCATGTGCACCTAATGGTTTAAACATTGTACTCTGAAGACTGAAGAGGGTGCCGTGTATCAGCATAATAACGCACCAATACACACAGCAAGGCTTGTGACAGAATGGTTTGATGAACATGAATGTGAAGTTGAACATCTCTCATGGCCTGCACAGTCAGCAGATCTAAATATTTTTGAGCCACTTTGGGGTATTTTGGAGGAGCAAGTCAGAAAACATTTTTCTCCACCAGCATCAGTTTCGCCACATACACACTGCAGCCAAATTTGGTTGTCAGTTCACCTTTTAGCACTTAATCTTGTTCTTTACACAAACAATTTAGTCATTTATGGGAGTGACAACTGAATTCTACAACGAAGTAACTCTATCGAAAAATGCAGGTATTGACAACTGCATTTACAAACAATCAAAGCACTGAACAACTAGTTGGTAATGACGTAGTACGATTAGAGATATGAAATATGACAGATGAAATATACATCTCTGATGCATGTTAAAATATGTTTATCTTTGTATCTGTCTGTATGTGTGGTTAAAGAAATCACAGGGAAAGCGCTACAAGACAGATGTTGCAAGCAAACAAGAAAAAAAATGAAGTAAATAGTGACCATAGTGACCTGGCTACTGTTCTGGAAGAGGATTGGTTTACCCTCTGGCCACTGTGCAGGACTTTTATCTTTCATTCCCAAGCTGAACTGATTTCAACTTCCTTAATTCTTAGTGGCATAGATTCAACAAGGTGTTGGACAGATTTTGGTCCATATGATGATAGCATCATGCAGTTGCTGCAAATTTGTCGGCTGCACATCCAATATGTCAATCTACATTCCACCACATCCCAAAGCTGCTCTATTGTGTTGAGATCTGGTGACTATGGAGGCCATTTGAGTATAGTGAACTCATTGTTATGTTGGAGAAACCAGTTTGAGATGATTTGAGCTTTATGCCATGGCACATTAGGAAGTAGCCATCAGAAGATGTGTACACTGTGGTCATAAATGGATGGACATGGTCATCAACAATACTCCTGTAGGCTGTGGCACAATGCTCAGTTGGTACTAAGGGGCACAAGAAAATATTACACCACCACCAGCAGCCTGAACCTTTGATACAAGGCAGGATAGATCAATGCGATTTTCTATTGTCTAATTTTGGTGAGCCCATGCGAATTGTAGCCTCAGATTCTTGTTCTTAGCTGACAGAAATGGTAACTGGTGTGTTCTTTTGCTGCTGTCCCTGGTCTGCTTTAAGGTTCGACGTGTTGTGCATTCAGAAATGCTCTTCTGCTTAGAGTTGTAATGAGTGGTTACTTCGGTTACTCTTGCCTCTATCAGCTCGAACCAGTCTGGACATTCTCATCTAACCTCCGACATCAACAATAGATTTTCGCCAACAGAACTGCTGCTCACTGAGTATTTTCTCTTTTCAGACTATTCTCTGTAAGCCATAGAGATAGTTGTGCGTGAAAATCCCAGTGGATCAGCACTTTCTGAAATACTCAGACTAGCCCATCTGGCACCAACAGTTATGCATGTTCAAAGCCACTTAAATCAACTTTCTTCCCCATTCTGATGCTCAGTTTGAACTTCAGCAGATCGTCTTGACCATGTGTATGACCATGTCGTCTGGAGTTGCTGCCATGTGATTGTCTGATTAGATATTTGGAATGGTGATTTTAAGATTTTCTTCATTTACATAGCTTTTCCAGGTCTAGAAATCACACTTTTAAAATTAGGCTTTTAGGCTCATATATCAAGACAGTGGAATCCTGGTTCTTCAAAGGACACAAACAGTTGCTGAGGCAGGCTTGTCACCAAGGGGGGCAGTTGGGGGGCAGTGCTGTTAAAACAGTGGTTTGCGAATGTAGACGCTTTAAGGACATATCATTTATTGTTTATGCTGAGATGTGTAGGTTGTGCGGTAACACAAAACTTGAAACTATAATAAAAAAATTCTTATGATGAGAAAATTCATATTGTGTTTTGGTGTTGTTTTAATATAGAACTTGGTATATTTAAGTTATATTATACGCAATGTTATTGTTTTTGTGAATGTCTGTTTCAGTAGATCCATAAAAATGTGCCCCCTATGAATATGAACCCCACACACATTTTGTATGTTCTGGTGATGACCCTGAGGGTGAATTAAAATAAGAAAAAATTTAATCTGATATTTATTTTAGCTCATTTCAAAATTTTGTTTGCCGAGGCCCCCTAGTTGGCCCAGCCCTGGTTCCGCGTGGCTGAGTACTACTGCCAAAGAGAACCACAGGCCATCATCAGCATATACGTTGTATATGTGGTTGTTGCAATGGATAAGGGAAGTACAATAAGCATGAATGCACCACAGAAACAGAAAAACAGATTGAATGGATACATACGTTCCCTTTCATTCAGTCACTGACGTTACGTCTCCGTTCCCTCCTCAGGGAACGAGGGTTACATACGTAACCGAGACGTTTTGACCAACACCTATTGTTACACAGTAAATAGCAGTTAATCTCACTAGTGAGAATCTATAAAGCTTTTTTCCACTTCACGTAGCAACATGATTCTGGAAGGAAGCAAATAGCTTTTGATTGAAGTACTAATTAATTTACAGATTAGAAAGAACATGAAAGCAACCTCAGGGGATGAAATTTACAAGATTAGCCTCTCAAAATCTTGATGTCCTACCATATAAAATCTTACAAATGTTGACTTCATTGGTCAATATATAACAAAAAGATTAACTAATGGGGGCAGATCACGAAGAATCTAATTTAACTTAAGCAGTTACTCATTTTTATACTTATTAAATTCCACAGTGAGTCTGAAGAAACAGAAACCAAGCGATACATTGATGAAATGTATGGTGTGATTTTTGGATAGGACTAAAATGGTTCATTTTATTGCTTGTCGCTTTATTACATCAAATCTGGTTAGGGGACAGCGTTAGACTGCAAGAGGCTGTTATTCGATGGTGGTGGGGCAAACTATATTAAAAACTATTTTAGTTTCTTCACAGACATCTTTAGACAAACATTATAGTTGGTAAATCAAGGCACTAATGTAACGTAATGTAAACCTTGATTTCACAGAAAGTTGCTAAAAGCATATAAATGTGTAAATGTAGGTTAAGGTCCAGCAGCAAAAAAAAAAGAAAAAAAAGAGGTCTGCTGAGGGTCAGAGTAGAGAAACGGTTATTTCCACCCTCAGCAAAAACAATTAAATAATACAAAATGTATAATATGACCCCTTTTAAAAATTATTTATTTATTTCTCTATTATTTATATTTTTGAACTAAAAAGCATACCGTGTTTGGCCATTTCTCATTCCCATTTTATTTCTGGCTTCCAGTTCCTTCATTCAGTGCAAGAATTGTTTTTGGGAACCAAATCCCAATGTTCCAAATCCTAACCAATGTATACCAAATCCTGACCAAATCCTAAAAATGTATTTTTTAATTTATTTATTATTTTTTGGGTTTTAATAATAGAAACTAACATTCTCAGAATATTCCATGGACATTTTTTGCCATCTCTCAACCTCATAGTTTTTTTTAATTTAAGCTTCATCAATCAATGCAAGAATTGTTTTTGATTTTTTTTGGGAACCAAATTATAATGTCATGTAAAAATGTAAATGTTATAGGAATGATAATTTAAGTTTTAATTTCACAAATATAAACTATTTTTCCCAGAACATTGTTTGGAGGTTTTTGGCCAGCTCTCATTCTCAGTTTTTTTGTGTCTTTCAGCTCCAAGAACTGCAATCAAAATGGCTTTGTTTGAAGTCACCGTCAAAACAACCAGTCTGCTGATAGAGGGCCCTTCAATTCAACTATCCTGTACACACACCCACACTCACACGACTCCCATAGAGAAAGGAGAGCAGGACATATGAGAAGTAATATTTGTTGCCGCAGTGATAGATGTGACCATAGAAGCTGTGATTACCAGGGTATGGGGGGCTTCCGCGATCATCCATCGCTTAGCCGAACATCCATTAGATCATCGTTTAGACCTGCTGAGCTGAGTCTGCCTCCTTCATCAGAGGTGAGGAGCCTGGGAAAAAGGAACGAAGGAGAGGTGTTTATGAGACAGAGGTCTCGTGTTTCGTCTTTAAGAGGGCTTTTGTAGCCATGGCGACGGGTCTGTTATTGCTTTTGTTCTGAGATACAGAAAATGATTTTTCATGTGGGTGATTATTAGATGCACAATCTTCTTTCTCTATCCCTCATTCTCCCGAGCGATCAGCCATTGTAACCTCCGCAGGAGATGCACATCCGACCTTACTGAGTACAAAGAGCAAACCCCCTTGAATGGCTGCATTGTTGAGCTTCACCGTTCACAAAGGGTATCGAATAAAACTTTGTTAAATAATTCTTTTAAACTTGCTGTGGAGAAAACAATCGATTTCACTTACATTGATATCGGCATAATCCTGGACGAAATGGATTTAGTGGTAAAAGGCGGTGAAGTTCACCTTTAAATCTCTCAATGGAGCGAAGCAGTAAATACACTGTCCTGAGCTTAGATTTGCCTTATAAGGAGGATGACATTGAAGTAAATATTATGGGATGGAGGTGGGGGGTGGGGTATGGGGAAAGAGGAGAATGGATAGAGTGTTATTCTTTAGGAGCTGGATTTATTGGTTTGTTGGGTGCAGCTGAGATGTCCTTTAGCTGGAATTTTGAATGGAGGACTTTAGGCGGAATTTATCAGTCACCAGAAAAAAGTCCTAGAAAGTTAAAGCGCGCCGTAAGCGGGTCTCGACCTCTTTCATTTCTATTATAAAACGGAAAGATAGAAAGACAGAGAGCAACAGACAGACGGGAATAGAGGGAGGGCAGACCAGCATGTTCCATATCTCCAGTCAGAATGACCCACCTGCCAGTCAAAGTAATGGACTGTGAAAGAGAGATTAGAATGAGGTTATTTTAGGAACGACTCTTTAAAGAGCAAAGTAGACCAAGACCTACAGTACTATACAGAAGAGTGAAAGAACATTTTACTTTACTCAGATTTTACTTTCAGTCAGACAATAGGTACATTTTGGACAATGTTACATGGTACATGTTCATTTTGTTATAATCACTAATCGCTTATGAGACTGCACTAAGAGAGACTTTTATTTGTAGGGGTGATTGCCTAGGGAGATTTTTATTGTATTTAATTTTTTTTGACTCAGTGTCTATGGGAATGTTTTCTACAGTAGTTTTAGTTTTACTAATATAAAGTATAGTGTCTCAAATTTGGATATAGGATAAATATACCCATATAAGTCTCCAACAAATTAGTTGAGGAAATCTGTTAGAAGTATGATCAAGTATAGTCAGAAATGTAATACTATAAATAATAAGTGATATAGGGCTGTATCTAAACAATTAATGCAATAACTTCTGGGAACCAAATCCTAATGTTGTTCATATTGTGAATCAGAACAACGACAGTGTCTCTCGTCTTACTGTACATCTCAAATTTGGATATAGAATAAATATACCTTTATATGTATTGAACAAATTAGTTTGAAAACATTATCATTATTTTTTGCAATTCCATCTGATGATGCTATTGACACTTTAAAAGACAGACAAGTATTGTCAGATATGTAATCCTATAAATAATAAGTGATATAGTGCTGTATTTAAACAATTTCTTCCGTCATAATGCAAGAACGTTTGGGAACCAAATCCTAACATTCTGGGAATGTTCTTCTACATTTTTGTTTGAATGTTCCCTTGCATGGACATTTTGGAGATATCCACATAGTTTCTTTCAGCTTCTTCAACCAATGCAAGACTTTTGGGGGAACATTCCCAGAATGTTGCATGGAGGTTTTTGACCTTTCGGCATTTTTCTAACGTTAATTTATGGTCAACTCAATGGTGTATCAGCTGGCGCAATGGGCACACTTCCCACAGGACCTGGTGTCTGAGGCACATGTACCAACTGGGCAATCATGGCCGATGCAGTGATGATGTCACAAGTTGCTCTCCAACGTATATAAAAATAGAACCTTAGGAGAATATTTATTATAATATTCGGAAGTAGAGCTGGCATATGTTTGAGATGATTATCTATGATAATTATATTCTCTTCTCAGTCACCTTTCCCAGGTATCTGGAATTAAGTGAGGTTACGCTCCCCATTGCAACGTTGTGCTTGCTGTAAAGCTCCTGGAAACGATGGCATACCTCCAGAAGTCATTAAGGCTGGCAAGAAGAGCGTTCTCCTCAGTCATCTACATGAACTTCTGTTACATTGTACGGAGGAAGGGACAGTGTCCCAGGACATGATGCAAACATCATTACACTTTATAAGAAAAAGTGGAACGCAGTGACTGCAACAACTATCAAGGTATATCTATTGTCAGTATCATTGGGAAGGTTTTCGCCCGCAGAATTTTCAACAGTCACTTGCAGAACGTGTGTATCCTGAGGCGCAGTGTGGATTAAGAGCAGAAAGATCTACAATGGACATGATACATCACCTTCATTGGTCTGACCAAGTCTTTTGACTCGGTCAGCAGGAATGGCCTTTACTTTACTTCAGTGGATTGAATGCCCCTCCAAGCTCCCGAGGATGATCATAACCTTTCATGAAAACATGCAGGCCACCATTCCCAGTTAGGAGTGGTGTGAAACAAGGATGTGTCCTGGCACCAACAATCTTTGGTATCTTCTCTCTGCTGCTGTCCTGCAATCAGTCAGAGGATACATTCATACAAGAAGTGATGGGAATATATTCAATCTCGGACGTCTCAGAGCTAAGACCAAGGTACGGAAAGTATTGATCAGGGAAATGCTATTTGCAGACAATGCTGCCCTGACAGCACATGATGAAAAAGTATGACAGCGTCTCATCAACTGCTTACAGTGAGTTTGGACTCACTATAAACCCCATCAAAACAACATCATTGGACAAGATGTCAGCAGTGCCCCCAGCATCTCTTTTGGTGACTTCACCATTGAGGTGGTGGAAAATTTCACATACTGTACCTTGGCTCTACTATCTCCAGCAATCTATCTCTGGATGCCGAGCAGAACATAAAGTTTGGAAAGGCAGCAATAGCAATGGCTCACCTGGCAAAGAAGGTCTGGGATAACTCCATGTTAACAATCAACACATAGATGAAGGTGTATCAAGCCTGCGTACTTAGACTCAATGTCTCCCATCTACATATTCTAAGAAGGATTTTGGAATCTCCTGGCAGGACCACATTCCATACAAAAATGTTCTTGCACAGGCAAGAATACCTAGTATGTTTGCTTTACTCACCTAGAGACGTCTGCGCTGGCTTAGTCTTATGTCAGCCGAATGAACACCTGCCAAATGCCCAAAGACCTGCTGTACAGTGAACTTGCCATTGGTTCCAGGCTATAAAGATATGTGTAAACAAGACATAAAGGCAAGCAACATCAGTACAGACAACTTGGAAGATGCAGTCATAGATTGTGATAGATGGAGGCTCACCGTCAAACGAGGCATCGAAATTAGCGAAAAGAGTATAAAGTACCAGTGGGAAGAGAGGAGAGAGTGCAGATGACACTGAACAGACCCAACATCTTCAGCGACAGGCATGATGTTCACATGCAGTAATTTCAACAGAACATGTCTTTCAAGAATCGGGCTCTACAGTCACTGTAATTCAAATGTCTAGAGACTCTAATGCGCAGATTCCTTCGTCTTTCGAGACAGAAGGATATGAATTATATATATATATATATATATATATATATATATATATATACTGACAAGTGCATCTGAGGCCGTGTGAATGTAGACAAGGTGTTAAAATCTCTGAGGACTCTGATGTGTGAGTATCCTGTGTTTTCTGAAGGTCACCTTCAGCTCCTCTCCTGTGAACAAACAAAAGGGTGCCACTGGCTGGGGATGATAAGCAAATATAGTTTAAATGGGACTCCAAATGGGCCACAGTTATCTGTCTTCACCTGGTGTGTGTGTGTGTGTGTGTGTGTGTGTGTGTGTGTGTGTGTGTGTGTGTGTGTGTGTGTGTGTGTGTGTGTGTGTGTGTGTGTGTGTGTGTGTGTAAAGGAATGAGGTGTGTGGTCTGGACTTAGTCAGGTCTATGCAGTTTTTATTAGAGCTGTAATAGATCAGATACTGACAGCTGAAGTGAGATGGTCTATGACTGATGCTTAAAACCCTCATGGCTAAAGAGAGAGGGAGATAAAGAGGCTGAATAAAAGTAAAGACTGAAGGACATAACCCTAGACTTATATTGAGGTACCCAAATGCTGAACTGTTCAATGATTAATGTGTCAGTAAACTCCCCCAATGTGCTCAATAGCATGCAACTTCAATACACGAAACTACAAGCACAATATGTCAAGGTTAAGAGGTGGTCTGACTTTATAAATCTGCCCAATGAGTTTCATGGCTCAAGTGTAGAAACATTTTTAGAAGTACAAGTGAAATGTGGGTGGTTAGTAAATAAAACTGAGGGTTTGTTAGCAGGATGTTATGTGTCAGGGTTCTGTCACTTCAGTCTAGCTTACTCTTGGTTTTGTGACAGAGCACTGAAACTCCTGTATTGTTTGTCTGTTGTGAGCACGCTGCTTCGAGCATGCTCGAGCTGTGTGGAGCAAGTTTAGTGTGTGGAGCATGGTGCTTGGATCCTAGCACTTCAGTCTAGTTTGGTTTCGGTTTTGTGTTTGAGATTTGGACATTCATGCTCCGCGTGTTTGTCTTCTGTCGTAAGCGCACGGAATGAGCATTCGCTCGTTCTCGTGCGCTCTGTCTTGTCGTGTGAACGCGCGCTCTTCTGTCCATGTGTGTTGTGTTCTGTGTAGCACGCGGTTTGTGTTTACATCGGCCTCGTTCTTTCATGATATTTTTTGTCTTGTGGTGTGTAGCACGCGGCTGATGTTTTTTCAATGGCTGCGTGACTTCATGTTGTCATGTTTTGTGTGAACATGCGGCTTTTGAGTTGTCATTGGCTGCATGTTCATGTCATGTTTTGTTTGGTCACGGGTCATTGGTCATTTGTCATGTTTGGTGTGAGCACATGGCTTGTCATGTGTTTCGTTGTGCCATGTGCTCTTATGTCTATTGTCTAACCCCGCCCACATTGTTTCCTTGTTTCCTGAATATTACAAAAGATCTATTTCAAATCAATGTCATTCTTTTGAACTTTATATTCAATATTATATGCTCAACTGTTTTGAATATTGATAATAATTAGAAATCTTGAAAAAATGGTTTGAAATTATTATGATACTGGCCATTTGTTGGTTAACAGCCATATCCTTAATTATTGGCTTTGGACAGAAATTTTATTTAACTTAAATTTACTGATGCATTACGCTTAAATATAACGCTTAAATATAGCACTCTACACTAAAGTGGCACAATTGTTTTATGAATCCACCTTTTACTATGTTACTATCTTGGTAAAAATTTAGCCTCAAAAATAAACATGCAAAACCTACCTAATACATTAAGAAACCTTTGGTCTAGAATAATGAAATTCCAGATGTTGCAATATTACCTTTAACATATGATTCTAAGCACTGCAAAAAGACTATCAATTTTTCAATGCACTGCCAGAGATTTGAACATAACAAAACTGTCGTCCATGATAAATTACATTACGTTCGATAAAAAGCTCTCCCAGAAAACTTCACCTCTCAGTTTTCTTTAATGCGGTCCAAAATATGGTTCAGACAGTCCATAGCTGCCAATGTAAATGTCAAAAACATGTTAACACACAGAACAAAAGGGTTTCTGTTGAAACAGAATAAAGTTAATATCTTCAACATCTGTCTGGAAGGGGTCTTGTGGAGACCCACACCTAGGGGCCTGTGTAACTCTAGAAGCAGAGCTCAGGTCTCTGGTGTGCTTGTGTGTGTGTATGTCATTATTATTATTATATGTGTTTGGAAGACCTTATTCAAATGTAGTTCCCCCTTTCCTAGCATACTTCAACAGTTTGTCTATCCTTCTGGTTGCCACTGTCAACATATGAGGACATTATATTTTAGTGAATTTCTCTGACACCATACATGTCACAGTTTTAAGTCTGGATGTCCTGTAAAGAGTACATTCAAGGCTTTTCAGAGATACCATTTGTTTTGAGGTTTCACCAGGACAACAACTTCTCCTTTGTCTTTAAAAGTGTGACTGAATGATCAAATTTTGCACTCTTATGGAAAATGATGATATTTTGTAATATTTTGAAGTTATCATTTAAATCAAATTGTTTGTTACAAATCAATATCTCAGGAAAATGTTATGGGGTTTCTAATCAAAATCAAAATAATACAAAACAAGGCATTGATTCAATAGAGGACACCGGGACTTAAAGCATGTTTATCAGGCATTTTAGGAGACACAACAAGTAAACAGGTAAAGAAATTACACATCAGTATTAGATATTAAATATTAGGTATTATTATGAAAATGTTGCCAATTATTACTCCCATTATTACTTCTTTTTTCATTAAATGTTGCTCCGAGAACATATTAAAGTGATAGTTCACCCAAAAATGAAAATTAGCCCATGATTTACTCGCCCTCAAGTCAACCTAGGTGTATATGGCATTCGTCTTTCAGACAAATAAAAGTTGAGTTATATTAAAAAAGTCCTGGCTCTTCCAAGCTTTATAATGGCATTGACTGTTGGTCTGTTTTTGAAGTCCATAAAAAATGCATCTGTCCGTCAAATAATATGCTCCATGCGGGTTAATAAAGTCCTTCTGAAGCAAACCATTGCGTTTGTGTAAGAAAAATATCCATATTTAAAACGTTTTGAATTAAAGTTCCGGCCGATCGCCTTCCGTGGAAAAGTGTTGAAAGTGCCTTCTCGGAGTTCAAGATAGTGTAACTGGTCGCGTAAACCTTTGAACTGCAGAGGCACTTTCAACACTTTTTCCGTAAACTGAATACGGAAGGCGATCGGCCAAACTTTACTTAATAAAGTTTTAAATATTAATATTTAGCTTTACACAAAAGCATCAATTCACTTCCAAAGGCATTTATTAACCTCCCGGAGCCGTGTGGACTTTAAAAACAAATCAACAGTCAATGCCATTACAAAGCTTGGAAGAGCCAGGACTTTTTTTTTTCAAATTTTAACTCTACTTTTATTCGTCTGAAAGAAGAATGTCATATACACCTAGGATGACTTGAGGGTGAGTAAATCATGGGCTAATTTAAATTTTTGGGTGAACTAACCCTTTAATGTGCAAATAAGAGACAGTATATGATACATTGCATTGAATGGGAAAACTTATGTATGGCCATTTTACCCACATACTGCATAAAGTAAAATGGTATATCAATTAATTTTGTTATATCTTTCATAACGTAGTTAAGAATCATCTTTAAATAAAGTTTGGTTAAAAAAATCTTGAAAACTAAAAATTGATTCGAATGAAAATACAATTGTTTTTCTGGGTCCCAACAAGATCATGTTTATATTTAAATTATTTCCTTTTTTTTTTTTTAATACATAAAAGATAACGACCTTATTATGACTACTAAATAAGAGACAAACTATTATTTTAGTATTATTGAGATACTCTTGTAGTTTTATTAATATTTTGCATCAAGTTAAACCAAAATAAAATAAGAAATTGTGCCTTGGCAATTCTTAAATGTTTATGTTATTTCAAGTAACATGTTAAGATGATTATAAAATGATATATTTATATAATAATAGTAATATATTTATAACTATTATTAATATAAAATATTGATGTACATCTCCAAGACGTTGACATTGCACCATAAACAACGGATGTTGCTCTGTACCTCCTCTTGAATCAGCATTCTGGACTACAGGGAATCTTTTAAACCTTGCTGTTTCTGGTCTGGCACAACATGCTCTGACAGCCTGAGGAAATGGCCTCTTCTCGGATCTCAAGCAATATTCCCATACCACTAACAGCCTGATGAGCTTACCAGCTGATTTGAGACCCATGAATGCATGCACTCTGACCTTCACAGTTCATATAATAGCTCACATATGAAGACAGAACAGTAGGTGGACTTGAGTCTAAGTGGCAGTGGAAAAGTGATCTAGGAAAGCAGGTAGACTGAATATCAGTCATTTAGATGGCTCTAGGGGGGATAGAATGTAATCAATGGGGATTTATAATTGTCTTTAGACAGCTTGTGTGAGTGACTCAAGTTTGAATGGATGATGGCTGAATAATGCCACATCTGAGGAGAACTTAATCTCTGACTCCCAGCATTCTCAGCAGGATACTGTGGCGTGTGTGTGTGTCTGTATGTGTGCAAGTGCATTTTAGTGAACATTTAAGCTCTTATTTTTTTTATGGATCAGGCCTCCTGTGTGCTCAAGCCTTTGTGTATTTTCTTTTTGCCAAAAGTGTGAAATAATAGCACAATGCAAAACAGCCAAAATTTAATCCATATCCTCTGTTTGTTCTCCGAGAAATCCATTGCAAATCCGATTACTGTGTTGGGGTGAATGCTTTTTTTTTTGTTCTCCAATTCTATCTAAATAATTCCTGAAGTTGTTTAAAATACACTTTTGGGGTTCACTTTAAATTTAATTTCCATTTTTGCCTATACACTGCCCGGCCAAAAAAAAGTGTAGCTGTTTGGATTAAAATAGGCAAATGCTTAAAAGTCAATGATTGGATCATTCATTATTGCAATGATTATTATATGTTTGGCAACAGTTCTCCAAACCCTAATTGATGGAGTGTGTAGCTTCTCATTTCTTAAACAACCATGTCTGAAGACACACCGTGGCCAGGATGACAATGTCAAGATTCATCAGGCTCAAACTGTGAAAGAACGGTTGGAGGGGAGCATGAAGAATCATTTTCACACATGAATTGGAACTTATTCAACTTCTTTCCTACATTTAGATGTGACATTGATGATTTTGTGAAGTCCTGTGACCTGTGCAGCGCAGCCAACGAATTCACTAAAGCCGAGCAAAGCATGTTGTTGAAAGCGCTGCTTTCAGTCTCTCGCTTCAGTCGAAGTGTGTGCGCGGCCTTCTGGGAGAGGTGCCCGTATGGCCCGTACAAGGAAATTCCACCCTTGTTGACATCACGCAGAACCATACTTGGAAAAAAATCTTCCGAAAATTGTAAGAAACCGGAAGGAGTATTTTGGAAGAAATATTCCATCAAATGTCCAACTAAACTTTGTCCATGTTAAGCACGGGAATCCAAGTCTTTAACAGAGTAAAAAGCTACATATGCATGAAATAGCAGTGCTCATTCAGTAAATGCACAGCTGAACAGATGTGTTTTGAGTCTGGATTTAAATGTGACTACTGTTGGAGCACATCTGATCTCTTCTGGAAGCTGGTTCCAGCTGCGGCTGGCACAATAGCTAAACGCAGACTCTCCTTGCTTTGAGTGAACTCTTGGTATTTCTAACTGACTTGATCCTGATGATCTGAGTGATCTGTTAAAGAACCTCTGACCTTAAAGAACGCTTCACGGACATCCTGTAGAATTCAACCAATCAGATGGCGACTTTGAAACTCCTGAAGTGTTTCCAAAAATGTGTGCCATATGCATGAGACGCTCAGCCAACGGTCCGTGGGTGTGACATATGAGGCTGAGACAAATGTGCCTGGAGAAGGAAGTGTGGAAGAGTGGATAGTCTCTATGAAATCAGCATTCCGAATCATGAAGGTGCCAGAGGAAGATCAAGTGGAGCTGATAAAGCAGCACCTAAAGGGGGAAGCTAAAGATACTGTGAAGTTCATGCTGGAAGAAGGGGACGACAGTGTGCGCTCCATCTTCAGGCTGCTCCAGGAAACCTATGGGGACAAGGTCCCTATTGGCACAAGGTTAAAAGACTTTTATGATCGAAAACAAGCACCCGGTGAGACCATACGTGCCTATGCTTATGATTTACGAGAGAAACTTTAAAAGGTAAAGCACAGAGAGCCAAGCAGAGTTTCAAATGAAGAGAGTGTTCTGAAAGAGCAGTTAGTCCTTGGACTAAGGGATGATTTCCTGAGAAGAGAGATGAAAGGAAGAATCAAGGAAGAGCGAAGCTTGACTTTTGCACAGCTGATGCAGGATGCTATCACATGGTCCGAAGAGGAGGAAGCACAGCCTGAAGGAAACTTGAAGACCCCTGTACGTGCAAGAGCAGCAGTTCACACTACAGTTGCGACTGGTGACAATTCATCATCACTAACGTTAGAAAAGTTGCATGAAGCAATAGAGAAGATAGCTGTGCATCAGGAAGAATTGTACAGAATAGTCCATAGTCAAGGGAGAGTTGACCCCCAACCCGGGGTTCCGAGGAGACAGCCACTGAAAAACAGCGAAGGAAAGTATATCTGTTATACCTGTGGTGAGCCAGGTCACACAAGTCGACGTTGCGGGCAGCATAAAGAGCTGGGGAACCGAGGCGCTGCGTCATCACAAATGGTGCAAGTGACTGAGGTGTTAAGAGGAGCTTAGTCAGGTGACTTGGCAAGCACCAATGGGCCTTCAGTAATCCGGTGCCATACAGCCAACTGGAGGGCCGATGCAATGCCAGAAATGTTAAGGGAGAGTTTTTTTGGAGACTGTTTGACAGTGGATGTAAAAATAGCAGGGGTGCCCACCAAATGCTTGCTGGACACAGGTTCAGAGGTCACCACCATCTCAGAGTCTCACTTTAAACAACATTTCGGAGGGCAAGAGATACAGCTGTCGTCTGCTAACTGGGTGCGCCTCACTGCTGCAAACGGACTATACATTCCTGTTCTTGGATGTCTACAGGCAGATATAGAGTGCATGGGAAGTCTGCTTACAGGGAAGTGTGTTTTTGTGCTCACGGAGTCCAACCCCGATGCAAAGGAGATGAAAGGATTGGATGGAATTGTGGGGATGAATGTGCTTAGTGATTTGAAAACCTTGTACTGTCTGGAAAGGAGTTGAGCAAGGAAAGTAAAGTCAGTCAACAGGCAGATGCAAATGTCAGGCGAGTGATAGCAAGAGTGAACAAAGATAAAGGACTCTTGGGCCCAGAGGGAAGGATAGGATTTGTTAAGGTTTCTGGAAAGCAAGTTGTGACAATCCCACCTTTATGTGAGAAAATTGTGGAAGGTCACTGCAGTATACCTCATCAAGTGAAACATCAAGTACTGGTGGAGTGCACAGATTCTGTTACCCTTCCAAAAGGACTGTTGGTAGCAGATGTACTTGAAAGCCCAGAAAAGGGTAAAGTTCCGGTGCGAGTGTTAAATCTCTGCCAAGAAACAGTTGTGTTTCTGCAGTTGTGTCTAAGCCTCAGGAAGTTGTCCCAAAGCAAATGGTGGATTTCGAAGTGGATGATGACGAGTTACGTGTCAAACAGCATGTACAGTGCAGCATTGAGATTGAAAGCCAGCCGGAACAACTGTCAATTCCAGTTCAGGTGAATCAGGAAGGACTGTCGGAAATGCAACGGTAGGCGTTAAATTCTGCTGATATGCTACAATGATGTTTTCTCTAAGAGTGACACAGACTATGGATGCACAACGACAGTGACGCATAGTATACCTACTGGAGATGCACAGCCAATAAAACAACGTCACCGACGAGTCCCCCCTCACGTTTTTCAAGAGTTCAAGAGACATGTGCAAGATCTCGTCAGTCAAGGTGTACTGAAGGAGAGTCGCAGTCCATGGGCTTCACCTGCAGTCATTGTGATAAAGAAGGACGGTGGTGTTCGTTTCTGCTGCGACTACAGGAGACTTAATCAAGTCACATTCAAGGACGCCTACCCCCTTCCCTGTGGAGAAATCCTTGGATGCTTTGGGGAATGCACAATTGTTTTCAACACTGGATTTCACGGCAGGTTATTTCCAAGTGGCAGTAAAGGAATCAGATCGGGAGAAGACTGCCGTCACAACACTATTCGTGTTGTTTGAGTGGACACGGATGCCGTTTGGGTTATGCAACGCTCCAGCCACCTTTCAGCGATTGATGGGTGCAGCATTAGGTGATCTGGCATTTGACATTCTCTTAATCTATCTTGATGATATAATTGTGTTCTCTGTGGATTTTAAGAGTCATTGTGAGAAGTTGGAGCTTGTTTTCTCCAGGTTGCGTCAGCACGGACTCAAGCTGAAACCGAGTAAATGTTTCCTCCTGAGACCAGAGGTTCGGTTCTTGGGACACGTAATTTCATCAAAGGGAGTTCAGGTCGACAAGGACAAGGTTCAATGCTTGGATGCGTGGCCTGCACCATCAAATGTGAGGGAGGTTAGACAGCTGTTGGGAATTATGATTTACTATCGCCGGTTTGTTCCAGAATTCGCCCAGCTGGCCAAGTCCCTACATGCCCTAGTGGGAAGAGGTAACAAAGGCAAGTCATCAGAACCATTTGTCTGGAGTGAGGAGTGTCAGATCGCATTCGGATTGCAAGTTGGAGTTACTAGCCCTGAAATGGGCAGTAACTGAGAAATTTAAGGAGTACCTAATGTTTGCAAAATTTCAGGTTATTACCGATCACAACCCTCTCCGCTATCTAGAGACAGCCAACCTTGGAGCAGTTGAACAACGTTGGGCTGCTCAGCTAGCAGAATTCAACTTTGAGGTTTGCTACAAGCCTGGCAGACAGAATACTAATGCTGACGTTCTTTCGCGGATTCCCTGGTGCTTGGAACCCGAGGGGGAGAGCAAAAAGACTTAATTCGGTTGACCTCAGACGAGGTATGGGCATGCCTTTGGCCGGGTAAAGGAGAAGAGGATTATAAGTCCACAGTCCGAGTTGCCACACAAGCAGCCATAAAAAAGGGTGTTGATGGTTACAGCTGGTTCTCCATCAAAGAGCAACAGAGGAATGATCCTTGTATAGCACCTGTGTACGATGCTGCGCTCGAGAACAGAAGGTTAGTGACACATCATTTTTGGGGTATGGAAACCCAGCAAAAGAAGCTAGTTAGACAGTTTGAGCGTCTGAAACTAAGGCATCAAGTGCTGTTCCGAGTGATTACAGACCCAAGAGATGGAGAGGAGATTTGGCAGTTGGTAGTGCCGGAGTCTTTACGGGAGAGAGTGTATAAGGGAGTGCATGAACATGGAGGGCATTTTGGTAGTGGGCGTACATTAGAGCAGATGCGACGGAGTTATTACTGGCCCACAATGGCCAATGACATACAAACATGGGTAACCCATTGTCGAAGATGTACCCTAGCTAAAGATGTGTTCCCTAAGATTCGTGCTCCTATGACCTGCACCAATGTGACTGCACCTCTAGAAGTTCTTGCGATGGATTACACCGTGCTTGAGAGGTCAGCAGGGGGTTACGAGAATGTTTTAGTGCTTAGGGACATGTTTACAAGATGACTAAAAATCAGACAGCACTTACTACCGCCAAAGCCCTTCTACGACACTGGTTTGTCTGCTATGGTTGTCCTACCCGGCTGCACTCCGATCAAGGGAGGTGTTTTCAAACAAACGTAATCAAGGAGCTCTGTAAGCTGTATGGAATCAGCAAAAGTCGCACCAGTCCTTATCATCCGCAAGGGAATGCGCAGTGCGAAAGGTTCAATCGCACGATGCATGACATGCAGACGTTTGAAGAGAGAAACGCAGGGTAGATTGCCTGTAAGGTATAAGGATGATTACATTATGTAATTTGGGTTTAAAGTGTCAATACATGTGTAAAGAAAATGTCAAAGAATGTGTTTTGCTTCAAGAGAATGTCTAAACAGATGTTAAGAATGTTGTGTTGATGAATCTAGTGATAACTGTTCTTGTGTTTTTCTGTTTTACGCAGGAGCTGGTCGTCTTGGAGAGTCCTGTATATGGCAGGGTTTAGCAGGGGGGAATGTGGAGGTATACAGGACTTTAATTTTGAATGGGGTTTTGGGGGGAAAAAAGTGTGTGCGAGAGAGGGGGGAGGAGCTAGTCGTTCGGGAGAAAGGAAACGGAGAGAAGGAAAATAAAAAGTTTTAGTTTTTCTTGTGACTTCTTTGATTCTATGTGAACAGCATTTTGACAAGTGTCGAGGTGAGCTGATGAGAAGCTGGACCGAGCTTGTGCTGCTGTGAGTTTCAGACGAGCGTGAACGCTGATGCTGAAGAACTAAACTGCGCGTGTGTGTGTGTTATGAAGAGGGGCATTACTCGTCGTGCTGGCTGAGACAGTCCGATGGCCCGAGTGTTTGTCTCCGATTTAAGGGAGTTGAGGTACCGTGAGTCTTCTCCATTGTTCGTTGAACTACAGTTGACATCCGGAAGAAAATACACGGACATTATTTTAGTTATTGCTGTGGAACAAAGCTAATGCAGATCGAGTGATTTTTTGATTCTGTTGTCTCGAGAAAAATCCTCTCTCGCCATTTTTGACACATTAGCGCTGCTGTGTGGATGCGAACGGCATTGCAAACTCTTTGAAATTTTTCACTGGCAGTATTTTTCTTCCTATTGTGAGTGTTTCAGCCGTTGCCCCTGAGAACTATTTTCTTCCTTTCTATATGTTTCTTAAATCCTTTTTGAATTATCTTTCTGCATATACTGCATAAACTTTTTGAACTGGTAACAGTTTTGTTTTGAGCGAATCTGCATTACGTCACGTGTTTTTTTGTTGTTTTTTTTTGTGGAAAAGACTCACGTGGATGCTTTTTTTGATTTTTTCTAAACTGTTTTTTCTGGTGTTTTGGGAAAGGAAAGAGACTTTCTGTTTTTGAACAGGTTGCCATTTGTTGATTCAATTACCCTGCCATATCTGGACATTCCAACTCCAGCTCAGTTCTACAGTGAGGTAAAATGTAACTCTGAGTGGTGAATCTCACTTTGGTATATGGACTGACACGAAAAATATGTGAATGTATGTGAAGTGTATATGTGAAGTGAATGTAAAGTCTATAATGTACTTTTGATTTCAACGTTAAATCGGAACTGTTGTTGTTTTCCTATTTCTGTTTGGTTTGAGCATAATTGTTGAACAGACACCGAACAAAAGTGAATCTGAACAAAGCTTTATTTCCTTTTTGCTGTACATTTTGTTGTGATGAACCTATAAGTGAAGTGAAACAAGAGTTTATCTCATGGCTTTGACGTATTTTGTTTGTTTTGTTTATTCTTTACTGAACATTCAGGTAAATAAGTCTAAGACTATTGTCTCCTTGGAGTAGGGGCATTCCTCCTGTCTTGTAGGCTGGAAGTCGGGTGAAGGAAAATTAATTTAAACTCTAAGAAGCTACCATGTACAATTTTAGTCTTGGAGCCTTCAACACGCCAGTTATCACTAAAGGAGAACGACATAAACAAGCAAGACAGAGAAAAACATATTTAGACAATAAGTATAGGAATTAATTGAACTAGGTGGTGGGGACCTAGATCCTGCCATTTTCCTAGTCATACAAGGTAGAACAAGAGAAACCACTTACCCCTACATTGTAGTGAAATTTCCTGCTACACAAAGCAAAGACCAACTTGGTCAGGCTGGGAGACCAACTTAAAACCAGCCAAGAACCTGCAGCTTAGATTTCTTATTTGCTTGTTTTTGGCAGCAGAGCAATGCAGTCACACTTCAGATGTCTGTTCATTTCAGCTCTAATGAAGTCAAGGCAACTTTGGCATAAAAACATTTCTGTTCCGAGGTATCCTGCAGCACGCTATTTAGTAAATAACACTGCTGTTCATTTAACCCAACCTGTTGATCCGCAATCCCCTTTTCCCGCCTCTCATCTGTTGTGCGAGACGCGAGACATCAAAGGCCCTCATCAACAAATGGAGGCGCAAAAGACTTACATGAAAGCCTGATTGTAGATGAAGCAGCTGATTATAATTGCATTTTGTATTCAATCGTTTTCTCTCTTCTCTCTTTTCTAATCGGGCCGACTGCCAGCTTTCTTTTCTATCATTCGGTAATGTGGGAGAGCATTCTCATTAGGATTCAAGCGCGATGCTCGCTAACTTAATTAAGCATAAGATAGACATGCGTATAGATGCAATCTGATCTCAATGTGTGTGAGCCCACGTTTTAGCCTCTGTTCAAGGGTTCTCAAAGGACGCGATGATGCTATGATGACAGAAAAGTAGGGTATGTTGTCAGGTCTGACTATTTCTGTGCTGCTTTCTTTTTCGAGAAGGTTTAAGACATGTGGCGGAGTGGCAACCAAAGGAGTGTTCAACAGGAATCTGTTGATTAGCTAGTTGAAGATGCATTTGTTTCTCCCTCTCTTTCTTTTAGAGGGCAATCATATCTTAAGTGTAGCTATTTCGGATGTGGTGTATTGCCTCTTGTGTTCTCAATAATCCGAATGGTTACACAACTGTTATTTACTTGAAAGGCCTACTGTATGATTTAAAGGCAGAGACATTTGGTGAAATACCCAATAATCTTGTTAACCGCATTGTACTGTTGCTGAGAAGTGCGGAGGAGTTGATTGATTGATGCATGAACAGTAACTCAGTATTCGGCAGTTTTATCTGACAGCCCTGATGGATGCTTTTTATAACAAACCCAATGAGTCTGATAAAGCCTGTCTTGAAATGCAAACTAAGTGCAAAAACATTCTGCAAAGGCCTACGAAACCTAAACCTTATATGCATTGCATATGAAACTGATCAATCCTTGTAAGCAGCACACAAAGCAAATATAGCACATACAATATCACACTAAGCACTTACTTCCATCCAGAATGCAACATTTGTTTCAGAATTAGACATCAGGGAATAAATGCAAGCAACTTGCTGCAGAATAAACTAAGTCTGTCATCTGTTTAGATCATCTGTCAAAATTGTGTCTTTTGTCTCCTTCTCTCTCTGTTTGCCTGCCTTCTTTACTGTTTTCGTAGCCACACTTTGTTTTTCTGTCATGGTAGGGACTTTCCATTGTCTTCTATAGTTTTATGACTGTCCCTAACTCTAAATCTAACCCCTCACACAGATATTTGTCCAATTTTAGTTTTTCATAAAGACATTTAATAGGTTTATTGAGTCATTCTCCTCACGGTCTGTAAGCATGGTCATTTCAAGTTTTACTATTTTTCATTGGACAAACGGTCTCCCAAATGTAGGTAAAACCTCACCCACACACATATAGGCAAATTGTGCCCACAAGGGGTCGCTGTTGCTTTACAGTGATTAGAATTTTATTATAAATGACCATATTTATTGTCACTTAAAATTATCATCAATACCATGTAAATGAACTTCTCCAATGCAGGATCATTGTTTACTTACTGACATATTTGGGAACAACGACTACCATAAATAACCAAGAACTTTTTCCATTTGTGTCTCCAACTTTTCTCCCCCTAAAAATCTGAGGGAAAAATTCTTTAAACTGCTGTTGTACACGCAGTTTTAAATTCTGTGGAGTCTATTAAGAATCTGAAATATAGCTACCATGATGTTCAGGTAATGCTTATTTGCACAGAAGTCAGTGGGGAGCCCTTGATGTGGCTGATGTGCCTCAGGTTTTTAACCCTGCACCTCAGTTTGGACTTGCCAGTATCTGCGCTGGAGTGGAGAGGAGAGGTTGGCGCAGAAAAACCTCTTCATGCACTTATTTTTAAGCACACATTTGCTGATGATGTTTGTTTTTCTATATATGTGTTCCTGAATATCAGAAGAGCGTCGTCTTTATTTTTCTTTCTCACACTAGAACGATATTCCGAGGAAGCAAATCGGCCAAGTAATATTCTCCATCTCTGCGGGTTATTCTGAGCGAGACCGAGGATATAAGAAGCGCAAATGGTGCAACCGTGCGCTTGAGCAACTTTTAGGATGTGCAGGATGATTCCGCATTAGAGGATGTGAGAGCGGATGAGGAGGAAACACAGACCCTGCCTTACGCGTCGCGCATCAGGGTGAAAAATCCCACAGAAACGCCACCCAGCCCGTAAGACTTTACTAGAAAGACAAAAGTAGCCAAGGAGCGGAAATTAAATCCTCTCGCTGCTACTTAACACCAAAAAACACCGCAGACTGATCAGCTGGATACAGCGACGCATGGGAAAATACTTTGGATGTGAGAAAAGCACAATATTTGTGGAGGATCTGTCGCGCAACGAGGAGACAGAGTGGCATCCTCCGGGATCTTGACAGAGCCAATAAATCCAATCTATTTACCAATCGTTACGGGATGTTCGGACTCTCAAGTCTTTTTGACCTGAAGTAAAGTAAGCCGACCCAAGTGTGAACTGGAGAACATTATGATGAATGCGCCTGGATATCCCCCGAGAGCGGTACTGGAAGTTAATCGCGCAATTGTGTGATCATCTCTCCGCGCGCAAAGGGGTCCCTTTTCACTTTCACTGCCCTTCCGTGATGGAAGTTTCTCACAGGGCGAGAACAAACATGTTGCGTCTCCATACTCTGCATTTCATTGTAATGCTGCTCAGAGGTAAGTTAAAGAGTTGGGTTACTTGCTTTTTTGCTTCATCTGCACCTCATATTAACATGGTTTATTATGGTAGTAAGTACTTGCTGAATGAGATTTCCCCTATCAACTTTAAACCGTAAAGGGAATTTCATAGTTTAAATCTATACGTTCTACTATGAATCATGGCTGCATCTTATCTGTTTAACACGATGTGTGGCATTGTGTACGTGCGACAAGAACGGGAACCTCGCCGTAACGAGCGCGACATCACGGCCGCTGACTGACACCATTTGTGCTGCAGCTGGAGATTAGCGATGTCCGATTCGAGAGCGAGTCGTTCTTTTGAGTCGAATCTGTATAGGCTAATGAATCATTTGAAGTAGTTCATTAACCTGCTCTAAATAGGTGCGAGTGGTCATCAAGCAAAATAAATAAATAAATAAATAAATAAAATGAATAATAATAGGCTACATAAAAAAATAAAAATAAAAAATCCCTCACTGAATCGATAATCTATTTCCATCATTTGCAAATGGCAAACAGCCTAGAATGGATGAGTGAACTGATATTAATACCATGGCAAGAGAGTATGATATCTTAATTGGTAACCTATTTGGTAGTGTATGTCTTTGTGAAGTTTTGAATGGAATTCGCTCAATATTTTAATTAATATGTACCCAGGTCATTCCTGGGATTTGATTGGGTTAGGGTTAGAGTTCATTTTTCAAAGTAGTGGTTCACCAAAATGAACTGTTAAAAGCTTTTCGCTATACTTTGGTATGCCCATTATAATGCATGAAAACAATTGTTACAAAAAAGATTTTTTAAAATCCTAAAATAATATCTTTTTTTTATTATTATTCTTTTTTTTTATCTTACACCAAGCGTCCCTCAGCAATGTCCCTGCGGCACTTCACTGAATTTGTACTTTGAAAATATTTAACAAAATTTGCACAGTCTATAATTTTTGGTAATATTGTAAGTATGTATGTTATATTCTTTTGAAAAAAATATATTTTTCTAAAAAAATTAAGATTTTATTTATTTTTTAAATACAAAGTTTTGTCCCCCAGTTTGAACTCAACCCTGTCACACCAACTATTCTCCACCCATAATAATTTAAACTTAACTCATATGTGACATAATTTACCAAAAAATGATCATTCAGTTCTCTTTAACATTTGGGGAGAAGATGGTAAGAATTTCTTTAGGCGTATTATAGTCAGGGTGGGTACTGTCGGGCTTAATATGTCAACCCATCACATAAAATTAAGATGAAAAAATATAATTTTTCAAAATTTTATTTGAATCTATTAGTTGCCTTATATCTTCTACTCTCCTACACTACAGAGGACCTCAGCCCCATCACACTCAACCGTCACATATCTCGTGGTGGAAAAATTGCGAGTTTTTTATGATTAATTTCAGATATATATATATTGAATTTCAAATATATATATCCCCAGTTCCCCGTTCAGGGGTAAAATAAGTGTTGTTTTTTTAAAATCCTACAGCAACAGTGTTAAAGTAGCCTAATTCTGCGGGAAAACCGCAGACTTAGAAACACTGATGATCACACACACACACACACACACACACACACACACACACACACACACACACACACACACACACACACACACACACACACACACACACACACACACACACACACACACACACACACACACACATGTTGTGTTTCCATGTTTTGTGGGGACATTCCATAGGCGTAATGCATTTTATACTGTACAAACCATATTTTCTATCCCCTACACTGCACCTGCCCCTAAACCTACATTCTGCATTTTTACTTTTTCAAAAACATCACTTAGTGTGATTTATAAGATGTTTTCCTCATGGGGACCAAAAAAATGTCCCCACAAGGACAAAAATTTGGATATTGCCATCTTTGTGGGGACATTTTGTCCCCATACCGTAGGGATTACCAGTCCACACACACACACACACACACACACACACACACACACACACACACACACACACACACACACACACACACACACGTTCTCCACTGGTACTCTGGCTTTTCATTCGCTCATCATTTTAATCTGTGGGCTACATTCTGTGTGTAAGAATTTCAGAATTTGACCTTGTTGTTTTGAGGAATGCTCCACTAAACTAAAAGAAATACAACAAATAACAAGTATGCTCAGATTTTGCATTTTCATTCATACTTGTAGAAAGCACAGTATCTTTTTCTGTTTGTAAATAAGCATTGTCTTTGTGTTCTTTAGCCTACATTATTTAGGGAGGGAGGGCAATACTGTGTCCTTGTTCAGCTTTCTGTCTGGATGCTTTAGTGGTGTGGTTCACTAGAATGTCATATTTGACATTTAAAAGAATGTTGTTTGATTTACCTGAATTTACCTTTGTTTGTCTGTTGAAATGTTGTTGAAATGTGTCCATTATGAAAGAGGGGCTTGATTAGGGGAAACATGGGGTCATGGTAGTGCGTAAAAATAGAATGATAATACAAAAATGTAAATGAATAAGGACAGTATTTTGTCCATTCTTCTTTAAACCTCCTTTCTTGCTCTATTTTGTTCTCTTTCTATCTTTGGTCTTCCTCCTCCTCCCTCTCTGTACCTCAGTGGTTTAGTGCTCGAGAGCATGTAGTAGTTAGCGCTGAGATGACCTTGGTATTATCCGGGTCTTTGAGCTTGATGTTCTGCAGGCCCACACATTATTCAGACCAGTGTTTTAAACTGTGAGAAAAATAAGTGGATAGTTTCATTATTAGACTGGAGAGATGCACATTCTGGAACAGTGCACTGTTGCTGAAGTGAAAATAATCAATGATGAACGAGTTTTTAAAGAGTGCCCTTAAACTAAAGTGAAATATTGTAGAGAGTTGGATTGTATGAACAAGGGATGCCCACATTTTTAAATGAAGATACTGATAAGCTGATCATTATTTTCTGATAAATGGGAAATACAATTGTTAAAAAACAAAACACTAAAATCTAAAATGAATTGTTTGTAAAGTACAGTGTAAAAAAATGGAAATTATTTTTTTAGATCTGCAAAGAACATATAACAGTATTATTCAGTTATTTGTGTTAGTTAGTTAGATGACAGCAAAATAAATTAAACTCTTTCCCGTCAATGACAGAAGTTTCTGTCATTTATGACAATGCTTTCTGATTTTGTAGAGCTATATTTTGTTGATCCTGTAAACAACATTCCTGTCCGAAAAATTTATGCTAACCATATCCCTACTCTTAAACCTAACCTTACTCTTAAGTTATCTCTAATATAAGGGGGAAATGATGAATGAAAGCACCTAACCCTGGTCGTAAACCTACAATTTACATAAACCATAAATTTGTTAAAGCTGCACTATATAAAAAAAAATTCTGTAAAATATCCAAAAACCACTTGGCCTTATATATTTTGTTCAGTTGATTACTTGCAATATCTCAAATGTGTCCAACTATTTGTAAATCGTGAGAAATCGTTATTATGCATCTTCTAAAAGTACAGAATTGACGGATCCAAAAACAAGTGAAGTAGTCGCAGAAACAAGTGATAGAAGCATTTCATATGCACATGTAAAATAACGTGTTCATATGTATCAAAAGTGAAGATACTAAACGTAATTTGGGGAGGAGTATGCCTAATCTAATCTTCCAATTAATACCAAGGTATAAAAACAGCAGCTTACCTCTTCCCATTTTTAGTTCCTGCAGCATCCCTCCTCCTCCCCTGCTCCTCCTTTTGTACAGTTTTGTCTGTTATAGGGGGGCAATCGGAGCTCGGGTAGAATATCCTATTGACTAAGATTATATGGGCACACAAACTCAAGAAACTGCCTAATGTTACAGAATGAAATGTTCACTCAGGAAGAGGTATTGGAATGTACAAGCTTTGGGGGTGTTGGGGGATTCAATCTATGTTTTGTTTTGATCATCATTCTGAATTTGATCCGGACATAGTCTTTGACAAAAACATGATTTTCTCAGCTTTTTGTTTGAAATGTTTCTTTCCTTATGAAACTTTAAAAGCAGAGACTCTGTTCTTTCTTTTGATATATTGTATGTTCAGATATTCGCAACAAAGTTTTCTAGGGGCCATGAAAGTTTTGTGAAAATTATCAAAAATATTCTGTCTGGCAACTGGTGGGGAAACAGTTAAATGTAAAAATTGACAAACATGCAGATGCATAATTACATTTTCAATATCAACTGATACATTAACAAATCTGGAAAATCAAATGATCAAATACATTACCAATATATTGTAGGATTATAGGATTGTGCACAAAATCATATCTATTACAAAAGTCACTATTATGTACACAGCTTCCTTTGGGCAGATTGTCACGACATACAGCTGAATGACTTTAAATCTCCAAATGAACTGAAACATTTGATGTGTTATGTCACATCAGAGTAATTACACCCAGCATTGTGCCTGAGAAATGTTGAAATTGAGATCAGCTCTCTATCTCAAAAAATAAAGAACATGTCAAGGCCATGACTTCATTTGTTCATTTGGTAAATGAAGACTGTATGGCTTTAACATCTTAATAGAATTTCTATTATGTGTTTCCTCGGGGGTTTTCTAAAGACATGGATATGACACTTCTCATGTCATGAACAAAATCTTTCAGCAGACTGAAAGAATAACAACGACATCAAACTCAAAATGCCCTGTAAATTATGCCACTTCTCTTTTTCTAAACCATCATGATTTCAACGATGACATCTGGATAAAAGGCCATTTTTTTCTCAGACGTTTAAGTGCGTTTTATCAAGCTATGATAGGCCTGTTTGCTCAGAGAAGTTTTGAGTTACGGTAGTACATCATCTCTTATTATCCCACCTTGTACCGCCTTGTGCTGACCTTAAAAGGCAAAGTAAAGAGGGTTTTTTTGGCTAAAAGGTATGCAGTTTTCACAGTGGAATGGCATTTAAAAATGTAATTTCCGATATTCAAGAATAGTTGTAACAGGAGTGTTCTTTGTCTCTCAATGAAAAGGAAAAGGTTAGTTCCTTTTGTAAGAGTCCTGTGGCCTCATGCATAAAACGTTCCATGGTCTAATGCAAAATGGTTATTGTTTGGAGACCATGCCAATTTTTTGATACACCACCTTGTGCACAGTTTATTTTATAAATCTTAAATGGTTCATAAAACCCATTTTTGGAATATTCATTATCTTATGCATATACTTGGCCTTTTGTCTACATGAAAGAATCCAGAAAAATAAAGAATTACTGTGGTGAGGTGGACGAACGAGTGACATGGGTGGACCGAGTGTAGGTCTCGAAGTCCTCTCTAATGAGGGAGCTCGGAGGCATATAAGGACATGCGATATACCAGTGAAGGACGAGAGAGGACCAGGCCTGGATTTACGTTGTGTTTTGTTTTCGTTTTAGGCGCCGTCTCGGGTGTACCCCCGGGCCTGCGAGGGGCGATGGGGGTATGTGGTGAGGTGTGCGAATGAGTGACATGGGAGGAGCGAGTGGAGACAGGTGACGCTCATTATCAGTCACGCACCGGTCTCCACTCGCTCCTCCCATGTCACTCGCTCGCCCACCTCGCCACAATGACATTATCCAGCTTTTTGGTCTCTCATACACTCAAAAAATAACTCATTGGAAAAACTCAATTTAATTGAGGGCAGGTTTTCCATCCAATAAATAAGTGTAGCACTATATATATATATATATATATATATATATATATATATATATATATATATATATATATATATATATATATATATATATATATATATGCAATGGAATGTAATTGTCCAACTCAATTTGGCACAATGTAATGCAATTTTATCAAATACAGTTTAAATTATATTTATATACTTATACCATGACTTTTTCATACTTGTCAAACTTAAATTAAAACATTTCATAAAAAAAAAAAATAAATCAATTATAAGCAGTTTCATTCATCATCATACACAATGTAATGCCCACAGCCTAAGCACAGGTGCCACTCTTCTGCACCCCAAAATTAAAAAAAAAAAAACATTACAAAAACTCCTCTAAATGTCCAACTGAACATTAAACACTAACAATAACTAACAGCATCTTTCCCTTTACAGAAAAACATACAATAACACTTAGGGTGCTTTCACATTTGGTTCGATTGCCTGGACCGAACCCGAGTTCGAGTGCTCCCCCTCCCACTGCTGTTTATATTATACTATTTGGTTCCGAACCGGGGAGCGTTTGAGTCATCAAAGCAGCAGCTGTTTTCCCCGTTGCTTGGTAACGACGGTGAGTGAGAAGGTGGCAAAACGAATAGCGTTGCTAACCTCACTTTTATATTTTTGTTTTTGAACTGTTGGTTTTGTTACCAAAGCTTCAGAATGTAATGACACTTGCGTCTATCTGTCGCAAATGTACAGCAAATGCTCTAATGAATGCTGAAGACGAGCAGAAATGAGATCTACAGCTCTCTGCTTACAGTATGTCAGTCAGGCTTGTCAGGAAAATTAGTGAAACACACAAAACACAAATTTTGATCAAATCATATGTCATTAATAGCGCTTCACTTACACAATTTAATACTATTGCTTTCACATCAGAAGCGAACCGTACCGGAGTTCACATGAACCGAACCTCAGACGTCCTATTTAAGCGGACTCGGGTAAGGTTCACGGGTGTTTGGAAGACAGCGTTCACATCATCCAAACGAACCAAACTCTCCTAATGCAGCCCCTTGCAAAGCACACTGGCAACTACAGATCCACTGCCCAGTTATTTATGTAAAAAAAAAAAAAGTATGTAGTGTTAACATAAATAAATTAAGTAACCTTCAGTTTTAAATATTTTAGGTTGACTGAACACAATTAAATTAAGTTATGATAAAATTAGATATGTTTAAGTAAAGTGAACAGAATTTAAATGTGTATAGTGTTTCTAATAAAATAGAATATACTGAATGGCAGCAAGTTCTCATCACTGTAATGCAGAAGTGCATACAGGTAATGTGGTAAAAAAAAAAAAAGCCATATTCTTAAAGTACTAACATAACATAAAAAGATTTCAAAGACACTAATATGTGTGCAAGAAAAGCACAGGCTCTATATGTAATGTATGCAGGGAAAAAACCCTCCCTGAAATCCCTGTTGCCAACTTGTTTAAAATAAAGCGTGCGTTATGTATGAGCTTTACATTTGACTTGCGCTAAAATGCCGCCGCATTGAGCACTGTCTTGAAAGGGCCAGAGTCGAGGTTACTGATGCATTTGGGGTCGAGACCAGGTGGTGTTGGCAATTCTTTTTGGTGTATGGTGTATTCTTTCAAGTTAAAGAGAACGGAAAAAGGGAGGGGGAATAGGAACATGAACTATCACGAGCCAGATTCAAAACAGTTTAGTTTGACATTTACAGATTAAATTATATCACATATTTCTGAAAGCCTTCCCAACAAAAAGCCAACTATGAAGTTTGAGCTTTTCATCAATACCACAAGATAAAAAGCAGTAATCTTGTGTAGATCAAGGCCACCTCACAGCTGTTAATCAAGAATAAGTGGACAATTCAGAGGATTTTCTGTTATTTGTTGATGATAGGGAATTCATTCTCCATTAGTGCATGCTTGCAGTGAGGGCAGTTGTTTATGCCATTCAGATGTGCTCAGAAAAAACCTCTGGATTGTGACTGGTGCATTCAGTGAAACGTTCTTTTCACTAGTGTGCATAATTGCACACACTTTATCATGTCAAGTTTGTATTTTGTCCATGATGTGTGGACAGGAGATATGTGATCTGAAAGAAGGCTGTTTTATATGGAAGCTTGTTTCCGCCACAGAAGTTTGTTTCTATTTACATATATATTTCCGCCATAGTTGCGAGTTTATGTCTCACAATTCCGACTTTATATCATACAATTCTAACTTTATAACTTGTTAATCCACGTTTATATTTTGCAATTCTGAGAAAAAAGTCAGAATTGCCAGATGTAAACTCACAATAGTGACAGTCTACTAATGCTTTACTAATTCTCTAATGACCAGTAGTTGACAAACAGAGCCCGACCGATTTATCTGTCTGCCGATTTTACTGGCCGATAGAGCCTGTCGCAGATATATCGGCATCGGACTATATGCCACATAGTATATGCCACCGATATTAACACATACTCTTGCGTCTCACAGCATGTGAACATTCACACAAAATTTTGTGAAAAATTGTCGAGTATCAACATAAATATAGTCAGTTATGTCTTATGTAAACATAAAATTTGCCGGTCACCGTCATTGTTTTTGGTCATTTTGAAGTTTCATGGCCCACAGAATGGTGGTGTATATGGTGAATATCTCAACATGTAATATATCAAAAGAAAGAACAGACCCTTTGTTCTATTCTAGCTTTTTTTTTCATGTTTCATGAAAAAAAGCAACATTTTGAGAAAAAAGCTGAGAAAATCGCGACTGACATACAGATGGGATTCAGTACAATGATCAAAACAGAGATGGAGTCCATCAACACCCCCAAAGCTTCACAGTCCTATAGGTCGAAATTTCATTCAATAACTTTAGGAAGTTTTCATTTATATGCTGTTTAATGTTGATGATCGCGTTATTTTACATGAATCTGCTTATAAGAGATCTCTTGTTTTTGCTTATTCTTCGCCTGTGTTTTGATCCGGAGATTCAGTTATGTGTAATAGCGCCTCCTACTGTATAAAAGGGAAGACACAGAAAAATATTGCCAATGGCAAGGAAGTGTTTTCTCATAAAAGACGAGATAACAAAAGACATTTAAAAAAATCACTCACAGCTCTTGATCGAATAACTTTAACAAGGGTCCATCTATTTTTATACACTGAAGATAAAGATGTGATATTTTACATTTGATTACCATTTCTGTACCTGATAATCTAGTTTTGACCTATAAAACATAAAGACATAAAAACACATGAAAATAACTGTTTTTCGTTTTTGTTTGTTCTGGTGTATTTATGTACAATGTATGTATATTATGTATGTACTGCATTCTATATACAGTCCCAGTAAAAAACTTTCCCAATGTTGTGTCTAAACTTTTGACTGGTACTGTAATATATACACAAAGAATATCGGCCGGTATATCAATATCAAACTTTTTTTACTCCCTAATATCGGTATTGGTACCAGCCCCCAAAAACCCATATCGGTCAGGATCTAGTTACAAAGTTACTTATTGTTAGTAGAATGCCTAAAGTAGACCATCAAAATAAAGTATTACTTTTTTAATTCAAGTGTGAACAGAGAAAATGTCATAAACTATTCTCTATATATTAGTAGCATATTTATTTACTCATGAACTAATCATCAGTAGTAAAATATAAAGCATTTAAATACAAATTTAAATGCCATATTATGTTCAAATGTATAGGAGTGCAAACAAAAATGTACATTTTTCAATGCCAAAGTCAGCACAGCAGTATTTTAATATATAACTTGTTCACTCAGATAATATCATGTATACCCATAATGCTCTCCCTCCACTGAGAGCAATTTTCTACTATGTTTGAAGAGTACCGAAGCATGTAAGCTGTAGTTTTATACACTGAAAAGCATGTTCAGTGGTTAAGCGTTTGTCTCACCTGGGACCAAAACCAGCCATCCTGCTCAGGCTGCCTCATTACCCTAGAGCTGCTCTACTGCCCACTGAGATTACTGGACTAGTGGGAGAGATATCAATATCAAAATGTTTTTTATGAACGCCTGTATACAATGCACAGTTAACTATAAATTCTCAATTGTGTTTCAGGCAATGGCAGATTATTTAGTTAAATGCTGATTTTTTTATTTAATTTTCAGACTGTAGTCCGGCAGTGGAAGCTTATAATTATGACTTTTTATCTTACAATTCTGACTTTTTTTCATGCAATTGTAAGTGTATATATAACGATTCTGACTTTATAACTCACAATTGCCAATTTATATCTCACATTTCAGAGAAATAACGTCAGAATTGTAGAGATCAGAAAAGGTAGGCTAATTGCGACTTTATATCTTTGTATAAAAAATAAAAAAACCTTGCAATTGCCAGTTTATACCTCACAGTTCTCAAAGTTTCTGAGTATCTCAAAGTTAGAATTGTGAGATCTTGGGCCCTATCATACACCCGACGCAATGCGACGGCAGGCGCGATGCATGTGTTTTTTGCTAGTTACGGCCCGACGCAGATATGATTTTCACATCAATACAAATAAAACCGTTGTTTAAATAGCAAATGCACTCGTGCTCATCTGTTCGCCCTTGGCCGTGCTGGTCTGAAAACGAGGTGTGTTCAGGTGCATTGTTGAAGCATTGCTATTTTGAGGCAACTGAATATCACTGCACCACAGACAAAACCTGGTCTAAAATCAAAATCGCATTAATTTGTGTTATTTAAAGGGCATGTTAGTAATATGCGCCTGTAGGCAGGTGCACAACGTGTGTTCACTCTGCTTATTACACACGGGGATGAGCAGCAGCACACAAACATTTTTAAATATTAAAAATAAAAGGATTCCTCTCTGGAGAAGTGTTCAGTCTTTCTACTCGCCAATTCCGCCATGTAAATAGTGAATCTGCCATGGTGCAAGCGCAACTGTCTTTTAAAGGGAATGGGAGATGAGACTCTGATTGGTTTATTGCATGTTGCGCCCAAAACACACCCATGACTAATTTCACAAGTTTGTGTGCCCATGTAATCCTAGTGAAAGTGGTAAACAGATTTGGTGTCTGCTATAGAGGGGCTCAGAGAGGATTTTCTACCCAAGCTGCGATTGCCCCCCTATAACAGGCAAAATTGTACAAAAAGGAGGAGCAGGGGAAGAGGAGGGATGCTGCAGGAACTAACAAGAGGAAGAGGTAAGCTGCTGGTTTTATAACTTGGTTTTAATTGGAAGATTATGGGCGTACTCCTCCCGAAACTATGTTTAATAACTTCACTTAGAGACTATAGGTACAACCGTCTTGGACCATGCGCCTGGCACTCCGACGTTCAGACGGTCCGAATTTCCATCGTTAAACTAGCAAAAGTGGATTTGGACACGGCCTAAGTGCACCTGCACCATGCACTTCAGACCATGTGCTCAGATTGTTAAAATAGGGCCCATAAACTCGCAATTATTTGCTTTTTCCCCAATTCCAAGTTTATATCTTAACTCTTTCCTTAACTCTGAATTGTGATATTTAAACTTGGAATTATTAGAAAAAAGTCAGAATTGTGATAAACTCAATAAAAAAAGGTAGGCTAATTACAACTACAGTATATCTCGCAATTCTGAGAAAAAATCGTTTCTGACTTTAAAAACACTTGCTAGTTTATATCTTATAATTCTTAATTTATTTTTCCCAATTGCGAGTTTATAATTTGCTTTTTAGACTTTTTTTGACTCAAACCCAATCTGATCTGCCGGCGATTTGATTTTGCCCTGCAGCTCATGCTGGAAACCTAATTCATCCTGCTTCTGTCACACTTTTGCGGGAACCAATCACAGACTTGCTTATTATGCCAATTGATCACGCCTCTTGTGGTCTGATTGGTTGAAGGACTATTCAATTGCGTACAGAGTCATTTTAATTATGCTCATTGATCACACCTCTTGTGCCGTAAAAATACAGAGCAGACAACCCAGATTTTCAATCTTAAAAACATTGCATTTGCGAGAAAAAAAAGGCAGAATTGTGAGATAAATAGTCACAATTACATGTTTATTTTGAATTTTGTAAGCTTCCATATCCAGTAATGCCTTTATCCCTGAAGTTGATTTCGTCTGCTTGTCCCTGTTGTTCTTTCTCTTTATTGTTGCTGTTGTGCACTATTTTCAAGAAAAATGTGGTGGTTAAGGAAAAAAGAACTGCAAATTAAGTTATTTTAAAATCCAGGAAAAGAGATGCAGTAATTACACAAATAGTTGCATTATATCCACCAAGGAACATTATATATCAGCATTTCTTCTGCCAAGGTCAGGTTTTTTTAAAGGTGAACTGTAGAGACACCAACTGCAATTGCAAAAATAACTACATTTCTACATTTTCTAATGAAAATGCTACTGGCGCTGAAGGTATTTGTTTTGTGGGTAGGTGACAGGGTGTGGTTGCTAAGTTATTCTGAGTGGTTGTCCGAATGTTATGATGTGGATGCTTGGGTTACTATTTTGAAAAAAATACCTAACACTAAGATTGAGCAAAGGTAGCTGTACATGTCCACTGGTGCGAAGTGAGCAGACATGAGCAGGCATATTGAATTACTTCTCAATTGAATCTGAGCGGCAGGCTTGCACAGGGGATCGTGGGATTGACAGCGGAGCGGAGCAAATGGTGACAGCAGGAAAAAGTTGAGAAATGCTCAAATGCTCACTTCATATTACCGTAGTTTCAGGGACATCGGCCTCCCTAGCGTATTTATTCTTTGTACAGTCACATTAAGATTAAGAAAGGAAGTATTTTACCATTTAAATGGGTATATCTTACAATCATACTGTAAATGTTATACTTGGGAGAGTGTCCATTTCATCCTGCTGCTTACAGAATTTCTGGTTCAAAACAGTTTGGAGAATAAATAAAGCGAGTTTATATTGGAATGGTTATTTAATCGCCTGTGGCTGAGAATTTGCTGATTCAAGTGCTTACAAGTCTTTTCCTAATACCTATTCAGGGAGGCATTTACAGATAATTATAGTCAATTAGTATGATCAATTAAACTTCCTTCACCCTTTTGATAAAATGCTGAATGTTAAGGGCACATACATGGGGTTGTTTTTCAAAGTTATTGCTGCTTATTGTGTGCTTTATTGTTTTTTGTGACAGGTAGACAGGTGACGTAGCGATGCCATTTTGAGGGATTGCTACCTGAAATAATTTGCCTGTGACTTCATTGGGTGTAAAGTAACGGCACACAAAAATTTGGTACGAACTCTGGTTTTGAGGTCTCGTTTCGGTATGTTTATGGTACAGCAGGTGGAAAAATCACAACATATAAGTGCTTCTTTTTTTATTAATCCATTTACTGAACAAACTTCATACTTTCATACTGCAGTTTATGGTGCTGTTGTAAATTTTAGTCAGAATTATTTGTGCTCCCATTTTATTTGACTTGAATAAAGCCAGTTCATTTAGTTCATTTACCACATGAATTACGTTTTAAGTTTCCAAAAAAAATAAAATAAAGACAGTACAGAATTGATTCCTCTGTTATTCACTACTGAAGAATTCACCCTTTAATTAGCAGTGTGATGAACTGTATCTGTTTGATACCATTAGAAGTGGTGCAAGTGATTGCTCATTAAACATTAATACAATGCACTCATCTGCTCACCCTGAAAGGACAAAATGAATTAAAATTTGTACAGAACAAAAGGGTCTCATGTGCCCCCTCAATATGTTGACCATTAACAAGAGAACACTGGTTTTGATGTTTTGTGTTTGCCTTTTATTTGCATGTGCCTGTGGCTTATTATTTCAACATGACCTACTTAGTCACACATCTGCTTGTTTTGAATTTAGTTTAATTAATCTTTAAATGCAATGTTTTCTTTTATTAATAATGAATAACATATCTGTAATTTTCTGTTCATTAACTTGTTGATGCTCAATTATTATGTAGCATGGCATTATTGTTGTGTGATTTCAGTCTTTGTTTCCAAATGCATTTTTGAAATTTCAGGTCATGGTGGTTTGGGCTCATACTCGGGAAACCACCAGTTGTGACTCATTGGTGTCGCAATTACTTTTTTTTTTTTTATTGAAATTAGCAGGTTACCATTCAGTATAAATGGGATAAATGTGATTCTATAAAACTCTCATAGAATCCAACTTTTTTTCTAGGTAAATTTTGGCTTTATTTCTATACAATTTTGGCTTTATGGAGAGTGAGAATTGTCTTGTGGTGCCCCCCTCAGCACTTGGTGCCCTATTCGCAGCGTGTGATGGGAGCGGCAGCACTGCACTGTAGTTGGTTTTGAAGCTTCTTTTGAGAAAATGGAATATTTTGAGTGTAACAGCACAAAACACACCATGTTTTAAATATAAAGTTCTTTCATGAAACTCTAGATCAGTGGTTCCCAACCTCGTTCCTGGAGGCCCACTAACAGTGCACATTTTGCATGTCTCCTTTGTCTGACACACCCACATCAGGTTTTGGAGTCACTATTAATGAGCGGAAGACCTGAATCAGGTGTGTTTGATTGAGGAGACATGCAAAATGTGCACTGTTTTTTAGATGGTGCAGGCTCTTAACTCAATCTGCTTGCAATGACATCATACTCTATAGGGCACAGCTGATTGGTTCCTGCTGTATCAGTAGCCAATGAGTTCACTGCTTGACCTTCAAATACTTGATTAGCATTTGCCTTAGCAGTGCAGCACACTTTCAGAAACCCTCCACCTTCCCCAGCTCCACCTGTATAGATCTGCTACGGGTAATTCATGTATGCTTCTTTGTACAGCATCAGCATGTCTTACTTGCTCACAGCAGCATTTCTGCATATGTTTTGGCAGTAGCAAGTCCCGTACTTGCTCTACAGCGGCAGCAATAACCAACAGCAATGTCGTATCACGTCTATTCTGCCAAGACCAAACATATTAACATTGTCATATCCATTACCATGCTAAACACTCAAAGAGTTTTCATGACAGATTAATAGGCTAATTTCATCACAAGGCACAACAACTGAGTAATACTACAAACATGTACACTATTTAACTGAGTATATGAAAGAAATCATTCCAATTATTTTTATGTTTTTGAAAGATTCTTTAACCAAGACTGCATTTAAAAAACACACAAACAGTTATATAATGAAATATTATTGCAGTTTAAAATGTTAATATATATATATATATATATTAATTAATTATATATATATATATAATTCATTGTAACATTATAATTGTATTTACTGTTATTTTTGAACTACCTTGTTAAATAAAAGTTTAAAAAAAAAAGAAAAAAAAAAGTTTTGGTTTAGCTTTTGTGTTCCCAATTCCTGTGTATATTTCCTGTCTTATAGGCTGTGTCTAAGCTGTAAATGTTCCAATATGGTGGAGGCTTACATATCTATGGTTGATTGTACATTGGCTGTACACTCGTTATCGCGGTGCATTGTGGGATTGAGTACACCTGATAATGACCATTGGTTTCAGAAACTACACATGGCTTTCCCCTCAAATAGGGCCCTATTTAAGGGTATAGGGGTTATTTATAGTTGTTTGTTACCATATAGCAACCTATTGTGTCCACTTGCCCCTTGTCAACTTACTTCATTAGGCCACATCCACACAAAGCCAGAGCTTTCCCTGTCCAATCTTTTTTGTCCCTCGTTCTAAAAAGGAATTCTGTAAATACGGCATCGTCTCAAGAAATATCTGCGTACACATGAAACCACTGAAACCGACTCAAAACAATGCAGTATACATGCAAGACCAGTATATGGCGCTGTATTTCTGCCACAGAGATACACTACAAACGGAGAAGAAGACATGGAGCATGCGCGAGACGTAGGGTGATGACATCATCGTTTCGCAAAACACATGAAAACGTAAGAGTGTTGTTTTCAGATTTATATACAAAAAAATTGTGGTTTCAGGCTGCCAAAACTGCAGATGCATCTTGATGAAACACCGTTATGATAAATGTTTTATACGTATACAGCTAAGCGCGTGTCGGGTGTGTGTGAACGGGGCTTTAGTCTCTGTATATATATACTCCCTGTTTAGTTTAGTTCCTTGTCCATTCTCACGTCTGTTTTAACTGGTTGTACGTTTTTCTCTGTGTTGATTTTTCTCTTGAGTGTTTGTTAATTTGAGTGATTGTTGAAGTTATTACACAAAGTTTCTTAAAGGTATAGAGTAGGCAATTCTTTTTCATAAACACTTTTTGTTATTCTGGTTGAAACTCTCTTCACATCAATCAATCAATAATAGAAGTGGTCTAAATATTAAATCATGTATACTTTCTGTAGAAGTTGCATGACCAAAAAATGTTCGTCCAGTCGTGGCTTTGGAGAGCGCTCTGAAAGGGGAATTAATGCCTCCTGAAAATTGGCTTACCTACTTTTAAGATATAGTAATTTTCTTGGATCAAATGTTATTCAGGAATAGAACAGAGATAACCTAATGACATTTTATTTTCGTTCAGTAAATATTTGAAGCCTTTGCTTATTATTAAGCCCTGTAAATGACTCTTTTCAGTTATTTTTAGATAGCGCCGCTTATAATGAACAGCTAAAGATACAGATACTCCCCGTGGGAGCTTCCCTGTCCTCATTTGGTCTGTGTCTCTTTGCCACAGCACATTACAGTAAACATGAACTAATGTGTTTTTTAATTAAGTACAGTAGTCGAGGTAGGAAGGGTGGAAGAAACTTTTCTGCTGATGTCTAAATTTTCCACTTCATGGGGGAACAGTATCATTACACTGAAACTATAGCATGTACTTCAAAGATTTTACGTGTAACCAGGATTTAATGAAGTAATTGAAAATGTTTGATAAGTTAAGGACTGGGTCAAGTGCATGCCAATCAAATTCTACTACACCCAGGGCCAGATCATGACCCCGCGAGGCCTCTTGACACGTAGACCTGTTATTTTACTATTTTAAGCAACAAGGACAATTCGCCTCCTCCATCTTATAGTAGTGTACACATATCTTTAGCATTCAAACATGCGTTTTTGCTTTTGCATAAATGAAATACACAACTTTGGTATTGGAAATGCATTCATTCATTGTTTCCTTGTTAAAAAATGTTTTTTAGTGATTTGAAATGAACAGTGCATTTGAAATTTATTTAAAATATAGATTAATAAAAGTTGTTTAATTTTACATGGAGCCACTATGGGTAATCTTATAGAGACTGCCGTGCTTGACCAACCAAACACTGCTGGGTTTTTCTTGATAAATCCCTGTTTTTGGTATTGTATTTTTCTGTTATTATCATTGTGCAATATTTTAATAATATTGTTCATATTTTAACAAGATGCTGTATTTTTGCAACATCAGAATTCACAAAAGTGCCAAGCTCATGCTGAGGGGCATAAAACACATGTTTATAAGCATTTCTGGACTACACTGTGTGCATTGGGACATTATAATGCTGAAACATCATCCCCAAAAATTGTTAGCACAAAATCATCTCCAGTATCATTTGCATGGTGTTGATTTTAAATCAAATGTCCTGCATTGAAACGAAGGGGCCTATTCTGCACCATGGAACAGTCCCAAACCACTTTTCCTCCTCCACCAAACTTTACAGTTGGTATATGTATTTGAGCAAGTGTTGTCAGACTGCCAGATATTGTGTTATGACGTGTGATTGTTGATCACTCCAGATAGTGTGTCTGTACTGATCTCAGGCTTGTGTGCAGCTGTACGCCCATTGAAACCGGTTTAATGAACTCCCAAATAACTCTAGTGCTGATATTAGTTCCATAAGCACTTTGGAGCTCGCTAGTGAGTGCTGAAATTAAGAATAGATAATGTTTACATGCTGAGCTGTTGTTGCATTAATACATCCACAGCAACTAGTGGAGCTTGTGGTGGCTATTTTTTCCTCATTAACAAAAATAGCCATAAGAAACTAATAGTATTTTTGAAATATATATAAAATATATACCTATCTGCAGCCTAATAAAAGTTGTTTTGCCATGTGCGTCACATTACCAGCCAAATACTGCTGGGGTTTTCTCTGTAAATCCCTTGCTGCATCCCGATTTGCTTACTCATACTATGCTCTACAATTATGTACTATTTTTTTGTAAAGAAGGCAGGTTTTGTGACATATTACTACTGTTATAATTGCATCTTTAACGGGCCGATCTGACGCTTAGTTGTGTGCATTCTGTCTCTGTTTAAACTGCCCTGTCAATGAAATTGTCACAGTTAAAATCCTCCACATTCAATTTAATTTCCTACCATATTGGAGAGAAATGTAGTAGTGCGTTGATCTGACAGTCTTTGTTATTTTATATGGAGACTCTCCTCATGTGTTTGCATAATGATGCATTTAAAAGTTAAAGTGCCCCTATCATGGTTTTTTAAATATTCCCTTTCTTGCAGTGTGTAACGGCTGTTTGTGAATGTAAACGTTCTGCAAAGTTGTAAAGCTGAAAGTGCATGATAAATAGTTATTTTCTCCCAAAAGAAAGAATCGACTCTGAATGCCTAAACGAGTCATCTGTCATTTGAATCCCACTGTAATATGGTGCAACGCCACTAGATAATAAATTTGCATAATGCCCGCCTATGTAGTACGTTGTCCGCCTGCAAACAACTTGACGCTCCCTTCAACACCGGATTTTACTGACGACTGTTCAATGTGGAATTTGCAAGACGCTTGCTCTTGAAAGACGGGTCAGTACCCAGTTTATTTGGACCAGCTTGCTCCTCAGAACCACAACCTGTAAGTATGAATAATAATTTATGTAAATATTTTCTACCGGGTGTTCAAAATATGTAGGCTAAACGGATAACTCATGTTATAACTGTCTTACTGAAATAGTCACGCTCATCAGCTGTGGGCTATTACCTAAAACTGTGTTCATTAATGCATATTGTCTGTCATTCTTACTACTTTAAGTAAAGATAAAAGATGGAGAAAGACTTGTTTTACAAACTTTAATGTTACATATCAGTCATTGACCAGTCTGGCCAATCAGAACAGAGTAGCTTTGCAGAAAGGAGGGATATTGAGAGGCCGATTCATCCGCCTAGTCGTTTGAGAAACAATGGAAAATGTGGTGATGTGCAATGTATATTATGAGAAAATGAAAGTGTTTATTGACATTTGATGCATGTAGGTGCTTATTTTGAATAAGTAATTACTTCATGACTGCTAAAAAAGAATGTTCTATATAGTATAAATATGTGTAGTATGAAAGTAATAGAGTGGTGCAGGTATGACATCCCTCTGCGGGCGGAAACTTGGAAACAACTTAGCATTTTAGCACTTCCGATTCCATCGTCCCAAAGTCAATGGGCTTTTGATTAAATGGCTGAGGCTAAATAAAGTCTGTGGTGAACACAAGCTCAAGACCAGGCACGTGCAGAGGGGGCTTTGGGTGCTCGAGCCCTGCCCTTTATCAAAATGAATCAAAGTGCCCCTCTCAGACAAATATCAATGATAATATTTGTGGTCAATAAAAAGGACAACGTGTCCTATACTAACAAACTGCTCAAAAGTCGAAAAACTTCTGTTTATTTTTTCATATCAGTCGGTCTGAGGCGTTGCCATAACCCGTTGCTATGGGTTGCATGTGTTTTACTGGCTGATTTTCCTCAGTCTGTTCGGAAACGGCTCTCGAGCCATATATGGTTCTTTCAGAGAGTGTCTGTGGCTTTACGGGAGAAAAGCATCCCCAAACAAACCAAAACATTTTTTTCATCAGTAATTAACGCTAATGTGTTGATTTAATTAAAAATCTATATTTTAGATATTTTTAAATTTTACATAAATCGTCAATGCCCGGGCCGTTTGTCATACACCAACCATTCGTGATCTGGCAAAGTTCAGATTCCATTGGACAATGTGAAGTGGAGCGGTACTTTTCTGTTCTAATTCATAAATCGGTTGAAAATGACATGGACAGACGAACTAACGTTTGTGGAACGATTTCCTGACGAAATGGATCATCCTGACAATCGTCCTGATGTTCCTGACAACAAACAAAGCACTGCACAAAACCACGCAGCACCAAAAGTTGCATTAATGTAAGTAGTGTTAAACTCACTTGTATTTATGTAAATTGATACACGTTTACTATTTGATGAAACGATCAAAGCTAATGAAGCCAAGTGCCAACGGCACCTACAGGCCAATTATGTGAAATGGTGGCATGAAAGGACTTTATTATATTACCATTTTTGATAATGATGCAGCATTATGAAAGAAGTCTCTTATGCTCATCAAGCCTGCATTTATTTGATCAAAAACAGCAAAATTGTGAAATATTTTTATTTTTTAAAATTGAAAGTATATGTATACCTGTGATCAAAGCTGAATTTATCATCATTACTCCAGTCTTCAGGGTCACATGACCCTTCACAAATCATAGATTTGACGTCAATGTTGGAAACAGTTGTGCTGCTTAATATTTTTTATAACCTGCTGTGATACTCAAGATGAAATATTCTTTGATTAATAAAATGTTAAAAAGAACATGTAATAATATCTCACAATATTAGGCTATCGTTTTTTTCTGTATTTTTGATTAAATAAATGTAGGCTTAATGAGAATAAGAGACTTCTTGCAAAAATAAAAGTTAAAATGTAGTATCAATACATTTCCACACACGCGCATAGCCGCACACATAGCCTATACACACACACACACACACACACACACACACACATACATATATATGTGGGTTTTTTATTATTTATTTTTTAGATGTTGCCCCTTTTTACATTTGAGCCCCTGCCTCTTAAGAACTCTCTGCACGTCCCTGCTCAAGACACTTTGACGTGTTATTCTATTGATGTTGATGTTGAAGTCTAGCGACTGTCGTGAAGTTTGTTTATAGCCTACCTTTAGATTTTTACTTCTGGCGACTGCATTTAGGCTTCAGAATTCATAAAAGTTGTGTTCATCTGTGATAATTATCTTGATGTGTAAGAATCATGAACTTTTGTTGATCTCAGAGCTTGTTTTCAGTTATAATCCAAAAGCCTATGGGAAAATCCTTTATCAAGGAAACTAGTGTGATGCTATAACTGTCGGTTGGCCTACAAATTGACGTCATACCTGCAAAACTCTATCTGGATGTACTATATCCGCCATGTTGCCCTTTTCATGTGACCTACCAGCGTCAGTTCCGTCATGTCACTGCCATTGACAAATCCTCTCCCGTGGCCTCATGGGATAGTAAAGTGTCCATTGTATGTTATTCAGTCAGTGAAACTGGTGTTGTTAAGTGTCTTATATGGTGTTGTTTGTCCTAAAAATAAAATTAAACTAAAGATATGGTTTGTGAAAGGCAATTCAAGCAGTGTGTGACTCCCTGCCCAATATATATTACAGTTGGGGACACACACAAGCTTTGTGCTCATTGTCTGGGAGAGGAGCATGCATTGGCAGCTCTTGGAGGCTGCCTGTGTACATTGTGAGCAGCTACCACTCAGAACGCCCTGCTCCCGCCTGGCCCGGTTTAATGAGGCAGGTCAAGCTTGCGCTCCCCACAGTTCGGGATCCTCAGATCATGGGGATCGTAGATGGCGTTAGTAGAGGAGCTCAAGATGTTTCCGTTTCTTTCTCGTCCCTCGCTTGCTGGCTCCAGCGCTCCCGCTCGGGATACGGACACCCGCTTTGCGGCGTCTTGCACCGAGGACGTAGACGTTCTTAGCATCCAGGCGGGTGGTTTAAAGGACTCGCTGCCTCTCTCCCCAGCATACGAGAACTACTGGAGGCTGTGGCCAAATTAAATATTGATTGGCTATCAGAGAAGTAGGAAGCACATAAGAAAAGCAAACTCGATGAGCGCTTCCAGCTCATCCAAGCACAGCCTCCACATTGTTCCTTCGTTTATTTCCTCATCTTCACACTCTGATCTTGTGGAAAGATTGTGGAAAAGGCCATTCTACTCATATTTAACAAGCCCCACAGTACATTTTATTCCTCCATCCTGGGCTCGAATGAGAAAGGCTATGCGATGATGCCGCAGGTTGAAGAAACACTAGTATAATATTTCTCACACAACGTTGCATCATTCCTCAAGGCCCTGACACTGCCCACCAAACGCTGCCATACTACATCTAATTTGGCAATTGTCCCAAAATGATGGCAGTCATGCAAGCGTACCAAGCAGACCTACTCAGAGACCTAGATGAGGGCAAGAAGGTTGGTCCTGAGGATATTAAAGAACCACGTTGGCCCACTGACCTGTCTCTCCATGCCACTAAGGAGACGGCCCACAGCATCAGCCGCTCCATGGCAGCATTGGTGGTGAAGAAGAGACATTTTCGAGCATCTCAAGCATAAACTAGAGAGATAGAACGTTTCTCCTTGATGCCCTGCTTCCACCATCTTTCCCCTTCAGCTACTCAGTTAATTCAGACATCAAGAGGTTTCAGGAGCTGAAGTGCCGTGTCAGTGTCAGTGGCGTTCAAGATGTTCATCCCTCACCAATCTAGGTCTCGTGGGGCTGCTGCCAGGGAGACATCAGCCTCTAGCTCCTTGTACGTGCAACTACAGAAGTAGAGTGTCGCCTCTCCAGCCCCCTCCCTCAGAGAACCTGGGGGTCGAAGCAGTATTCCCGCCTGAAGCCTTGTAATGCGAAAACTGTTCTAAGAATTGTTATTCTTTCGAGGACACTATGCGCAGGCCTCTGAGGGCGGTCCACACATCCACCACCCCATAGATGACTGGTTAATTCTTGCCCTCAAAAGGTGATGTCTCGGGTTATGATTATAACCCTTGTTCCCTGAGATCTGACAAACCATTTGCAGGTGCACGCTTCATTGATTATCCTTCCATGTACCATAAGGTTGCCGACCGCTGTGTTAAAGTGTGAATGATCTGCACGTTGGATTCTAACTGGAATCCGTGCTTGCAAAGTTCCTGCATGAAATCTGTTCTGGACGATCTTCTTGCTTGTTAACATTCTTAAAGGGTTACTTCAGCGATTAGCATTAAGCTTTGTATCAGTAGAAACCCGGGAGTATATTCAAATTACCGTACTTTCCCCTGCTCATATCTGAGATGAGAGAATTATGTATTTTATTTCTGGAAAAATTCCTCCAATGACGCAAATATCGTCATTTTGCATCATCGGAGGAGTTTTTGGCCAGAGGCTAAAGACTACAGCCAGCAGAGGGCGCTATTTCCACATGTTTTCGACATCGCACTCACAGCGTCAGCACTCTGAGGAGGAGATTCATGTAAACGGAGCGGTGGAGAGCAAAGTGAGTGTTTCAAATTTTCAAATGAACTTCCTATGAAAGTTAAGCTTCCAAAGACATGAACTGAAAATGCTCCAGACTGATCACGTGCTGTGAATGTATGCGGCCGCGAATCCTGCGATTACCTCAGCTCAGCTCATGTAATGAATGCATCAGACTCCTGCTGCGTTTGTGCCGTGACGGTCGTGACACTCAGGCTCACTCACATTATGTTGAACAGACAAGTTCAGTTTTTAATTTTAGTGTCTCTAACTGAACTGATTTTATGAAAACGAACGCGGTGGGCAAGTGATCCAGCCAGTAGCCATGCCTAGAGTAGGAGGGTAGCTAAGTGTATTCTGGGAATTGTTGTCGTTCATCCCCATGAGACAAAAATACATTTTATGTTTTCTCAGTCTAAAAGTCACCAAATTCAAAAATAATTTCACATTTCTACTACATTAACGACCCAGTTTAAGTACAGATTCATCTTGAATCAGGCTTAAATTGGTTTGAAATTGACGCCATCCTTAATATTTACAATAATAATAATAATTGCATCCTTTTCTTCTGCAGTCCAGAATGGCACCACAGCTGAATTTATTTGCTTGAGCGGAGCCCCCTACTGTACACGTAAATTTGCATTTCATTCAGCCATATTATTTCAATTTTGGTATGAAAGGACCTATACATTTTCCCAAAAATAGAACTTTTTTGTTAATATAACCCCCCATAAAAAAAAACAAACAAGCCCAGCACAGTTCGTATTTTGGAAGGGGGGACTTCATCGAAACCGTGACTAAAAGGCACGTTCGGGAAAGACTGGGGAGAGAGGTGCTATAATGTAAAATATGTGAGAAATAATGTGTTTTTTGAACAATCAAGCATGAAAGCATATTCTAGTACACTCCAAAAACAAAATAAAGACTTCATAAAAGGGCATAATAAGACCCCTTTATGGCTCTTTTGGGAGCTTGTTTTAATATGAATGGTCTTATTGTGCATGATTCACCAACACATATTTTATTAACTTTTTTTTTTTTTTAAGCATGCATAGGGATTTTGTAGTTGTGTTTTGTTTATTTTTCCAGTGAGACACCTTATGCCTGATCTTGCCAAGGGCAACGGGACCGGCACTTTATGTGTTGAATGGGTGAATGTCATTTCATGTTCAAATGTGAATTTCGAATGTCTCTCCCCTCGCTCTAATGAGTCTGATTAGAGTGTGAGGGTCATAATCAATCAGTGTTTATTAAAGCTAAAACGAGTCTCTTCTCATCACTTAATCACTCCCACAATCACACCTCCAGTGTTTCATCCTTCAATCGCTGAAAACCCAAATGACCAGCACAACTGTGGCGGTATTCAGAAGTAGGTGCATGGCAGCATGTAAATGGAATGACGCATCTCTTCATCTCACCATTTTTTAAATGATTACATAGTCATCCTTTTTCAATGGCCTTGTCGTATTGTAGCCGGAGGGCCTGCGAGGATTAGGATCTGAATGAGTCTCACAATAAGCGGCAGCTTGGGAAAAGGAACCTGTCTGTCAATCATGCCTATGCTGTGTGGAAGAGTTTAACTGTCTCTTTAGAGTGCCCAAAAGGATAAAAGATCATGATGAATGAGAGGCAAGTTAATTGAAATGATTCATTCTGGAAATCTGAAAAGGCAATTGTGAAGCCAATCCGTGTTATTAATTATAGGTCAGTCCAAATAAATAATCACCCTCTGGACTAGCCTTTCGCTAATCATTTCTAAAGGATGTAGTATTTGAAGATGAAAGAAAATTACCTGATTGGAGCTTTTTTGACTCATCCTTCTCCCTATTGTGTCTTTGGAAGAGAGCCCAGGGAAATTGGCGCAATTTTTTTTTCTACAGAATTAAAACAAAGTAGGAAATTGATGAGCGTCTCTTGCCACAACATTTACTTATCACAGTTAATTAATTGAAGACGGTGTCCTTGGATCACTCCTAGATGTTTGTACAGATGCCGTAAATAACGTTACATCCTGACTGCAGTTACTAAGGATTTTCTCCCACCCAACAGGTTTATAAACTCGGTTGCTGTAAATGGATCTCCAGGGGCCCATTAAGCTCACTTTAGTTGAGAGCTACAGCAACACACATTGCTACTTGAATTATTCAGCATGTCAGGTTGGTCGAAGTTAATTTAATCAGGTCACAGGTTCGAACTCCAAACTCATCCAGACCTTGTAGTATAAGTAATGATTGACTGCCTTTTGGTCGGAGTTGAGTAAATAACTAATAAACACTCGACTGTGCTACAAAACCTAGTGAGCTCACTACAGAGGTAGTATTTTAAGGCATCATAATGCATGTGCGCTACAGCCGTCAAGGCTGTTTTAAAAGGTAGCAAGCCTAATTACTGTACGCTGCTTCCCAAGACACCTTGGTTTTTTTAGCCAATTCCAAGGGACTATCATAAGTATCCTCAAAAGAGAAGGCAGTTCTAGATTGCATTACGGCAACCTCGATGGAAAGTAAATCCATGAAGGTGGCAATTAAAAATGGCTTATTTTACCTAATATTTGTGTATGCTCAAAAGTGATTTAAAAATAAATCTTTCTGCTAAACAAACTGCTTACCAGACTTCAGCAGGTATTCAAATATTGCTTTTAAACTGCTAAAGTAATGCTTTTTCATTACGGTATTGATGGAGTTGTTATTACTGTCTAGCATGCACTGTTTGGAAAAATGCTTTGCCAGCACAACCTAATATTAAATATTGATAAACATGCATGCTTGAAAAGCTTTTAACCTAACTAACCCTGTGCATTCATCTCGCTATGATTAAAATATGGATGTGCATTCTTGTGAAAGAAGGATGCAGGATTTTAGACATCTGTGGCTGTAAACAAATGATGTGTCATGATGCGAGATGCAAGCCCAAACACACTGTTCTAGTGAATGTTTACAGAGAAAAACAATGGAAAAGCAGCTCAGTGGAATGCAATTTTTCTTCTGTTCCACAGAAGAAGTCATATCGGTTTAGAACGAGGGGGCGTAACTGCTGATTTCTTTTTGGGAGAACAAACTTTAAGCAAGTTTATAGCCCAATTACTTTCTTTCACCTAAGCTTTTCTAAGGAGGTGTTTACACGATACTGTTTTCAACATCTGCAACTACTGGCCTGATATGCATCATACTGGATTTTTAGGCGTTTTTGCATATCTGCATTTTTAGGCGTTTTTGCATATCTGTGTATCCTTTTGAGTACATCGTTGTTGTGTAAACATACACCATATTGCCAAATGTATTGGGACACCCCTCCAAATCATTGAATTCAGGTGTTCAAATCACTTCCATGGCCAAAGGTGTATAAAATCAAGCACCTAGGGGTCGCTCTCAGGAGCTCAATTCAAGTGTGGTACCGTGATAGGTTGCCAACTGTGCGATACTTCCATTGGTGAAATTTCCTCCTTACTAAATATTCCACAGTAAACTGTTAGTGGTATTATAATAAAGTGGAAGCTATTGGGGACAACAGCTATTGCTTTCTCTCTGATTCTGTAGATTTTGCCCATTTTCCTCCACTTGTTACCAATGTTTTACTGCCACCACAAGGGTCACCACTTAGTCTTTCCTTCCTGTAATGGGGCAGCCCTGACAGAAGCTACAAGAGTTTACTTCGAATTAAATGCAAAATACAGTTTATTGTGTAAATACCAATAATAACCAAGGAAAAAATATGAAACCGAACAACAAACTGAGGAAACTCAGTGGTTTAATAATATATATGCTTGACAGATTAATGTAATTAGTAAATAAGGGAACTAACTAGGGATTAATCAAGACTAAACTGAGCTGGAGACACAAGTGTCAAACACATGGGATCAAAAAGGCAACTAAACTGAGAACAATCCTGACATTATGTATAATACGAGACTTTTGATTGAAATACTCTGAAATGTCTGTTTTACTATTGGCGGCTGCCCATTCAAAAAAAAAAAAAATACTCTTACAATCTACCATTACAATATAAACACTATAAAGTAAATATTGTCATAATTCATCAACAGCAGTGTTGGGAGTAACGCTTTACAAAAGTAATTATATTACAGTAATATATTACTTTTTGCTGTAATATAACGCATTGCTAATAATATGTTGTTAATATTAGGCCTACATTAGGCCACTATTAGGTCAGTAACGCACGTTTTTTGCATTTTAACCCAAATTGGTGGTGTTCGTTTTTTTAAAGAATTTACAAACACCGCAAGACTCCCACACCAAAGAAAAGAAACCTGTGGGTAAAATTCTGCTGGAATTTGATGGTAGAGATAAATGCAGAGACGGATTCTACTTTTGTGAGATGGACATACTCCCATTTTTTTTCAGTTCATCTGAGAAAAGGACAAAAATGTAACAGTCAAGTCAAGTGTAATGTGCGACACTGAGGGAGCTCTCTACATTGAGAAATAGAGCAAGTAACTTGAAGAAACACATGTGTCACGCTAACACTAAGCTAACCATGAGAGCTGCAGGGTCGGAGAAGAGAGGCGGACAGGGAACGCGTGCAAGACAAAGCAACAGAAATCAAGTTTCTCTCTGTCTGCCATGCAGCTTGAACCCTAGAAGTGAAGAGACTTGTGTCCGCCCAGTCCACCCCAGGTTTGTGCTGTGAATGTGAAATAAAAGAAAATATAAGAATAGAAACGAAAGGAAAAGGAGGCTCTGCGTATTGCCACGTCGTTAGGCTATAGGTTCCATTATAGTGTGCTCTAGCTCTATTGTGTTTGGTATCTCCATCAGAATTTAGTCATTTGATACTTTTGTGATTCTGACAGTGATTGTTACTTAATGTATTGCGCCTTGAGCCGTCCTACACAGTCATTATGCTATCCACATAACCCTCCACTTGATGTAGGGCCTATTATGAACAGCAGTAAACTTCATTTTAGCATTTTAGAATGCCTAGACATACTTTTGCGGTTAGTTTGGTGAAAGTAATGCAAAAGTAGTGTTACACATTACAATTCAGAGAGAGTAAAATTGTAATGTAACTAATTACTTTCAAATGAAAGTTACTGGTAATACTGTACATTTTGGAAGTAACTTGCCCAACTAGATTATAAGCAATCGTTTGAAATGAATGCATGGTATTCATTGCTCAGGAACTGTGAGCCTGTAGAACGCGCACCAGTGCCAAATTTCTACTTTGGTAGCTAATTTTAATTCCTTTATGTGACATTAGTGACTGGGTTTGTGGAATTTTTATTTCTGCAGAAGAAAATGGCTTGAGAAATCGCTTTGATAAATGCAGCAATGCAGCACAAATTCCCGCTGTGTTGCACACAGGCAAGACCTCGGGATAGGTGACAAAAAGCACAGAATTTCTCCCCAGTGGTTCTGTCAGCATGTGCTGAGATGAATGTTTATGGAAATAAAGTGTAGTCGACACATTCCAAGTGTCCATTTGGCTTAAGAGGAAAACAACTGGAAGTTGAGGCGGGTCTCTGCAGGGCACTGCAGTGGGTCTATTTCAGTGAGATGTAAGGCTGGATTTACTAGCTTTACTGTGCCTGTTCTAATAAAGCTTTGAAACTGCACTGAGACTGGCAGCTCTGCTTTATTGGACTTTTAGTGAACAAAGGCTAATGTATCTTTTGTCCTGTGGAAAAATGTTTCTGACGTTTAAGCGAATCTTATTTATTTTTTTCTCCCCATTCTTTATTCTTCTTTATTCTTCTTAACCATTTTTTTGTTTAGGGCTTCTCTCAGTCATATATGTATCCTATTTCTTTTTTCTTTTTTTTTTTTTTTGGTTATTTTTCCACTTGACAGCTTAATTCTTTGACTTGGTCTGTGCGTGAGTTTGTAAAAGTGTGTAAAAGTTCAATTTCAGCACAACTACTTTTTTGTTGGTATGTTGGCTTTTTGTATAATGTAGTAACTGTTTTGTTGTCGAAGATTAGTTATGATGGTTTCATGGAAGAAATGTATTTTATAAAAGTGTTGCTATTATTACTTACATTTATTGTGGAGTATAAATCAATTTTATAGAGGCTTTTTCATATTTTCTACATAATTTATTACAAATTCAATAGTTTATTGTTATTTATTTATTTTTAGAAACCACATAGCCATGGTAATGAGAAGCAGGGTTTTACCTGTGAATGCCATGATCTTACAGTTAAATGAAAATGGCCTAAAGTTAAACTGAGTTAAAATGTCATTAGGGCAATTAAAAGATAATTCAACAGCTTTAAAGCCTGGATCCCATGAATTAAGGACAAATATTTTTTCTCTTTAAATGTTTTATGAACTTTTTAATAGATTTAATGAAATGTGACAAAAGTGCAATATCAAGTTTGTTATCTGCATTTGCAGTAAATTCAATAATATTCATCATTAATTGTCTCTGTCCTAGTTTTATTTATTTTCTCCAATTTAAGGCCCTAACCCAGGCAAAAACATTCACGGGGGAACTCATGGGCCAGATTTGCCAGGGCTGAATTTTATCCCCAGTCCGGCCCTGGGTGAGAGCTAATTAATCAATAACCATAGCGGGAAAATGGAACAAAGGAATACCGGTAACCAAAAAAACAGGCGGACTGTGAGACACTCAATGCTCTTGAGTAAGGGGTCGTTTACATTACACAGTTTCTCAAAACAGAAGACATATGCGTTTTGGCCATTCATTTAAACGACTATGGCGTTTTGGGGGCCTGAAAACGCAAGGCTTTGATAACAATAGCTTGGTGAAAATGGTGACGTCATGCGCATGAGGGTTATATGTTCACACATCATGTTCGCGGGTGTTTCTTGACCAAGCGACATCTCCATCTACTGGCCTGGCATGCATAATAATTTTTTTTTTGTTGTCATTTTCAGAGATTTGTGTGAACGGGGATCGTTCAGACAACAATGTCATCTGTTTTTAGTACATTGTTGTTGTGTAAACATACCCTCAATAACATCTGTAGTTTTAATAAGAATCAGTGTATATTTAAAGACTAATAGTGTTTTATTTTTAAATTTTTAACATTTGATTATTCAATTTCTTTTTTAGGTCTAATGCTATTTCATGCATTCTGACTTATTTACACTGTTAAAGAGATTTATTCTCATTGCTAAACATGGCCAAAATTTAAAAAAAAAAGAAGTATATCTGTGCCAAATACACTCCTTCAGGATTCGAACAAGTTTCGGAAACGTTTTTTCAGAGTATGGCCCTGTATGACTTTATAAAGGGCGGAATTCCTTGTATGGGCACTTCTCCCGGATGAGCGCGAGCACACATCGACCAGAGCGAGAGAGCAAGAGCGTGTCCATCAACGAGCTTCGTTCGGGTTACGGGAGCCGTCGGCAACGCTGTCATTCGTTTTTTTGGTTGTGGGGGAAAGATAACTTTGTTCAGCTTCCCAAATTAAGGAAACAGCGTTAAGGAAACAGTGGATGCAGCTTGTTTTTCCGGAGCAGGAACGGAGTTCTACAAGTGTGTTTGTTTGTTCCCGGTCATGAGTCGAAACCGCAAGCGTTGAGTAAAACTGCATCAAATGTCTGTGTTTTGTTGGCAATCGGTGCGTAAGTGCATATAATGAAATCAACACGAACGTATAGTGAATTGAAGTTTATCCAGGGATAATGCCATGATGTATTGTGTGTGTGGGTGTGCTCCTCTTTTGTGTGAGCTCAGCTGTTTTCGCAAAGACTCAGTACAGCGTATCTTTCTTTTATAAATATGATCAAACTAAAGACTCTTCAGAGATAGGAAGGATGCAATACTACTCTATAGGTACTCAAGATTAACATGAGATTAGTAGAAACTGTGTGTTATGAACCCTTTAATTTTAGTGTTAAATAAACCTAATGTATACCTGAAAATCTACATTTGCCTCTTTGTTTTATTGTAAGTCCTTATTATAAATATTGTTCTTATTTTTAATAACAACGATAAAGTACAATAACAAAAATAACGGCTCGGGTTATGTATATAACCCTTGTTCCCTGAGAAAGGAACGAGCACTGCGCCGAACGACGATTTGGGGATGCTCCTAAGCATCAGCGAATCTGAAGTCTGAATGAACACTAGTCCAATCCGATTGGTGCGTGCGTGATGACGTCATCGTGACGGCATACCAGGAAGTATAAAGGAGCCGGCGTAATGGCGGCAGCTATTGCTCTGAAGCATGCGCTCCAGGCGTGCGAGGTGTGGCGACGCGACGCGTGCTCGTTCCTTTCTCAGGGAACAAGGGTTATATACATAACCCGAGCCGTTCCCTTCGAGGAACTTCCACTGCGTCCGGAACGCGGCGATTTGGGGAACGCAGTACCCACTAGGCCACACCGAGGGTAGCGCCTGCCCTAGTGTGAAGCCGGAGACCGGGCACAACTAGGACTGGAGCACCCTAGCGCCAGGCGTCGAGGAAAATGCAGGCTATAAAACCTGATAAAGTTGTTGGGATCTCCTCCACTGTGCCGACTTCGCCAAATACTCTCTGAGTGCCCTAACCGGGCAGAGCAGGTGAAGCCTATCCTCTTCCGCCACGTGAGGCGGAGGATGAAATGCCTGCAGAACCAAAGACCTGACCACCCTTGATGGGACCTTAGGCACGTAGCCTGGCCTAGGGTGTAAGATGGCTTTTACTCCACCCGGGGCAAACTCCAGGCAAGTCGGCGTTACCGCCAAGGCCTGGAGATCACCCACTCTCCTCAGAGAGGTAATGGCGAGGAGAAAAGCCACCTTAAGGGTCAGGTTCTTTGGTTCAGCCGACTCCAATGGCTCGAAGGGGCCTCAGCCAGCCCTCCAAGAACCACTGCCAGATCCCAGGTTGGAACTCTGGATTGAGCCACAGGCCTCATCCTCCGAACCCCACGGAGGAACTGTACAACCAGCCGGTGCCTACCCAAAGGCCCATCACCCGTAGGAGTGTGGAAAGCCGTAATGGCAGCCACGTACCCTGAGTGTGGACGGGGTTAGACCCGCAGAGAAGCGATCTTGGAGGAACTCCAGCACTGAAGCCACCGGGCAGTTAACTGGGTCCAACTCACGCTCCCTGCACCAAGTGGAAAATACATTCCACTTGACGCTGTACAGTCTCCTTGTAGACGGAGCCCTGGAACTGAGTAACATCTCTACCACCTCTGCCGACAGGCCAGCCTCTAGGTATCTGGCCCCTCAGGGGCCAGACCCAAAGGTTCCAAATCTCGGGCCGGGGGTGAAATATTGTACCCGCCGCCTGAGACAGGAGATCCTCCTCAGAGGAATCTGCCACGGATGACCTGCCAGCAGAGCTATGATATCCGAGAACCATACTCGAGTCGGCCAACGGGTGCTACCAGAAGTAGGCTGACCCCTTGTTGACGGACCCTCTCCAGGACTCCCGGGAGCAGAGCAATCGGAAATGCGTACAGACGCAGCCTCGGCCACGTCTGAACCATGGCATCCAACCCCAGCGGGCTGGATGCGTGAGGAGAACCACAGTGGACAGTGGGGCGTCTCTCGAGACGCAAATAGGTCACTTCCACTGGGCCGAACCTCTTGCATATGGCCTCCACCACCTCTGGGTGGAGCCGCCACTCCCCGGGCCTCAGCTCCTGCCTCAACAGGATGTCTGCTCCCTGATTTTGGACCCCCGGGACATACATTGCCCTGATGGACAACAGTTTCCCTTGGGACCACAGGAGGATTAGATGCGCCAGTCTGCACAGAGGGCACGACCTGAACCCTCCTGATGATTGAAGTGCACGCTACGACAGCCGTATTGTCTGTCCGCACCAGGACATGTTGGCGCGGAGGTCCGGGAAAAAGCTCCTGAGAGCTTTGTAGACCGCCAGCATCTCCAGGCAACTTATATGCCAGGAGGAATGACCCATAGGCCTCGCAGCGGAGGTCCATGACCTCCGCCCCAGCCAGTGAGGGAGGCGTCTGTTGAAACGGATTCCCGGCAACAGGACGCTCCCAACACTGGCCCCTGGGACAGAAACCAAGGTTTCTTCCATATGACTAGGGAACGAAGGCCACTGCGCGTTACCCTGATCATACAGAATGGATTTCCCCTCAAGGAAAGTCACCTGGTTTACTTCCGTATCAGGACATGGTGGCCGCGGAGGTCCGGGAAAAAGCCCCTCAGAGCTTTGTAGACCGCCAGCATCTCCAGGCAGTAAATGTGCCAGGAGAAATGCCGGGTCTCCCACAGACCTCTCGCAAAGTGGCCGCCATGACCACGTCCCAGCCAGTGAGGCATCCGTTGAAACGGTCTTCCGGCAACGTGATGCTCCCAACACTGGCCCCTGGGACAGAAACCAAGGTTTCTTCCATATGACTAGGGAACGAAGGCATCTGCGCGTTACCCTGATCATACAGAACGGTTTTCCCCTCGAGGAAAACCCCCTGATTCCCAGCCACCACTGTAAGGGTCTTGTGCAGCAGGCCAAAAGATATTCTGTTGGACGCAGCCGCAATGAGCCCCAGCAGTCCTTAAAACTGCTTCACAGTGATGCTGTGGCCTAGCTTCACTTTAGAGACCACCGCCCGTATGGACTCAATACGTGCGGGAGACAATTGTGCCCACAACGTAGAGACTCCCATCGACTCCCAGGAACACTGTTCTCTGAGAAGGCGTCAACACGCTACTGCGTGTAGAGTCTCAACCCCAAGCACTGAGAGCACCTCACCTCAATGCCGAACTGCTGCTACCACAGAGGAAGGGCTAGGCCGTATGGGCGAACCCGATGTTAGTGCGCTTTGCCCCCAAAAGCAAACCTCAGGAACTTCCTGTGACACAGAAGGATGGATACAGGAAGCCTGCGTCCTCTTTAGACCGCCGTGACAGACCAGTCCTCAGACTGGATCTGAATCACAACGGAGGAACTGTAAGCATCTTGAATCTGAATCTCCTCAGAGAACGATTCAAGAACCTCAGATCTAAAGTTTGGACTCAACTCGCCATCCTTCTTAGGAACTATGAAGTACCGGCTGTAGAACCCGGACTCCTTGTCTGGCGGAGGAGCACCTTCTGTGGCCTCCTTACCAACGGGGAGTGGACTTCCTGTTCCATTACCCGAACCTGCCCAGGGACCACTGCAGTCCAGACCACCCCACTGAAATTCGGGGGAAGGTAACTGAACTGCAGTCTGTATTCCCTTTTCTACAGTACGCAGGGCCCATGCAGATATATTCGGAGGCATAACCATGCGCCAAGATAATCTGCTAAGGGAACCAGCCTCTCGAGGCCGGCCTCGGGTGTCAACCGAGCCTCCTCCCGACCCCCTGAAGCGGCTAACCGGCAGGGTGAAATCGAGGAAGATTTTCGGTGTCGACGCGCTTGCTGGACTGCCGCAAGTCTTGCTAGAGGCGGCTGGTGCAGCACGCGTGCGCGGGGAACCGATGTGGCCCGAAGCATACTTGATGGCGGGAGCACAGCATCGATTCCGAAAACTCCACAGGAGGCGACCTCGATCGCTCCTACCCGGGAGAGGGGGCGTCGGGTGTTACACGAGCCTCGTCCCCAACCCCCTGAAGCGGCTGACCGGCAGGGAGTAGTTGGGAACGAGCCTCTGTGTGCGGACGCCAGCGAGCTGCCCAGCCGCAGGTCTTTTCAGAGGCGGCTGGAGCAGTGTGCGTTCGCGAAATCGATGTGGCCCGGCGTCATAGACGGGCGGGATTACCACATCGATTTCCCCAGAGCGCGCGGAAGAAGCAACCTCAGTTGCCCCTTCGCGGGAGCCTCATCTAAGGAGCAGCTCTACGGGCCGCACGCTAGGGCGGACACTGGGAATAGCAATTGCCTGAAACTGATGTGTCCCGCAGGCCACAAGGCGGCGAAACGACATCGACTTCAGGAGGGCTCCACCTAGATGAATATCCAGACAAGTCACCTGGTCTGAATGATAGGCTGAATAAAAATACATCTAACTCCTCAAAGTCTGATAATATTTTAATTTAATTCCTTGGAATTAAATACAGCCACAATAAGGTGAAACATGGTCTGAATGATAGGCTGAATATCTAACTCCTCAAAGTCAGATCATATTTTATTTAATTCCTCAGAATTAAATGTAGCCATAATCATCAGATGACACTGTTTTATTGTATTTATACGGACTCATAAACCACACGTTGCCTCAGCAACGTGGTTCAACTCCGTCATAGTACAATTGGCTTCATCGCCGAGAAAAAGCCAAACAGTATCACGGTGAAACATGGTCTGAATGACAGGCTGAATATCTAACTCCTTAGAGTCGAATAATATTTCATTTAAATCATCAGACTTAAATGCAGCCTAATCATCAGGCAATACTGTTTTATCGTCAACCAGTATTCCATGCACACCGATCGCGTGTGTTCACCTTAATAGCAGACCAATACCTGCACGCTGCCTCGGCAATCGTGAGATTGAGTCTTGCATATAAGAAGTGGCGAGCTCTCGTTATAACTTCGACTGCCCCGATGCTGAGCACGTCTAATTCCCCAGAATCAGACCGTTCAAGCATCGGGTCCTCCGCCGGGGAAGAAGCGATCGCGGGCTTCCACACGGGAAGGAGAACATCTGAACTGACAGACAAAGACTGGGAAGATGCCTCAGCAGTCCCAAGTCTACATGTCCATCCGTGAGCCCAGTGACCGGTCTCGCCGCACCGCCGGCGACGCGGGACCGATCCACGGGGCTCACGAGGCTGGCTGGCCTCATCGAACACGGCCAGCCGAGAGCGGAGCAGCCTGAGTGTCAGCTCTCACGCTCACAAGCGGCTCCTCGAGAGCCGCCCGAGCATGCTGAACACCCAGGCATTGCACACAAAGCAGGTGTGCATCCGAGCCCGAAATGTAGCGGGACACGGATGCACACACTGCTTAAACTCTCTTGCTTTCTCGCCTACTTCTTTCACACACTTGCACAACTGGACAAACAACAGTAAATAGACAGACAATCACAGAGAGCGCTATGCTGAAGAGCAATAACTGCCACCATTACGCGCGGCTCCTTTATACTTCCTGGTATGCCGTCACGATGACGTCATCACGCACGACCAATCGGATTGGACTAGTGTTCATTCAGACTTCAGATTCGCTGATGCTTAGGAGCATCCCCAAATCGTCGTTCGGCGCAGTGGAAGTTCCTCGAAGGGAACTGTGGTTATATTGTTTTCAGTTTTTAAATTGAAATACAATTTACATTTCAATATCGTGCAGCCCTATTTATAATATTGACTATTAATCATTTTTATTACCAAAAATAATCCTCAATAATCCCTAAAACCATCTTCTACTCAGTATGCTTTAATAGTCTGTTTCTGCAGACACAGACACACGTTCACACTATTACCCCAGGCGTATTGTTAAACCAGAGTTGCATCTGTCATTGTTTATCCTCAGCATCACAATAAGCAAAGCTGTGTTGTTGCTTTGCTTTATAATGTGGGAGCCAGATGTTATCTCTTTAGTAAATGCATTATAAGGTAGGACCAGGAAATTAGCTTTTCCAGCTCTATTGATGCAATTTGGTAGTCCGAAACTGTTAGCAATGCAATTCAGAAGCAATTTGCAAAAGGACTTATTAGCTCAATGAAGCTGAAGAGGCCATCATGTAGGAGAGAAAGACAACAACATTTATATTTGCTTTCAAATAAACCAAATTAAAGCATAAAGATCGCGAGCGAGATGTTAACTGCTTATCTGTGAGGATAAATGGAAAGACCTCAGGGTGGGAACTTCAAAAATCGTTCTCGGGGAAAGACATGGGAAAGAAATGCACGAGCGTGTTTACTCTATAATCGAGCACCTAATGACGACCCGTAGCCCTAATCAGCGTTTCTGTGTCTCTCCATAACTCTCACCAAGAGTAGATTAATCAAACGGTGTCAACATGTGTTGGCGAGACAGCTTTACCCCCACACTCCTCTGTCTATGAAAGCAAGGCAGCTAACTCAAAGACTCAAAGACCTTAAAGCAATGCTGAAGCTGTATAGACTGCATCGAGTTCTTCTGACGGATTGAAAGAGCACCGACAGCAGTACCGCCTCCAAATTAAGAGCTTTGTAAACAACACTTCTAATAAAACTCAACAACACATATACTCTATTTGTTTACCTCACTATAAGAACAAATATCTGAGAAAAAATAACCCACAAAGAGGAAACAAAGAGGTGTTTTTTTAATATATCGACATGCTTGGTATCAAAAAGCAGCAGGCTACAAAACACTAGAAAGGATTCGCTTTGACTTTTTGTTTGATTGTGTTCTGCTTAGAACTTCCTCCTGGATTTTTTAATGTGGAAATAGCCTACTATTCCCTGCCTTTTTTTTTTGTTTTTTTTGTTTGAAGCATCAGAATTTTGGTTGCATGGACTTTCGATAGAAGGACAGAATTCTCTCTTAAATTTTTTTTTTTTTTCGAAGATGAATGAAAGTCTCACAGATTTGGAACGACATGAGGGTGAGTAAATGATAGACAGAATTTTCAGCTTTTTAGCATCATCATTTGACCAAGTGAGCCGTACTTTAAAGTTAATTTTAAAGGGATGTTCGTGATTCTGTTGATCTAGAGCTGCCTTTGCCTCTGGAATATCCCAGCCATCTATCAGCAAGGTCATGTACAATGTTTTATGAGCCAATATTTGCAGAGTAGTGATGCGCATCAAATTCCCCACCAGACCAGACAGGACACTCAAGCAGCAAAGCATGCTTTTCACAATGTTATCAGTTCCCTGAATGTTGTGATTGCTATACCTGGGGATCTTGAGGATCTTGAGGGTGACAAGTGTATTATATATATGACAGTATATGTGACCCGTGCTGGCAAAATGAGCCAGAATGTGTGCGAGCTAGTTATGAGCTACAGGCAAAACAAGTGAAAAAATGTCAATTATGGTCAAATTTGAGGTTTTCACAAAAATGGGTGGATTAAGCTATCGTCTAGTGAATGCTCCAAATAGCAATTAAAAAATTGAAGTGATCTTTATTTGTATGTTTTCTGAGAGGTGTAGGCTACCTTCCTAAATCTTTCCTTTGTTTTAATAATACATCAAAAATTGCAGTTTTCTCTGCTCACTTCTTGATATTCACATTCATACACTGTCAGAAAAAAGGTACATTGCTGTCACTGGGGCGGTATACCTTAAGGTACACTAATATGTACCTTTAAGGTACTAATACGCACTCTTATAGTACTGATATGTACCTTTTAAGGTACTAATATGTACCATTTAGGGGTGAGTAAGGTACAAAGATCTACCTTTTCACTTTTGTATGTAAGGGTATCGCCCCAGTGACAGCACTGTACCTTTTTTTCTGAGAGTGTAGCGAATAGAGTGGCGCAGGTATGACGTCACTTTGTAGGCTAACCCGCAGTTAACATCATACTCCCATACATCATGGCTCCCTTGAGAAAAACCCAAAACCCAGGATTTTCCCATAGGCTTTTGGATTATCGCAAAAAAACAAGCTCTGTGATCAACGCAAGTTTATGATACTTACATGTTTTTTATCCATCAAGATAATTATCACCGATGAACGCAACTTTTATTCATTTTGAAGCCTACATGCAGTCGGCAGAAGTAAAAAGCCACACAACTCCTGGTTCAAGCTCTTGTTCTCGCCAGACTGGACTACTGTAATGTTCTTCTTGCGGGCCTTCCGGCATGCACTATCAAACCCTTGCAACTGATCCAGAATGCAGCGGCGAGAGTGGTCTTCAACGAGCCAAAGAGAGCACACGTCACGCCTCTCTTCATCAGTTTGCATTGGCTGCCAATAGCCGTTCGCATCAAATTCAAGGCTCTGGTGCACGCCTACAAAGCAACCACAGGCTCTGCACCAGTATACCTAAACTCGCTTGTTCAGACTTACGCACCCTCCAGAAGCTTGCTTTCTGCAAGTGAATGACGTCTCGTGGTGCCATCTCAAAAAGGCCTGAAATCACTCTCACTGACCTTTTCCTGGACTGTTCCCACCTGGTGGAATGACCTTCCTATCTCAATTCGAGCAGCCGAGTCTGTAGCCATTTAAAAAAAAAAACATCTTAACGCATCTTTTCCAGCACCACCTGACCAACAAAGAGCACTTATCTATTCTATTCATTTTTCTGTTTGTTTATTTAATAATAAAAAAAGTATGTGTACTGTACTCTGTGTACTCCACTAGATTAACTGAGACTTGTTATAACACTTGCACGCTGTTGCCCCTTGTTTGTTTAGTTGCTTCTATTGCTCTCCTAATTTGTAAGTCGCTAAAAGTGGATAAAAGCGTCTGCTAAAGGACTAAATGTAAAAAGCTAAAGGTAGGCTACAAACGGACAACACCGCGGTCCCGTGATTTCTACGTCACCATCACTAAGCTTCCGAAAATTCTGAGTTTACCTCTTGGGTGTTTACCTCCGTTTAATCTCCTCGACAGCCTCTGTAGTCTCATTTAGCCACTTGTTAGCAACCATCTTTTTTAGGACACGAAACAGCTTAAAAAAAGTGGGTAATACTGATGTATTTTTTGTCATAGAATGAAACGTGAAAGTGTCTTGAGCTTGTGTTCACCACAGACCTTATTTCAGACATTTAAACAAAATCTTATATATATATATATATATAAGATTTTGTTTAAATGTCTGAAATAAGGTCTGTGGTGAACACAAGCTATATAAAAGTTATATAAAAGCTTATATATATATAAGCTATATAAAAACATTGACTTTGGGATGAGGGAACCGAAAGTGCTAAAACTCGCTTCCACGTTTTGGCCTACAAAGGGAAGTCATACCTGCACCACTCTATTCTCCATGCCATGAGTCTGAACCAATGGAATGTGATTTCGCTCACGCTGACTGACACTTCCGATGCGCGCATCCGATCCCAATATACACAGAATTACACTATTTCAAAACATCTGTTGTAGCAAGTATTCATGCACACATGATGTGTTATGTCTTAAGTGAAGTTTGGTTAACTTTTGAGGAAAAAACAGTTATAGGCTGTCTGTCTCAAAGGAATAACTGACAATGGGCCGTTGAATTATTAGAAAAATATTGCACACCCCAAGGTGGAAATGTGGTCACAACGTGAAGTCGAGTGGCCATTACACCTCAGGTGTGCATTATTTTTCAATAATTCAATGGCCCGGAGTCAATTATTCCACTTATACTACGGTTTGACAAAGTCAAAACATTGTTCAGATGATGTATTTCAGCTCTTGTGTGCTAATTTCTTACACATCTAAACCCAAGCCTCTGTTGCTAATTCCAAAATGTCATTTTAGAACTTGTAATTAATTAATGCAGTGAGTTTTTAGAGAGAGAGAGAGAGAGAGAGAGAGAGAGAGAGAGAGAGAGAGAGAGAGAGAGAGAGAGAGAGAGAGAGTAGCTTTTAAATTTCTAAAGTATTTTACTGATAAAATCATCAGAGCAGCACTGACAACACGCTTCTGTGTGAGTGTGAGTCCGTAGTGTATGTGTGTGTGTGGGAGAGCAGAGAGAGCAGAAGAAAGAGAGTATATGTGTTTGTTTGTACATAATTTGATACAATTTTGTGGGGAAAAAACATGTAAATAATTTCCCTATTGTGTGCTATATTTAATAGCTTGGTCAGTTTCGTTGTAGGTTTTGGTTATTTTGCTGTTGTCGGTTGTAAAAACATTTGAAATAACTGAAATCAATTGGCGAAGTGATATGGAACTGTAAAGTCCTGCCTGGAACTACTTTGGCCGTGCGTTTCCCAGAAAATAATTGTGCACCTTAGAACGTTCGTCAGCCAATCAGATTCAAGCATTCAACAGCCCCGTAGTAAAATGTGTGTGTGTGTGTGGGCATGTTTTTGTGAAATATCAGGACACAAATGTGTATAATGACATGGGTATGACATAGGTATTACAAAAAGAGGGTGAAATATGAGGACGTTCCCCATGTCCTCACTTTTCAAAATGCTTATAAATCACACAGGATGAGGTTTTTCGCAGAAAGTAAATTGCGCAGTCTCCTGTGATGGGTAGGTTTAGGGGCAGGGGCAGTGTAGGGGGATAGAAAATACGGTTTGTACAGTATAAAATGCATTACGCCTATGGAATGTCCCCACATTTCACAAAAACAAACATGTGTGTGTGTCAGTGTGTGTGTGTGTGTGTGTGTATATATATGTATATATTTTTACTCTATATTTATATTGGTTTGATCCATGGTATTAGAGACCATCTGGTTCCCAAATCGCATGCAAACCTGTCTGGGCTCTTGTCTAAGCACACTGCCCTGTATTAGCAAATGCTTCCCTGCTGTGTTTTCATACTGTCTTTTTTGATACAGGACTGTAAATTGGCAGCAGCTCTTTTAATATTATGTCCTGCAAGACCAGTGCAGGATTTTTTAAGAACTAATAGGCATTTCCCATTCTACCATTAATAGTCCTAATATACGTTTTTCATGCCCTGCAAGTGTTATTTTCCTCTAAGATTGAAGTGTTCTCTCTCCTTTCAGTTCCAGCTTAGAGAGGCGGGCTTTGTGTGTCTGCCCTTGTTAATGCTAGGGGACGCCATCTCTGCAGCTCTTAGTCTTGGCTTGATGGCCTTATTGACTTTCACACACACACATATAAACAAAACCACACCCCTCTACTGGCTGGTCGCTGGTTCGCACTCTTAAGCACAATCTTGTTTTTGTGGGCTTTGTGAACACACACACACACACACACACACACACACACACACTCACACACACACACACTCACACACACACCAATTAGTGCACCAATCATAATGAGGACATTTCCTAGGTGTAATGGTTTTTATACTGTACAAACTATATTCTATCCCTCTACACTAAACATTGTTTAGTTAAGCCATTTAATTATGAGGACTCATGCAGGAAATTTCCTCATAAACCATCTTTACGTTGTAATACCACTCATGTCATTATATAAATTTGTGTTCTCATAAATCATATAAACCAGCACACACGCACGTGTAACCCCTCCTGTTCGAACCGCCCCACTCCAAGCGGGACTCAAACTCAGGTCCATCAGCATGAGAGTCAGACGCTCTAACAAGGAGGCTCAAGACCGCAACCCCTAGCGTCAGTCGCTAGAGCGTATCTTGAGATCAGAGGAGTGAGGTTTACTCGCACAGCTAGATGGCCTCCGTTACACACACGCACACACACACACGCACACGCACACACACACACACACACACACACACACACACACACACACACACACACACACACACACACACACACACACACACACATGGTTCACTATCTTTGTGGGGACCCTCCATAGGCGTAATGGTTTTTATACCGTACAAACTGTACATTCTATCCCCCTACACTGCCCCTAAACCTACCCATCACAGGGAACATTCTGCATTTTTACTTTCTCAAAAAACTCATCCTGTGTGATTTATAAGCCTTTTGAAAAGTGGAGACCGCTGGCTGGTGTAGGTGGACCCACAACGTAGGTGATCTCAGGTTTTACTATCCTTATGGGGGCATTTGGTCCCCACAATGTAATATAAACAAGGACACACACACACATATGTACCTTCTACGCTACAGTTAATCACTCACTAGTGTCATTTTAGCTAGAATATTACACTATATATAGTTAAAATAGTGGTTTTCTATTTTAATATACTTTAAAATATAATTTATTCCTGTGGTCACACCTGGATTTTCAGCATCATTACTCCAATCTTAAATCATTATAATATGCTGGTTTATCACTGGAAACAGTTGTGCTGCTTAATATATTGTATTAAGTTTTTTGTTTTTTGAACCTGTGATACCTTTTTCAGGATTCATTGATGAATAAAAAGTTAAAAAGAACAGCATTTATTATTTTTATATTTATATTTTATATTTATTCAAAATAGAAATCTTTTCTAACAATATAAGTCTTTACTATCACTTTGCATCAATTTAACACATCCTTGCTGAATAAAAGAAAGAAACAAAAACAGAAGTATATTAAAACAGAAAACCATTATTTTAAATTGTAATAATTGTTTACAATAATACCGTTTTTCTGTATTTTCTGATCAAATAAATGCAGGCTTGATGATAAGAGACCTCAGTTAAACTTTATTTGAAGGTGTCGTGGTTACAGCATAATTATAAATTGAAGTACTAAGTAATAGTAATTAACAACATGTACTTACTTTAGGATTAGGGTTTGGTTTAGGGTAAGTTGCATGTAATTATGCATAATTTACTGTTGTTACTATGGTAAGTACATGTAACATATGTAACAAGGACACTGTGAAATGAAGTGTACCGAGTGTTACGTCCGACGTCATGAAATGACATATGACTGTCATTACCAATTAAAATGCGTGGTCATTTTAATGCAGTGTGTTGACTTTTTACCAACATTTGACATATTTCCATTTAGGAAAAATATATATATATTTTTTTATTTAAAATTGCACCCACCCAATGATTTGTAGTGCATACAAACTTTTTGAGCACATTTGTTGCCTGGGATCAAACTCACGATTGCATGATAACATGTTGTTATATATTGCAGTGCTTTACTAATTGAGCTATGCAAACGGCTCGGGTTATGTATATAACCCTTGTTCCTGAGAAAGGAACGAGCACTGCGCCGGGGCGACGATTTGGGGATGCTCCTAAGCATCAGCGAATCTGAAGTCTGAATAAACACTAGTCCAATCCGATTGGTCGTGCGTGATGGACGTCATTGTGACGGCATACCCGGAAGTATAAAAGGAGCCGGCGCGTAATGGCGGCAGCTATTGCTCTGAAGCATGCGCTCCAGGCGTGCGAGGTGTGGCGACGCGGACGCAGTGCTCGTTCCCTTTCTCAGGGAACAAGGGTTATATACATAACCCGAGCCGCTCCTTCGAGGAACTCACACTGCGCCGGGACGACGATTTGGGAACGAGTACCCACTAGGCCACACCGAGGGTAGCGCCTGCCCTAGTGTGAAGCCGGAGACCGGGCACAGCTAGGACTGGAGCACCCTAGCGCCAGGCGTCGTAGGGAGATGTAGGCTATAAAACCTAATAAAGGTGTGTGGGGTAGCCCACCCGCCGCCTCAGATATCCTGCAAGGGGACCCCAGAAAGGAGGGCCACCGAAGAGGCCATGCCTCTGGTGGAATGAGCCCTCACGGCCATAGGTGAAGGCAAACTGCGCACCTGATAAGCCATGGTTATCGCCTGGACAATCCAATTACTGATTGTCTGAGTAGACGCAGGCAATCCTTTCTTGGGTGAGCCGAAACACACCAAAAGTTGTTGGGACCTCCTCCACTGTGCCGACTTCTCCAAGTACACTCTGAGTGCCCTAACCGGGCAGAGCAGGTGAAGCCTCTCCTCTTCCGCCGTCACGTGAGGCGGAGGATGGAATGCCTGCAGAACCAAAGACCTGACCACCCTTGATGGGACCTTAGGCACGTAGCCTGGCCTAGGGTGTAAGATGGCTTTTACTCCACCCGGGGCAAACTCCAGGCAAGTTGGCGTTACCGCCAAGGCCTGGAGATCACCCACTCTCCTCAGAGAGGTAATGGCGAGGAGAAAAGCCACCTTAAGGGTCAGGTTCTTTGGTTCAGCCGACTCAATGGCTCGAAGGGGCCTCAGCCAGCCCTCCGAGAACCACTGCCAGATCCCAAGTTGGAACTCTGGATTGAGCCACAGGCCTCATCCTCCGAACCCCACGGAGGAACTGTACAACCAACTGGTGCCTACCCAAAGGCCCATCACCCGTAGGAGTGTGGAAAGCCGCAATGGCAGCCACGTACACCTTGAGTGTGGACGGGGTTAGACCCGCAGAGAAGCGATCTTGGAGGAACTCCAGCACTGAAGCCACCGGGCAGTTAACTGGGTCCACCTCACGCTCTCTGCACCAAGTGGAAAATACATTCCACTTGAGGCTGTACAGTCTCCTTGTAGACGGAGCCCTGGAACTGAGTAACGTCTCTACCACCTCTGCCGACAGGCCAGCCTCTAGGTACCTCAGGGGCCAGACCCAAAGGTTCCAAATCTCGGGCCGGGGTAAAATATTGTACCCGCCGCCTGAGACAGGAGATCCCTCCTCAGAGGAATCTGCCACGGATGACCTGCCAGCAGAGCTATGATATCCGAGAACCATACTCGGGTCGGCCAACAGGGTGCTACCAGAAGTAGGCTGACCCCTTGTTGCGGACCCTCTCCAGGACTCCGGGAGCAGAGCAATCGGGAAATGCGTGCAGCGCAGCCTCGGCCACGTCTGAACCATGGCATCCAACCCCAGCGGGGCTGGATGCGTGAGGGAGAACCACAGTGGACAGTGGGACGTCTCTCGAGACGCAAATAGGTCCACTTCCACTGGGCCGAACCTCTTGCATATGGCCTCCACCACCTCTGGGTGGAGCCGCCACTCCCCGGGCCTCAGCCCCTGCCTCGACAGGATGTCTGCTCCCTGATTTTGGACCCCCGGGACATACATTGCCCTGATGGACAACAGTTTCCCTTGGGACCACAGGAGGATTAGATGCGCCAGTCTGCACAGAGGGCACGACCTGAACCCTCCTGATGATTGAGGCACGCTACGACAGCCGTATTGTCTGTCCGCACCAGGACATGTTGGCTGCGGAGGTCCGGGAAAAAGCTCCTGAGAGCTTTGTAGACCGCCAGCATCTCCAGGCAACTTATATGCCAGGAGGAATGACGGCCCTCCCATAGGCCCCTCGCAAAGCGGCCGTCCATGACCGCGCCCCAGCCAGTGAGGGAGGCGTCTGTTGAAGCATTCCAGGCAACAGGGCGCTCCCAACACTGGCCCTGGGACAGAAACCAAGGTTTCTTCCATATGACTAGGGAACGAAGGCCACTGCGCGTTACCCTGATCATACAGAATGGATTTCCCCTCAAGGAAAGTCACCTGGTTTACTTCGTATCAGGACATGGTGGCCGCGGAGGTCCGGGAAAAAGCCCCTCAGAGCTTTGTAGACCGCCAGCATCTCCAGGCAGTAAATGTGCCAGGAGAAATTATCGGGTCTCCCACAGACCTCTCGCAGCGGCCGCCATGACCACGTCCCAGCCAGTGAGGAGGCATCCGTTGAAAGCGGTCTTCCGGCAACGTGATGCTCCCAACACTGGCCCTGGGACAGAAACCAAGGTTTCTTCCATATGACTAGGGAACGAAGGCATCTGCGCGTTACCCTGATCATACAGAACGGTTTTCCCCTCGAGGAAAACCCCCTGATTCCCAGCCACCACTGTAAGGGTCTCGTGCAGCAGGCCAAAAGATATTCTGTTGGACGCAGCGCAATGAGCCCCAGCAGTCCTTAAAACTGCTTCACAGTGATGCTGTGGCCTAGCTTCACTTTAGAGACCACCGCCCGTATGGACTCAATACGTGCGGGAGACAATTGTGCCCACAACGTAGAGACTCCCCATACGACTCCCAGGAACACTGTTCTCTGAGAAGGCGTCAACACGCTACTGCGTGTAGAGTCTCAACCCCAAGCACTGAGAGCAGCCAAGGGCGACACCTCAATGCCGAACTGCTGCTACCACAGAGGGGAAGGGCTAGGCCGTATGGATCGAACCCGACATTGGTACGCTTTGCCCCCAAAAGCAAACCTCAGGAACTTCCTGTGACACAGAAGGATGGATACAGGGAAGCCTGCGTCCTCTTTAGACCCGTCGTGACAGACCAGTCCTCAGACTGGATCTGAATCACAACGGAGGAACTGTAAGCATCTTGAATCTGAATCTCCTCAGAGAACGATTCAAGAACCTCAGATCTAAAGTTTGGACTCAACTCGCCATCCTTCTTAGGAACTATGAAGTACCGGCTGTAGAACCCGGACTCCCTGTCTGGCGGAGGAGCACCTTCTGTGGCCTCCTTACCAGCGGGAGTGGACTTCCTGTTCCATTACCCGAACCTGCCCAGGGACCACTGCAGTCCAGACCACCCCACTGAAATTCGGGGGAAGGTAACTGAACTGCAGTCTGTATTCCCTTCTCTACAGTACGCAGGGCCCATGCAGATAGCTATGCGGAGGCATAACCATGCGCCAAGATAATCTGCTAAGGGAACCAGCCTCTCGAGGCCGGCCTCGGTGTCAACCGAGCCTCCTCCCGACCCCTGAAGCGGCTAACCGGCAGGGTGAAATCGAGGAAGATTTTCGGTGTGCGTACGCGTTTGCCGGACTGCCGCAAGTCTTGCTAGAGGCGGCTGGTGCAGCACGCGTGCGCGGGTAAACGATGTGGCCCGAAGCATACTTGATGGCGGAGCACAGCATCGATTCGAAAACTCCACAGGGAGGCGACCTAAATCGCTCCTACCCGGGAGAGGCGTCGGGTGTTACGAGCCTCGTCCCAAACCCCTGAAGCGGCTGACCGGCAGGGAGTAGTTGGGAACGAGCCTCTGTGTGCGGACGCCAGCGAGCTGCCCAGCCGCAGGTCTTTTCAGAGGCGGCTGGAGCAGTGTGCGTTCGCGAAATCGATGTGGCCCGGCGTCATAGACGGCGGGATTACCACATCGATTTCCCAGAGCGCCGCGGAAGAAGCAACCTCAGTTGCCCCTTCGCGGGAGCCTCATCTAAGGGAGCAGCTCTACAGGGCCGCACGCTAGGGCGGACACTGGGAATAGCAATTGCCTGAAACTGATGTGTCCCGCAGGCCACAAGGCGCGAGAACGACATCGACTTCAGGAGGGCTCCACCTAGATGAATATCCAGACAAGTCACCTGGTCTGAATGATAGGCTGAATAAAAATACATCTAACTCCTCAAAGTCAGATAATATTTTAATTTAATTCCTTGGAATTAAATACAGCCACAATAAGGTGAAACATGGTCTTAATGATAGGCTGAATATCTAACTCCTCAAAGTCAGATCATATTTTATTTAATTCCTCAGAATTAAATGTAGCCATAATCCTCAGACGACACTGTTTTATTGTATTTATACGGACTCATAAACCACGTTGCCTCAGCAACGTGGTTCAACCGTCATAGTACAATTGGCTTTCATCGCTCGAGAAAAAAGCCAAACAGTATCACGGTGAAACATGGTCTGAATGACAGGCTGAATATCTAACTCCTTAGAGTCGAATAATATTTCATTTAAATCCTCAGACTTAAATGCAGCCCTAATCATCAGGCAATACTGTTTTATCAACCAGTATTCCATGCACACCGATCGTGTGTTCACCTTAATAGCAGACCCATACCTGCACGCTGCCTCGGCAATCGTGAGATTGAGTCTTGCATATAAGAAGTGGCGAGCTCTCGTTATAACCTCGACTGCCCCGATGCTGAGCACGTCTAATTCCCCAGAATCAGACCGTTCACATCGGGTCCTCCGCCCCGGGGAAGAAGCCGCATCGCTGGCTTCCACACGGGGAAGGAGAACATCTGAACTGACAGACAAAGACTGGGAAGATGCCTCAGCAGTCCCAAGTCTCGCTGACATGTCCATCCGTGAGCCCCATGACCGGCCTCGCCGCACCGCCTCGGCGAATGCGGGACCGATCCACAGGGCTCACGCAGGCTGGCCGGCCTCATCGAACACGGCCAGCCGAGGCGGAGCAGCCTGAGTGTCAGCTTCTCACAATGCTCAAGCGGCTCCTCGAGAGCCGCCCGAGCATGCTGAACACCCAGGCATTGCACACAAAGCAGGTGTGCATCCGAGCCCGAAATGTAGCGGGGACACGGATGCACACACTGCTTAAACTCTCTTGCTTTCTCGCCTACTTCTTTCACACACTTGCACAACTGGACAAACAACAGTAAATAGACAGACAATCACAGAGAGCGCTATGCTGAAGAGCAATAACTGCCGCCATTACGCCGGCTCCCTTTTATACTTCCGGGTATGCCGACAATGACGCCATCACGCACGACCAATCGGATTGGACTAGTGTTTATTCAGACTTCAGATTCGCTGATGCTTAGGAGCATCCCCAAATCGTCGTCGGCGCAGTGTGAGTTCCTCGAAGGGAACCTGAAATATTATGCAGATAAAAGGGAAAAATTATTTAAAAGGAAAGTGTCCTGTTGTCAATAGGAGCACAACTTTAGTGAACGCGGGTCATATTTCAAGGCAGTGACATGACCTATATAGGCGTATTTGTTGGAGGACATGTTGAAATAAAAATCATGTCTTTTTTTTCAATACACAGGAAAATATAGAAATATTTAATCGCCTACATTGTGGGGACCAGCCAACAGCCCTATACAATATATAATATAAAAAAAAATAATATGCCAATGACTTAATGGACATGTAAAAATTCATAAAGAAGTACTGGGTTTAGTTTATATCATTAGCACAGTAAAAACAGTATAGAAGTCAATGGAACCACTATAAAAAGCCAGTGTGTTAGTTTCCTTGAGAGAGCGAGAAAGAGAACTGTTTCTATCTGACATACAAGGCCAGCTGAGTGCCAGTCACATTTATAATTGCACAGTAGGTTTGTGAAATGTGAAGTGTGTATATAAAGCTGTATGTGAGTTTGTTTGTCTCACCCAGGGTAAATAAATAATTGTTTAACACTTAATCCAAATATTCACACTAAGCACCAAGCTGTCATTTTAATCCAGGCTTCCTTCATAGAAAAACATACATATGCATATACACACATAAAGACTAATACGAACCCTCAAAGCAAGAGTAAATATGCAAGTACACACAATATCTTCAGAAGGCCCAGATAAGACACGGAAGGCTTTTGCATTTGTGTCACTGCTTGTGTCTTTTCTCTGGCTCACTCTTGCATTCTCTCCCAGTATCTTGACTCGCATTCAGAGCTTTTTTCCTGTGACAGTTCTGTAGGTCAGTTTTGAGGCAGCTGGGAAATGCAATATAGACACAAAGATGAGTGTATTAGAAAGTTACAGAACCTCATTTCCCACAGAGCATTTTTTTGTGTGAATGTTTGAGATGAAATGCTCCGAGAACTTATTAAGATTAGAGGTGTATGTGTTAGTGAAGATGTGTGTGTGTGTCTGCGCTCGCAGGTTTTCTTCTCTTCATGATTTTCTCTGAATAAGGATATATTGGTTTGTTCCAGTGTTTGCACATGGAGATTATTTGGAGATAAGGTTTAATAACTGTATTAAGATCTTCATGCAAATATGAGGATATATCTTCTTGTATTATATATAGAAAAGAATGTTATAATCAACCATTCGTGTTATTTTATTCAGCCACTCCTCATATTCAAAAAGCCGGCGAATAAATACCTATTAAAAATTCAGAATACACAAATCAATTTAGGGAGACCGGGGCTAGTTGTCACAAGAGATATTGAGGGTTTTGAGTCAAAATGATTGGATGGATGGATGGATGGATGGATGGATGGATGGATGGATGGATGGATGGATGGATGGATGGATGGATGGATGGATGGATGGATGGATGGATGGATGGATGGATGGATGGATGGATGGATGGATGGATGGATGGATGGATGGATGGATGGATAGAAATCCTACACCAGTTGTTTTTCTTTTCAGTTTAGTTTGAAAAAATTGTATGGCTAAAATACTGGCTTATGATATTTTTGGATTGCCTTTTGTGGCGAAGTCAAAATCTTCTTAATTAAATGTAATCAGATAAAATCATGTAAAATATATCATCTTTTTATTGGAATATTAAATATTAACTTTTTTGGGGGGGGAAATTGCCTTTTAACAGTTCATCTAATGGCCAAACTGATGAAGAAAAATATTGATCAAGAATAGAAGATCATTGACAATATTAAAATCAGGAATGTCAGAATCAGGCTACATAGTTTATGCATAAAAAACACATGTTGAACAATTCACTAACTAAGTTTTTCAGTTTGATGGATGGGTGGTTATTCTCTTTATCATGCAGTGTGAAGCACTTCACTCAGTTCCCTAATCATTCCAATTCAATGCAAGTGAATGAAGAAAAAATGTATACTCATGCGTATTATGTATTATGCACATTATAATTTCTGACAAACAGCATGTTGAGGCCCACCATTTTCGCCCTCTTCTCAGAAAGCGTTGATACATACAAAATATCTGTTAGTGTAGGTTTTCCTGGAAATGCGTGTACACCAAGCGACAACCTCCCACGTTCTCTCTTGAAGCCAGTACTGAAGTGACTTAGACTGCAGTTCATCGACTAGCCACTAGGGCTCCAGAAGGCTCCAGAAGGGAGCAGAATCTCATTGAGCCCCATGTTAAAATGCCTAACTTTACAGCAGAAAAACATGTTTACAGCCTGGTACAAATTCAAGTTTTGGTCTAAACGGCTAATTTTGCCCTTCATGACAACTGTGAGGGGGGTGAATTATTTTATAACTAATTTGTTTACATTATAATTAAGGGCGTGGCCACTTTGAGAAACAAACTCACCAACAGTAGTACAGGGAACAAAGCTAGACAAAAGACAATGGAGAGGGCTATTTATACACAAGGACTAATCACTAAAACAAGGATAAACACACATCATTAGACAGGTAAATGAACACAATCTAGCTAACATTTATAATTGATTTATGTCTGAAATGTTGCACGTATGTAACAAGCAAAGTATGTATCATAATGTAATTTAAACAACATTACAAGTGATGTCAGAAAGATATCAGCTCTGCTGTTGTTCATAAATACCAGTAATGATGTTGTACAATGAGGACGTTGTCACGTCGCCAGAAATAGAGTCATCAGTGTCCCAATGTGTAGCGAGCTAATGTCCTTTACCATCCTTACCAGTGGCCGAATTTGTGTACACGGTATACTGAGTCACAAGCTCTGGAACTAGGGAACTGATTGAGACGTACCCATAGACAGGGGAAGCACATGGCAAGATACATGAGCGCAAGGGAAGCACATGGCAAACAGGAAGCATGGAAGGGAGAATTACAAAATAAAAGACATAAAAAACTAACCTCTGATAACAAAACCCAAAACCAACCATGACAGTGGTGTTCAAACGATGTGAATTTGAAAACAGATAGATCCTCTGTTAATAATTATTTATTTCTTAGCTGGCAAGTATTCGGTCAAGTGATTAAAGCCCATGAGTGTGATTTTTGAAATGTGATTTTTTTTTTTATTCTAATATTCCAACCGACAGCGTTTGACGGACGTGATAACATATGTGAGGGTGAACTGTTTGATTTTTGGGTAATTATAAAACATGCTGGAGTAGTTCATTACACTTATATTTTATGGAATGTAGTTTATCCTGTGGCTTAAATAAATCACGATACTCAGAGACTGACATGTTTGGCTTGTCAAAAATTTGACATACGCCTGTACTATAAATTATGCATAATTATATGCAACTAACCCCCAAGCCTTATTTAAACCAATATTAGCTGGAGTAAAAAGTGTGAAACTAGCCCTGGTCATTCCTAATCCAAATACGACATCATTGTTTGCACTGCAGCACATTATAATCAAGTGTTCTTTGCTTTGTGCCGGTTTATATCGTCGTCATGTATTAAAAATCAAGATGAAGCTCATCGTGTGTTTTTGAACTGATGCAGACTCGCTATGTCAGATCCCTGTAGATTGCTTATATGTTCCTTGTTTATTTTTTGGCAAACCTTAGACTAAGTTTTCTGATGAAATTTGATGAAAACCCTTGTTGCAATTTTAATAGAGCTCCTTATTCCAGGGCACTTGAAAGTTTGGCTTATTTTCATGCTGTGAATATGCGAGCGTTTGGGAATACGTGAACGTTTTGCAGCTAACAGGGCGGCTCTTGTTTGTTCTCAGCAGCACGCGTGAATGTGTACGTTCCTCCAGCTGTGATTTATTGTGAGAGTGCTGTCGCAGCGTCGTGGATAGATGAAAGCGCCTGGTGAGCGTATCCTTTGGCCTGCATTGTTCGTTAAAGTAGATTTGGGTTTGATGCACCAGCGTGAAGCCTCAAGCTAATTTCTGTTAGGGGAGAAAAGCACAAAGCGTCAAGCTCAGTTGTCAAAGCGATACCCCCTTTAGCTAGTCATCTTTTCAGCTGTTCAATCTCTCTCTCCGTTACTCTTTCAAATATGTGCCCTGTCTTCAGAAACACCTTCCCTTGTCCATCTGACTTAGAATTCTTTCATCTGGTTTCTATCCTACAGACTTTCCTTTTGTTGGTGCTATTTGTCCTAGAGTTTTGTCCTATAATGTAAATGTTTCTGTTAAAAGAGCAAGGAAACTTTATAAAAATGCACTGTAATGATTTTTTGAAGTTGTAAATAAGATTTACTCAGTCTTTCTAAAATTACATGTTTAATACATTTCAGAATGTCAGAGGCCACATTTGAAATGTTACGCAACATTATTGACACCATCAGCGGGAAAAAACATTTAGTCACGTGGGTGTAATGTTTGCTACGTCCGAATTTATTCTGCAAATGTGTGTTTCCATATCCCATTATTCGCTTTCTCTTTCTCATGGGTGCAGCAATGTTATAATAATGATATTACGCAGCACCTGAAAATAGTCCAACGTCAAGTCACGCTCCCTGTGCAAGCAGGTTGTCACGTTGGTTATGTTGACGGACGTTAGCCTTTTATCAGACGCTGTGTAATATCATTGCGCCGCTGCACCCATGGTACGGCAGCAAAGTTCCTTGATATTACGCAGGAATGAGAGTATAGTTCCTAGCCATATCGTTCTAGAAAATCTTTCCTTTTCCGTCGGTCTTAGTAGGCTACACAATGTAACTACAGAAGAGTCAAGTTTTAAACAGGAAAAATATCGAAACTCTTTTAACAATTTTTTTGAGCGAGATGCTAACAGTCTAATCAGATTCAATGATCTATTTTAAGCTATGTTAAAAGTCCTACTGCCAGACCCGGAGATCGACTGAATGGATTAGAAAACGGTAAAACTCAACTGTTTAACTCTAGGGGAGTTGGAAAATGAGCCTATTTTCAAAAATAGTGACATATTCCTTTAAACAGCATTTTTTAAGCCTAAAGCATTCATTTTAACTTTTTAAAGCAATTTACCCTTCGCCTGGAACTTGATTGACAGGCTATTGTCCGCCATTTTGCCTGACAAAGCAGTCAGGAGAGTTTTGAACTTGAAAAATGTGTGTATTGATGTCTTTCCGCAGTTGAAACAACCTTTCTTATGATGTTCATTCATGTTTATTTGGTGCTATAAATTAACGCTACAAAGCTACGGAGATCTGAAAAAAAAATTCAACCCAGGCTCATTGGAAATACCTGACTCTGCCTACATTTTTGCAAACCCTGAAATATGTACCTCCAGGTACGTTTCCCTGCGCAATTCAAGAAAAACTTGAATTTTAATTCCTACTGAAACACCTACAATTCTTTGCATTTGTAAAAGTAGACATGATTTTATGAATATTTAAAGGCTACTTTTATATTTTGGAGCAACTAACCCCACTCCCCACTTCTCAACAATAAATCACATAACAGACAAATAAATGTACAGGTATTTATTGCAAAAACTGACCAAAACAGTGTAAAAGTGTTAACTCATCTTGCATTCCAAGTCTTCTGAAGTCTTACGATATCTTCATGTGAAGAACAGAGTGGATCTTAATGTTTTAATCGCTGAAATTACAATCCAATCCGCCGCTCCGTGTGAACACCCTTCACTCGTTCATATTTAATTCAAATAATACTCTTAACTATTGCGTGTGACGCGGTCGGTCACAAGACACACAAGAGCCAATGGCATTTTTAAGCTAATTTAAGCTATGTTAAAAGTCCTACTGCCAGACCCGGAGATCGACTGAATGGATTATAAAACGGTAAAACTCAACTGTTTAACTCTAGGGGAGTTGGAAAATGAGCCTATTTTCAAAAATAGTGACATATTCCTTTAAACAGCATTTTTTAAGCCTAAAGCATTCATTTTAACTTTTTAAAGCAATTTACCCTTCGCCTGGAACTTGATTGACAGGCTATTGTCCGCCATTTTGCCTGACAAAGCAGTCAGGAGAGTTTTGAACTTGAAAAATGTGTGTATTGATGTCTTTCCGCAGTTGAAACAACCTTTCTTATGATGTTCATTCATGTTTATTTGGTGCTATAAATTAACGCTACAAAGCTACGGAGATCTGAAAAAAAAATTCAACCCAGGCTCATTGGAAATACCTGACTCTGCCTACATTTTTGCAAACCCTGAAATATGTACCTCCAGGTACGTTTCCCTGCACAATTCAAGAAAAACTTGAATTTTAATTCCTACTGAAACACCTACAATTCTTTGCATTTGTAAAAGTAGACATGATTTTATGAATATTTAAAGGCTACTTTTATATTTTGGAGCAACTAACCCCACTCCCCACTTCTCAACAATAAAACACATAACAGACAAATAAATGTACAGGTATTTATTGCAAAAACTGACCAAAACAGTGTAAAAGTATTAACTCATCTTGCATTCCAAGTCTTCTGAAGTCATACGATATCTTCATGTGAAGAACAGAGTGGATCTTAATGTTTTAATCGCTGAAATTACAATCCAATCCGCCGCTCCGTGTGAACACCCTTCACTCGTTCATATTTAATTCAAATAATACTCTTAACTATTGCGTGTGACGCAGTCGGTCACGAGACACACAAGAGCCAATGGCATCTTACAATCAAAGCTGACGTAATGACGCAATTGGTCACGAGATATACGACAGCCAATGCTGTCAAAGCCGACGTAACGACGGCGATTTTCAAATATGATCTTCGGCTGGTGGACTCAACACTGATCGCTTTTTGGGATTTTCTTCACAAAAATCAATCGTTTGGCCTCGAAACGCTTGGAATATTTGTTCTTTTTAAATAAATTGTGCCTGCAGTATCTGCCTGTTATATCCTGTTTTTTTTATTATACACAAATGGTTAGGTTTAGGGAAGGGGTTGAGAAAAACTGATACCACTTAGCGGCTCTAGTGGACGTTTCACCCGAAAAGTGCAGGGAAACGTACCTGGAGGTACATATTTCAGGGTTTGCAAAAATGTAGGCACAGTCACGTATTTCCAATGAGCCTGGGTAAAAAAAATTACAACTTGAAAGCTGAGCCTATCAAAAGTAACCTGGTCTGTCCTGTCTGTCGCCGCATTTTTGGTGTCCACTTTGCTCCACGATACATTTTTCACTGCGTGAGAACATGATTGTCAGATTTAGCAACAGTACCTAAGGGGTCAATGGCAACTTTACATCAATTTAGAAAACATTAGGGCTGTCATTTGATTTAACAAGTACCTACATGATATGCAAATCAGCTATTCAAATTAAACCCAATTACTTGCATATATCAACATTTGCTAATCATTTTTGTTGCGTCACTTGTAACAATTAAAACTAATTGAGTTTATGTATTTGGCAGAAACATTTATGCAAAGCGACTTCAAAACTGAACTCATGACCTTAGCATTGCTAGCGTTATGCTCTACTGGCACAACAGCTTGAAATTAGATGGCCTTACTAAAACACTAGCTTTCCCTTATACATTCACATAAATTGTATTAAGTTTGAAACCTTTTTGTCTGTCTTTGCCTTGCACTTTCCGTGCCTCCTACATGACTTGCCATGTGTTGAGTGGTAGGGCTGCTCTCATGCTCTATTTATAGTTCGTTTTATATGTCTGTATATGAAAAAGGGGAATAAAAGTAAAGTGCAAGAGGAAAGCAAGCAACAAACTTCTTCAGGATGAGGACCAAGCTTTCATCTTGTTCAGCCTGAGATACATAAAAAGAAAGAAAGACAGAATCTAGGAAATGGAGAGTTCTTTTTTAACAGGATAGAATGTCACAGTGGAATTGAATGACTCATGTGACACAGTGTGGCTTTACGAAACAACGTGAGAACATTCACACATGAGTCTGACCTTCATGCTGAAGAGAAATTTTCCTCTTGTGTGTGTCTGTATTTGAATGAAGTGACCCTTCTAATATTTTGCCACTCTTAAAATTATGAATTCTGTGAATTTTATTAGATATGAAAATACTGTACCAAATCTATTTGTCCAAATAATTTTTTAGCAATTGTATGCCTGTTATTTGACAATATGTAGTGCTTTTTAGAGTTTGTGCACAAGAAGGGCTTGGAATGAGAAGTACCATGACATTAAATCATACGCATATCTTCCCGACACACACACACACACACACAAACAGGCTGCGTAACAGGCACGGCACAACCTCGGCTTCTCCCTCAGTGGTCTTCAGCAAAATAAATGTCCCAGAAATGTTTTTTTCAGATCCCTGGGTTGTGATTTACGTCCGTGAGTTCAATGTGCACGATGTGGACCGTGCCCTTCGCAATGGATCATTTCATAGCAATCTTTCACAAATGGAACGATTGCTTCACTTTACCATGCTATAGTACTGGCTGAAATAAAAATGTTTTATTATATTAAGTAAAAAGTTGGCATCAGACCTTGCTGTATTTGTTCTGTTCTTATAAAACTCTGATATGCAATGTTAAAGTGCAAGGTTGTGGTACACTGTAAACCCAAATAAGTTGGCAAAACTCAAATAATTTGAGGTAATCAGTTACCTTAATCAGTCATCAAAGTTTAAGTATAAGCAGAGCAGATTTTTATTTTGTACTTTGATAGAATTAGCATAGCATATCAATTGCTGAATGAGTACAGTGATATAGAACATTCAACATATACCTATTCTCAAATCAAGCTTGATGGTATTGAATTGAATTGAAATTTATTTGACAAGTTTACAAAACTATACAAGTTTATAAATACGCGGATATATAAATACGAGGATAAAAACGTGGCCATGTAGTATTGACAGAAAAACAGTATTTCCTAACCAAATACTATTTTAAAACATTAAACACGCTTCACATTTAAACAAAACAATCACTATTAATAATCTACACCCATAAAACAACCTAACCAGCATTACCAAACAGACATTTCTATTATCTATCTTTTAAAACTCGCCAAATCCTTAACTTCCTTTATTGATACATTTATACCATGCAATAGCAGTAGTGTATAAAAACATATTTTTCCCCACCAAACACTTGAATTTACATGGACAAATATTAAAATTCCTACCCCTAGTGTCATGGGAACGCTGTTGTCTCACCATATGAAAGTCATTTTATAAAAACAGCTTGGAACCACGTTATTAAACATTTTATGTGTTATACCCAATTAAACTTTTTACCACAGTCAACAAAACCCAACTCCTTAAAACATTCAAATGCATTCGAGGATGAACTTTTACAATTATTCAAACTAATTTGTTTTGAGCCTTTGTGCTATTTATTTTTCATTCCCCGGGAACAACTACTACGCCAAAAGGAGGTGGCATAATCAAAATTGGGTTGAATGAAGACACCTGCCAACAATTTTAAGGAATAAACATCCAATAAATTCAGCTTGCCTCGCTAAAAACCTAAAACATATTTTTGCAAATACCTTCCTAGCCATAAAATCACCTGCCAATTTATTATCTATTAAACAACCCAAATAATGTTACACACACACACACACACACACACACACACAAACACACACAAAAATGGTACTAAAAGTGGTTCATTGGCTTGTACTCATAGGGGAACCAATTTAAGTGATATATAGCACCTAAGGGCTATACAGAACCTTTGTCAAATGGTGCTATGTAGAACCATAAGGGGTACATTCATTCAAAGACTATACCCAATTACCATATTTCTCTCATCCTCCAATTGTATTCCTCCTTCCACATAATTTAATCAGCAACTGACAGCTCTCAGCATCCAAACTGTCGTGTTGCATTCCACCATCACTCCATTGTCTTCCTTACATGTTACTCCACTCTCTTATGTTTGCTATGAATGAGAATGTACAACAATGGCAAAAGCTGCTTTGGATCAATTTTATGCTTTTTTGAGCATAAAAAAAGTCTTGTGTGGGGACCCTGGAATATCCTTAGGGCCTTGGGGGCAAAAAGGTTGAGAACCATGTTGTCTTCAGGAAATACACTGTATTTTAATGTTGTTTTAATCATTTGCCCCAACTAAACTAAGAGACTAGGAACAAGTTAGAGAACCTTTAAAGAACTATACATGGGCTTAATGGGTTATTTGTATGGGAGTGGTAATATATAGCACCTTAACCACCCCAGAGAACCGCTGAAAAACCACACTGGGCTTAACAGGTTCTTTATACGGTAGCAGTCCTATATAGCACCTCAAACACCACAAAGAATCACTGAGAACCCTTTTTTTCTGTTTGTACTTGTATGAAAGGAAAGTTTATTATTTAAAATCATTTGGACATCTAGGACCCCTTCATCCTGATGAAAAACTAAAACTGCTGCATAATCAGTAAAAAGAAAAAGTTCCTCATAGCATGCTGCTTTAAGGACATTTATACTTAAAAAAAAAAAAATAAGGGACCTAAAATACTCCGGTGAGGAACTCCACATTTAATGATAAAGGACTAGACAATGTACCTTTAATGTCGACTCTCTGGCTTCTGACATCAAGATAGGATTGAACCCATCTTAGAGATTTCTCATCAAACCCAGTTGCCTTTAACTTGTTCAATACAACTTTGTGGTCTACAGCATCGAACACCTTCTGAAGGTCCAACATAACCATTCCACAAAATTTGCCACTGTCCACAGCACAGCACACACAATTGGTACTTTTTGTTGTTCAGTTGATAAATGTAACCCCCAAAAAACCCAACATAACAGAAACTCTTCTGAATTAGCATAGCAAAACATTAAACTACTAAATCTTTCACTTAGCATTAATCTTGTGCACAGAAAAACATTATAACGCTTAATTTTAGCATTTGCTCTCCCTTTTCCTTTTGTGAGAGATATGGGAAATAGAAATTCCAGCACAGTTTCAGTTAAATTTAAGTTTAAAGTTTTAAGTAATTTAAAGTAAAGTTCATAAAACTCAAATCAATGACACAATTCAGATTACTTAAAATGTTTTGTGAACTCAAAAGAAAAAGAAAATGCTAAATACTCATAATTTTTTTTTTAAGTTAAGCATACCATCATCAAACCAATTAACTATTTTGAGCATTAGGGTTTACAATGTATCCAAGCCAACCTAAAAGAGCCAAACCAGTAGGATTTTCATATCTGTCACTGCTGCTTCACATACTTTTTGAAATCTTTATTAAATATACTTTTCGTGTTCTTGCTTAAGCTGTAAACTCTTACAGTCAGGATTTTTTTTTTTATCATAAAAAGATGTCAATAATACTGACACAGACAGATGATGAGACCAAAAGCAGATGCAGAGAGGGGTTGGTGGGAAGCGGTGTCTAACTCAAGAATCTCTAAACAACATAAAACAGTAATCACTCTATTCTCATTAGAGAAAACCACTGCTTTGAATCTGCCTCACCTCTGTGTATCGACTCATGTGTCACTCATTCGTTCTTGGATCCTGAGGGCTAGGTGCTAATTTCAGCTGCTTCAGAAAGTGGTGCACAAACAGATTGTCACATATTAAAAACTCTTGCCCCTTTGTCTTGATCACGAAATGTACTTAAACTATGGTTCTTTTGTCTAATCACTTACAATAGAAGAAAAGGTTTTATACCCTTTTTCCACCACCATGAACCGGGTGCTAGTTCAGAGCTAGTGCTATTGCCAGTTCGACTGGAACCGTTTTGCCTTTACATGGGCTAGAGAGCCACCACAGAGCCATGTCTTACCTCACCGTATACGTCTCATCTTTCCCAGCAATGCTAGCACGGCAGTGCCAAACACAAACACACCATTAACAATGACGGGTATTGTGTTACTATTAATGGCTTTGAGAACCTACATCGGCATCCGAACATCTTGTATAGACGGAATCCATTGATTTTAGCTGCTATTTCAAAAATGGTGATCACTAGTTTGATCACTAGTTATTTGTCTTGTTGGTCACGGTAAACCTGCCCCCAGCCCTTGACGCAAACGGTTCTTACTTCTAGACCAGCGATGTTTTAGTGCTACTTGCCACTACTTGGGTGTAAAAAGACAAAGAACTTATTTGAAACTAGGCTCTGGCTCTGAACCAGCACTGCCTTGGTGGAAAAGGGGAACTATATAGGTTCTTTCTGGTACTTTATGTATAGAGCCTTTCAGGGGTTCCCATCATGGGATCATAGAACCCTAGATGATTCTTTATTGAACAACAATGATCCTTTTTATCTAAGAGTGTATGATGCCTTTATATTCTTCGCTCTTTATTTTCTGACTGTTTTCTCCTTATTGGATGTAGTTTTTAAACACTTAAATCACCCAAAGACTTTAATGTTTTCAACGCTTCTAACCCAAGTAGCATCAGAACTTTTTCCTGAAAAGGTTGGAGCATATTTGTTTGGAAGATGTGTTCATGCAAGAGTGGAAAGATTGCATTAATTTTATGCTTGTGCTACAGGATGGGGGTATAAAGTATTGAGAAATTGTATTTAAAGCAGTGGTTCTTAACCTTTTTTGTATACAGAAAGGGTTGTCAATATATTAAATGAATTGACTACAGTTGTTTTTGTGATTCCAGAAGTTTCAAGAAAAACAGGAAGAAAAGAAACTAATTAATAGCCACTGAGGGGGGACAACAACTGAATTTTTGGCATAGATTGATTATTTTAATATACTTCATTTAAATAATTGTAAGTCATCCTGCGGCCCCCTAGAGAGCATCAGAGAACATTTAAAGTGTGGGCTGTTTCAATATTTTACTCCTTTAAAAGGCTATTCATATCCTGTCAAAAGCACACTTGAGTGGAGGGAGAACAGTCAGGACATAATTAAGATTGTCTCATAAAAATGTATGATGTTATAGTTGATTGACGCTTAACACATATATACCTGTAGATTGTTTTAAACCGGGTGCTCAGCGAATGCTATATTATAGTCCTTTGCGATTGTTGCTTATGAAAGGATTGTTGCGGGTTTTTAGTCATTAATAAGGCGAACATGTCAAATAAGAAATCAAAGACTACAGATTTTGAACTAGGATCATATTTTAGGATTTGCAAAATTGCTCTTAGATAAATCATGAGCAAAATTGTACTGTGTTAAGTGTACCGGCTTTATACTGATAACCGACCATTTTCTTACTTCAGTCAAGAACTTCTTTAAAACAGTTTTTAACAATTGAAACATATCACTTTAGGTCAAAGTCTGTTGTGGTGACTAATTAGATGTCTCTTCAACAAGGATGAATCTGTAAGGACAATTCACATAAAACTTCAATTGACATGGCAGGTTAGCTCAGGAAGATGATATTTAAGGATTTATGTCATGAAATATTTAAGGCCATAACCATATCTTGAAAATTCTAGGTCTAATTCTAGTTGGGAAATAATCATTTTGGGACTATTTGCAAATAATATTTGCATTCATTTGCGTCAAATATATCATTAGTCTCGAGATTCTTCCCGTTAGTGAATAAATACATAGATCCCCTGTTAACAGTTGAATTCCTTAGTCATCTGGTGGCAGAATTTTTGTAAACCATGTCGAAGGTTACAGGTTCTAGTCTGCCCTCATATTTTTTTTCTCTTTCTTTAAAATCAAAGATGTTCAATGATGCATTAATTTAAAATATGGGGCAATTTGGCTTTTTCCTATTATTATAGGGAGGATTGTCCCCCTCATTGTGTATGGTGGTTATGGCCCTGTGATCAATGAAAGGTGTACTTAGTCGTTTGGATGTCTAAAATGTAATAATTGTCTTTTTATTTTTTATTAAATTGAACAAAAATGCATGTATTTGTATCATAATTTCATCTTGATGAACAAAAAAATCTATTTTTATACATTGCTGTGGATAGGCATTATGACATTTTTTGCAGAGTATCATGGGTAAGAGGTGTTTTATTCTGGTAAAAGTAAGAAAAGTGGCAGTAATGAGATATTCAGACATGAAAAAACCACAAAGACAACACCTGTCAGTCTCACTATTTTTGATGCATCATGAAATAAATCAGGATTTTAGTTTAGAGTAAAATAAAAGCATTTATTAAGCATTTATAACATGTAAGTTGAAAATGGCTCACTGTTTGGCAGGTATTGCGTAACTGCGTTGTAACTTTGTAAGGTTGTAACTGCCTATCAACCTTTAGAACCCCTTTACAAAGGGGACCTTAATGTAAAGTGTTACCTTAATAAAGTGCAAGTACTAAAGTATAGCTATTTTACACCCCTTGCTTCAGGAAACCGCTACATTCACTGCTCAGGTGTCCAGCAGAGCTGCTGTCCATTCTTTTTTTCCTTTGTGCTTCTGTGAATAATTCTTGTCATGCAGGTGCAGAGATGAAAAACTAGTGCAGTCACCCAAAGGCATCCTTTTCCCATATCCTGTGCTCTCCATCCTGGTGGCTGAGCTCTGAAGATACTTTTAGAAACGCATCGCCGTCTTACAAAAGTCAGAAAAACTCTATTCAGATGGTAATTGTTTTACATGGGGATTGTGATGTAATTTCAGTATTTACAGGTTATAGTCTGTTTTTATTGCCACCTGAATCAAAAATGTCGCATCATTCAGGAGAAAAATTGTCTTCGGGCGAATTACCTAGTGTTTTTTTTCTTCTTGATAACAACAGGGTTGTGAGGTAATTTGTTTCCTGTTTATCATGAAGGAAATGGACCAACATTTATTTTGAAAAACTTTTTTGATGTAACGTTGATCCACTGGAGGCAAGTTGAAGTGAACCCAAGAGCAGTTTTATTGAAAGTGCAAACCATGAACAGATATCGAAAAAACAATGACCTTGACTTGAACCATGAACAGGCTTGGCTTGACAACAGACTTGAACTTGAAACATGAGGAGTATTTATACAGTACTAGGGATCACATGACAAAAACAAGACACTTGAAACAAGGGAACCAATCATGATATGACACATAGCCAAACCAACCAATAGCAACATAACACATCAGACTAGGGAATCACATGACAAGGGAGCACATGGCAGGATCACATGACAAACAGGAACACATGCAGGAAACATTACTGATGAACTCAAACAGAAAACATGAAGCAAAACCCGAACACCCCGTAACATTTGACTTCTGATAAGTGCTTAAAAGTTAAGTTTGTTTAAAAAGAGCAACACTTGTTAATGCTGATTGATCTGGAGATATTTAATACAGTAGTTTGAATTACACACACCTTGTAACAAAATTATTATTTTACTCTACCCTGGTACATTCTGACCCTTAGTAAAAACAAGTTAATGTCAAGTAATGTATTTAAGTATACTTTTTGTAGTAGGTATGCTAATATCAATGTACTAGAAGTATCCTTGTAAGTTTATTTTTTCAATACTAATTGGGACTTAATTGGTCCATTTATAAAGGTATATTATACAAAGTGCCTTGAGTAGTGAACTTTGATTTACTTTGAACTACATTTTTTGTTTGTACTGCGTCTGTACTACAAGTGAACGTGTAGGTATACTGATAGTCAAATACTTGAAGTATTTTTTTGTTTATGAATGTACACTTTGAAGTGCACTCTCCGTAAACTACTAGTTTAGTAGTTTTATACTGTAGGTATAGTTAAAGTAAGTTTTCTTTAAGTAAACATAACATTATATATTATATAATAATATATAATATATATATTTTTATAAACTGCTATCATATTTGGAATATGGAGGACAGTTTCACTTAAAATAAAATGTATTATCAAATTATGCATATAAATTCTTGAGAAAAAGGCTATGAAGCTTTACTGAACTGTAAAGCCCTTCTTTGATGCATGAATAATACTTAGGTTTTACATTGGTTGTTGTTTTCGCTTATATTTTTAAGTTACACTCTTAGAGGCCATTCACACGGAATCTGTTTTTTCCATTCCACTGTGCTACGTTTACCTAGACAGATGACTTTTTCTTTTACGTCTCGCGCATGACATGGCGTTCTAAAAACACGGCACTCAATATAAAAGAAGTTCAACTTTTAAAAAACGCATCTCTAGACCTTGCGTTTTTTCTCTCTCGTTCCACTGACCTGCGAGACGCAGCAAGAAGGTCTTTTGTGCGAACTGGTCCTTATAGTCCATCATATTTCAGTTGTCACGCCTGTAAACAACTAGTATAGTACTTAGAAGAACACTGCCTACCATTTTCTTGTACATATTCTTGCCTATAAGAATATAATTACATAGCTCCCTCACCCCCCTGTGAATTATCATCCAAACTCAACATTTTCTCTCACGATATTCATCTTCCAATCCATCGTCTGTCTTAACTTTCTCCTTGGTTCTCATTTCTCTTCTTTTATCCATCTCTGTCATGCGTCCCCCCTGCTATTGTTTTTTCTTCTTCTATCTATCCTCTTTTTCTCAGCGTCTTAATGACTCTCTTTCGCTTTCTGGAGAGAATGCCCAGTCTGACAGCGTTTGAGGTTAAACCACAGATTTAGAGACTCCATCTGGAGCTTCCACAAAAGCTCCTTTAAAACACACACACTTTCACACAGGCACATACATGTGCCAGGGGGTATGTAGAGGACAGCACGCACTTCTTCTCCGGAGAGAAAATTCTGGATAGCGAAAGGCACGATCCCATTTCGATTTGGGATTTTCTTAATTGTGCTTCGTGTTTTATTTCAGAGGTGTGCAATTTCCGCTACTGTGTCATTTTTTTAAATCACACTGTCATCTCAGCAGTCTTGCAGATGTAGCACACATGCTGTTTAATCTCATAAGAATTATTTGCAGTTTGTCTGTGTTCCGGGTTTTTTTCTCCAATCTTTTCACGCACATCTGGGGATGATTTGAAATGAAATGAGATAAATTGAAGTTGATTGCTCTCCAGAGAAATTACTTCTGCTATTGTCTTGGTAGCCAATGGTATTAACTATAAATAATGGGCAGCATGTAACATTTCACGTGCATGTAATAAGACAAACATCATCCTTGGTTAATGTTTAGTGAGCAGAGATTGTCTGCAATGTGAAATCATAGAGTGATTTGTTTATTCTTTAGTTTGTGTCTGGAATTATTGATGGTGAAAAGTGATTATATATTGTCAATATTGTGAGATATTGTTAATTTTGAGAGTGCTGTATGATAATTGTGATATATATTTTTTGCTGCCGAAACAACCCTGACCCATCGAGGCATGGACTCCATTAGACCCTGAAGGTGTGCTGTGATATCCGGCACCAAGATGTTAGCAGCAGATCCTTTAAGTCCTGCAAGTTGCGAGGTGGGGCCTCCATGGATCGGACTTGTTTGTTCAGCACATCGCACAGATGCTCGATTTAATTGAGATCTGGGGAATTTGGAGGCCAAGTCAACACGTCAAACTCGTTGGTGTGCTCCTCAAATCATTCCTGAACCATTTTTGCTTTGTGGCAGGCCGCATTATCCTGCTGAAAGAGACCACAGCCAACAGGGAATACCGTTTCCATGAAAGGGTGCACATGGTCTGCAACAATCCTTAGGTAGGTGATATGTCAAAGTAACATCCACATTGATGGCAGAACTGAAGGTTTCCCAGCAGAACATTGCCGAAAGCATCACACTGCCTCTGCCGGCTTGCCTTCTTAGTGCATCCTGGTACCATGTGCTCCCAAGGTAAGCGCCATGATTCAATTCTGATACTCATGTGCCCACTGTTGCCGCTTTTGGGTGTGAACAGGGGTCAGCATGGGCACCTGTTATGACTGATCTGCAGCTATGCTGCCCCATACGCAACAAACTGCGATGCACTGTGTATCCTGACAGCTTTCTATCAGAACCAGCATTAACTTCTTGAACAATTTGAGCTACAGTAGCTCGTCTGTTTGATCTGACCACACGGGCCAGCTTTCACTCCCCACGTGCATCAATGAGCCTTGGCCGCCCATGACTCTGTCACCGGTTCCCCTGTTCCTTCCTTGGACCACTTTTGATAGATACTGACCACTGCATACCGGGAATACCCCACAAGAACTGAAGTTTTGGAGATGCTCTCCCAGTCTTCTAGCCATCGCAATTTGGCCCTTGTCAAACTCGCTTAAATCCTTACGCTCGCTAATTTTTCCTGCTTTTTAGTCCTTTTTAGTCCTCATGAAAAAACAGCTTTGTTGTTTTTTGAACATCTTGAATGCTGAAAGTTTAGGGATAGATTGGGGGATAGAATATACAGTTTGTGCAGTATAAAAATCATTTTGTCTACTCAATGTCCTCACAAAACATGGAAACCCAATGTGTGTGTACACTATGTATATATAACTACTGCCTCGATCAAGCTATTTGACAGTAAATATTTAGATAGATTAAACAAACTGAAACTTTAAAATCAAAAGTTTACCCTTCATTGTTAATATAGTGTTTTTCTCCTACAACGTCAATGACTGAGTCCCTGGTTTGTGTTCCTGACAAAAATCCTCCAGGTCCTGTCAGTCTTTGGTTTCCCAGCATGCTCTGCACGCTTGAGTTCTTCCCTGTGGTGCCTTAATGATGTTGAGACCCAGTTTTGCCACACAGACTATTACAGAAGGCTACAAGCAGTCAATAATGCTCGAGGAGGCAAAGCAATATTGTAAACTTTTAAACAGAATGATTTGTAAAGAATTAAGTTATTTTGTCTTTGAGAATATAAATATATCTTAATGCAATTTATCCCAATCCAACCAATAGATTCTGCAAAGAGTATGCAAACTCATGAGCTACACGCTCAAAGTTTAGATCAGTACGTTTAGATTTTTGGGAGAATTTGATGAGAAATGTCCATATTAAACAACTCCAAAAACATCATCACCGTGTTCACTAGTATAAACCAATTTGGCTTTATTTCTTTCATATGTTACATGTATTAAAGTTGTCAAAGTCTGTTTGAGTTCCCTTTAGTTAAACACTTGGCCATTTAGGTTTGGTTGAATTAATTCTCATTCAATAATTGTTGAAAGTGCATGCTATCACTATTGACTACAATATTTCATGCTCCTTTATGCAATGACATACCTTTTACTATGTACACTTTTTGGGAACATTGACTAACAGCTGACACGTGTGAGTTCCCGAATAAGCATTAGTCTTTAAAACTCAATTTGATTTTCGAGTTTCAGTACTGAACTATATCTATAATTCATAATTCATAAATAACTATATATAAACTATACAAGTTGCTATTAACTGTACCATTGAAAGATGTACATTGTATCATTCTCATAACCTCTGTTATTGAACAAACTGCTTATGATTATGCTTTTGTTTGGCATAAATGTTTTTGCTTTGCAATATGAAGAGTTCAGATGCAAAAGCCTCTAAAAGCCACTTCAGTCAAAAATGAGATAACGATACTGAGTGAATGCTCTCTGCATATAGTATAATTTCATATAATACTTTCACTTCAAACCCACTAAATCCCAGCCTCAGCCCATTCAGAAGTATCAGCTCTTAGGTGGAAAGTCAAGAGCTTGACAAAAGTGCTTAATGTAAAGAAAAACGTCAGACGGACTTAGAAGCTTTTGCATCTGACTTCATATACACAAGCTCTTTTTAACTGATTTGTGAAAAGATCCTTTGAAACAGGAGACAAATATTTTGATCCTTTGAAATGTTTCACCATTTAAATTTTTACTTCAATGTCAACTTCAGATGATTAACTCTTTCCCCACCATAGGCGGATTTTTTCTGCTTTCTATGTCTTCACTGCTATAGAGTAGGGGGCGCTATAACACTTCTACTAAAAGAGTACTGAATCTCCTGATCAAAACACAGGTGGAGAAGAAGCAGAAACAAGCAATAGCATATGTAAGCAGATGCATATGTAAAATAACACGATCATCAACATTACACAGAATATATATCGTTGACCCAGGATGAGCTACAGGACTGTGCAAGCATTAGGGGTGTTGATGGACTCAATCTACTACATCTATGTTTTGATCATCGCTCTGAATCTGATCTGTATGTAGACTTTGACACGAACGTGTTTTTCTCAGCTTTTTGCTCAAAATGTCGCTTATTTTTTAAGTCACCGACATCCAAGTGTTGATGAAAAAAAGAACTTATAGAAAGCTAGAATAAAACTTTTTAGTTGTTGGTTTGTTGTTAAGAAGAAAAAAAAATATTCTGGGGGCCATGACATTTTTGTGAAAATTATCAAAAATTATCAAAAGAACTTTTAAAGAAAGAGTTCATAATAATCCAGTTCAAATTTCCAGTTGCATTTTAAACAGAGAGTGCAAATCAAATTATAAAGTAATTAATATATATTGCAATAAATCATATGTTCTAATTGTATATTTTTTTCCTCTACATCATTATTGTGGTAAATATGCATGCAACAACAATGCTTGGAATTTATGCTGGATTTTTCAGCAGGGAAGATATTTATAATGTTACAAAAAATGATTTCAAAGAAATCATCAAAGAATCCTGGAAAAGACATGGTTTACACCAAATTATTAAGTAGGAAAATTGTTTCGTACATTGATAATAACAATAAACGTTTCTTAAAGCATTTAAATTCTAGTGTATAAAACATGTAAAAGAAATACATTGGACATTTTACATAGCTTAAAAAATAAAAAATAAAAATAAAAACTTAAATTAATTATTGATAAATTAACTTTCTAATCAAAATAGTTTTTATTTCCAGCTAGGCTTAAGCTATTAAAGAGATCCAATTTGTAATTGTTTTCTTTGCTTTGGGCAGAAGTACCACAATATAAACTGCTCTTTGCCCTATTAACTCTGTTTGAACTTGTTAGCATGCAGGTTAGTGTTGGGTAGTAATGGTGGCACTCAATCATGAGATCTATTATGGGCTCTGTGGAGAGTGTCAGGGACATTTTATAAATGACTCCATGGAGTTTATCAATAAACTGCAGCAGTACCAGTGCTTGCATTCAGCTGTGTGTTGCGGAGGGAGACTTTTGTGATGATGGTGACCTGTAGATTGGCAAGGGAAGATTTCTAGATGAGCTAGTAATGATAACAGATGATCTCTGGTGCAGAAAGTGTCCAGGTGGAGGGCCGCGGAGCCTCGGCTCTTTAAGAGAGCAGAGCGGAGAACAGGACTGTCAGCAAAGCTCAAAGTAGAATTTATTACACCACCAACCGATGACCTTGAGGAAAGTTTACCAATATTTCAGAGCAACAGGCGAGAGAGACAGAGTTTGTGTTCGTACGTTAGAAGAAAGCGTTTCAGTTAGTTACCCCTCATTTAAACGTTCACCGTGAGATGTGGAAAACAGCTTCCCTCAGCACTTACAGCAGCTCTCAGAGGTAATTATAACAACTCTCTGTCTCTTCTTTTTTTTTCTTCATTCTTTGGTTGCAGGCATCATGCCATGCGTCTCCGGCTGGTTTGGACTTCTGCCACTAGCTAAATAACACACTTTGTTCATAAACTTAATCTCAAAATCCAAGTGTTCTGCTTGAGAAGTGTGGAATATGTACTCTGTCACTGATATCTCAGACATACAGTCAACACTCTGTGATGTGACGTTCTTGCTGAGTGATTGATAGGTTGCATGAAAAACACATCTCTCTTTTCTCTTTTGATGTACAGTGTAGACATTCACAATGCAAAGCACCCTCTAGTCCACATGGACATTGATGAAAACCAAGGTGCAAAAACTGGTCATTCAGTAGTTCTTTGACAATATGAACATATTGAATACAAAAGTGGAAAGTTTCTGGCAAGCTCTTTGAAGGGTTAGTTCACAAAAAATGAAAGTTCTGTCAAAGGAACACACCGACTTTTTGGGACTTTGGCTTATTCACTGTATCCCTCGGTTAGAAAAGTCCATACATACCATTTTCATCTCTGTGCATCCCATAAATCTGTCTTACGCACCCACCGCTAGCCTAGCTTAGCACAAAGACTGGAGGTAAACGGCTCAGCTAGCCTAATGCTCTATAAGAGACAAAATAACGCCAACATTTTCCTATTTACATGTCGTGATGTGTATAGTCACAGCGTGTACAAATCACAAGGTTACATGAGACACAGTCATCTTAAGCCAAAGTCCCCAAAAAAGGCGTGTTCCTTTATTAATGCCGTTCCCAACTCGTAAGACCTTTGTTCATCTTCGGATCACAAATGAAGATATTTTTGATGAAATCCGAGAGCTCTCTGACCCCTCCATAGACAGCAATTTAATGACCACTTTTAAGGCCCAAAAATGTAGTAAAAAATTAGTTTTATGAAGTGTTTGGAACGACATTAGGGTGATAAATTAATGACATCATTTTTCGTTGAACTAACCCTTTAATTCTTTTTTTTCCCCTTTTAGTTAGGTGCCAAATTTAATAAATGCATTTTAGCAAGAACTATTTTCATATTTTTGCATTTTACAAGCCAGTCTTCTTATATCCACCATTTCAAACGAACTCGCCCCTAAATGCCAAGTAAAAACAAATCAAGCGGTTGGTCATTTCCGGAATGGGCAGTTCTTGGACAGAATATGTTGACCTTTTATATTTACTAGTATTAATTAGCCATAAATCCATTAATTAGCCATTACTATCAGTTATTGCATTCTGGGGAATCGAACCCATGACTTGGATATTGCAAGCACCAATCTGTACAGTTTGAGTCATTTATTCGAAGCCCTGGCTACACAAGATTATCATGGCATTGACATCAGAACCTCTCTGAGTGACAGAACGAAGAATAATGCATGTGATCTATGTTGGTACACAGACATTAGTCAATCAAGACAGCTTTGAAGGTGTTGTTAAAACAGAGAAGGTGAAAATGTTTGTGAAACATTGACTAACATTAGTGCGTTTAAGGAGGAACGTCACACCTTTAATCAAAAGAGCTTGCAGGAACAGTGCATATTGTAAACCTTTTCAATGGTGTATTAGATTGCTATTTCAGTGTTGCCACTGAGCCGCCACAGGAGTGTGTGTGCAGGTGTTTGAACTATGTGAGTATCTGTGAAGAAGGACCCAGGGGTTTAGTTCAGTAAAGCACTGCTGCCACATCCAATCTCTGCCCCTCCATCACCCAGAGCTGCCAGTTCTCACTAGGGCATCAAAGACAAGAGACTCTCTCTCTCTCTCTCTCTCTCTCTCTCTCTCTCTCTCTCTCTCTCTCTCTCTCTCTCTCTCTCTCTCTCTCTCTCTCGCTACACACCCACACACACACACACACACACACACACACACACACACACACACACACACACACACACACACACACACACACACACACACACACACACACACACATATCTAGGGACAGATTTACTAACAGCTTGCGCCAGCGCAAATCCTGTCAGGATTTACTAAAGACACACAGTGAAAAATCAGCACTGAAAAGGCGTAGACATTTGTTTTTTTGCGTCTGACCATATTGCATATGCAATTGCAGGAGTTATTCAGACTTTCAGACGCAAAATTTATGGGAGGAGAGTATTTAAATGAATCATGCGAGGTGATTTACTAAGGTTTGCGCTCGTCAGTTTACTGGTGTTAGTGCTATTATTTACCGCCCCCATAAAAAACAGACGCTAATGGGTAGATTGTGTTGGTCATTATGGAAATGATCAGGCTTTCATTTGTGTGTCGTCAGTAGTTCACACATAGAACTTTCAACTCCCATCAGTGCTTTTTTGGAATTGCCCTCTCATTCTAATTTTCCCTGTTTAGTAAATCTGGCCCCTAGTCTCAGAATATCTGTTGTTGCATGGTAAGGGAGGAGGGTTGGGGTTGGGTATGTAATTGGGTCCAAATGTCTGAGACCATATAAATGTTGTTTTCATGTTTTATGGGGACTTTCCATAGACATCGCATATGCATCTCTGGGTTATTTTAATACTGTACAAACTGTATATTCCTCTAACCCTACCCATCACAGTAAACTTTCTGCAATTTTTACATTTACATTGTATTCTTTGTTGGGACATTTTGTCCTCATTACGAATGGTTTATCTGGACCACACACACCAACCCCCTCACACAAATTAAGAATTAACGCTATTTCAAGGTTGCTCATTTACAGAGCCCTTAAGGGACATGGTGGTGGAAAAAATAGGAGATGGGAGGAAAACTATTTTTTCTAAATTTTTGTCTTTGCTCGCAAAACTTCTGCGTTCCCCCGAGACACTTTCTGTTTACTTGTGAAACATTTTCGTTCCCCCGAGAAACTTTGCGTTTGCTCTCAAACCTTTTGTCTTGTCTTACCAAATTTTTGAGTTCTATCAGGAAGCTTTGCTCTCAAGAAACAATTTCTCAGGAAAAAAAACCTTAGCGAGAATGCAAAAGCTTTGACATAATTTGTCCTCCCATCTCATATTTTTTCCATCACCATGTCCCTTCAAGGGCTACATATTTATCAAATCCGTTAATTTTATAACTTTGTACAGAAGGTCAGATGTTCTTGCTTCTATTAAAGCACATGATGCTATTTGGATGAGATAAATCATACTGAATGACAGGATTCACTCAAATCGTTATGCTGATATTAGAACTTGAAAATGTTTTGTTCAATTTGAAGACACTTAAGTATTTAAAAATGTAGTGTTATTTTCTAAAATGACATTATTGATCGCTAACTATTCAAAAACACTATAATATTAAATAATTCCACCATCTCAAGCTTCTCAAATAAGATGCCAGTAAGCAGTACTATACTCTACTACCGCCACACAATTCAGAAAAAGCCTTCTTATTTTTATCCTACAAAAAGGTAAAAGCTTCTGTGCTTCTATCTGTATTTGACAAGGTCATACATTATGAGGTAGATTTGAATGGTACCTGACAGAATAGGAAACTGGGCACCGTAAACCCCCTTGTACCGTTTTTACTTTCAAATCTTGTTTTTTAAGCCTTTTCTGAATGTCCTCAAGTTTAATGCAATTCCACGTAATATATGAAGACTTTCAGTCAAAGTAAGTTCCTGTGGAGTTCCATCTTAAAACTTTTAGGACCTTCTTTTTGAGAGTTTTGATTGGATGGTAATGCATTGGAATGCTGCAAGTGGAATTTGAATGGGTCAAATGTTGAATGCTGAACCTTGTAAGGTTTATTGTGATAGGCTGTTTTATGATTATGACGGCCGTGATTACTCTTCCATTACTCTCGCTTTCAATTACCGAAACCCATAATGTCCCCCGGGATGCTTTTATTTCATTCTGATTTGTTTATTTTTCACTGCTTCCTGAAGGCCCAGACAAGGACATCTCCTTAATCACAGGGTGTAAATACATGGGAGTACAATACAGTTTTTCTAAAATCCTCAGGTCCTTCTGCTTTCACCTCCCTGATGATTTGACATCAGTAGTCATAAGGGATGACGCTTGATAAACGGAAGCCATTTGCCAGACAGGGACTGAAACTCCCCCACCTGATGAGAAGCTTCAGTGTTGCTGCTGATTTATGATGTCACAGCACCATAAAGGGCACGCAGAAGCAGGAAGAGATTCATTAGGAAGCCTGTCCAGGTTTTTAGTGAAGTCCAAAAGAGGCGCTTGGAATACTGATGGGTCTTCTGATCTGAGCCTGTCTTGTCCTTAAAATCTCACTTAAATGAAGCTTCCTAAAAGCAATGCACTGGGGACGGATGCAAGTGATTGAGTACTCAAAATTGACAGCAATGATCGATTGTGAAAACAGTAAATGCAAGTCTTAAAAACATACTGATCCAAGGACAACAAGTTTGCCAAAAGTGGCCTCATCCATTTCTTTCAGAGACAAAGTTCATAAAATTCAACTTGTATTAAGTTACATGTGAAACTTTATACAACTATTAACAAAAAACAAACAAAAATAAAAAAAAAATTTTTCTTTAGATTTTTCTGTTGATTAAACTAATCTCTTTGTATTACTGTAACTCAAATTTTTCAGTTGAGTTTCAATGAACTCAAAAATGTAAGGGTTACTTAGCATTTTACTGTATACTAATCTAACAGAAATAGATTTGATCGATTTAGATTTGCTAAACAAAACATCTGTAGCTGCCTTGACAAGAACTAATTGGTTGAATGAGACCTTTTGCATTTACAAATAAATTAAAAATTGCAAAACAACTATTATTACTTAGTGTTAATTATTAAAATGAATTATGTACAATTAATAGAATCTTAATGATCATGTTGCGTTGATTCTTTTTTCTACACGTCAATATTATGACATACTATGTTGAAATTATGAGACAAAAAAAAAAGTTTTTAAAATTTTGATATAACTAAGTAAAAATTATCACTTTCGGCTCATTGATCTGCCACGACCCAACACATGATGAATTGTGAAAGCATTAAGGAGTAGCCTATAGTGTATTTTAACTGTGGTTTAACTAACAATGAAATTATTGTCTTTGAACAGCATTGAATATCTCTGAGCAAATGCGCTCTTGAGAGGATTATAAACAAGGACAAGCTTTGGTGCAGAAAGAACAAAAAGGATGTGGCTGCATGAGTTGGCAGCTTTCATTGAATATATTCGATGTGTTATTATGGAAAAATGATCCCCAGGTTTGAATTGAAGTTGCTGTTCAACGAAATCTTCCAACTCACATCCATTTTGTTCTTACTGCGCTGATGCTTGTTTTTGCTTAAAACCCTTTCAAGAGTGCGTTTGCTCTGTGCCGTTTAGCCAATTAGACAAGAATTTCATCATTGGTCACTAAAACCCTGTTAAAAATACTCCATAATGCGTTCACAATTAATGCTGCATGGGTGGTGTCAGATCAATGAGCAGAAAGTCAGAATTTCAACTTTTTAAATCTCGTAATTTCAACTTGGCATGTCAAAATTTTTACTTTAAAAGTCATAATTTCGATTTAGTAAGTCATAGTTTCGATTTTTTTCCTTATATGGCGGGAATGGGCTTCCATACATTTCAGTGGGAATCGGCACGATCATTTTGCGACCGTGCCTTAATGCTTTTGGATATCAATAATGTCATTCTTCCATGCCCTGCATGAATTCGAATTGACCAAACTGATGTGTTGAACCAGTAACAGCAGCATCCAGTGAGATTTACATGAAAAAAAAAGTTGTTACATCTTGTTAAGTTATTTGACGTGAAGGCCAAGTATGGTAATCCATACTCGAAATTTGTCCTCTTTTTTTGCATTTCAATCATCCGAATTAGTGCACATTAGAATAGTGAACAAAAACACACCCGGAGCAGTGTGCAGCCATTTGCTGCAGTGTCTGGGGAATGATTGGGGGTTAGGTACCTTTCTCAAGGGCACCTCAGTTGTGGGTATTGAGGGTGTAAGAGAGTGCCGTTGATTTTTTTGCCACCTACATTTTCCTGCCGGTATTGAGAATCGAACCCGCAACCAGTCTGATTCTCTATCCATTAGGCCATGACTGCCCCATGACTTGTTTTGGAGATTAATGAGCACATTACTCATTTTCACAGTCCTAATTACAGTCCTACTGCAGAATGTTATTTTTCCTTTGTGTGCGTTCATGTTTCTTAATTTGCCTGAGTTTAGTGTAATTAAGTGGCTTCTATAAGCAGCCAGGCATCTGTAAGCTGCTGGTTGAGTATTAAAACCTGGTTTAATTACCCAGATGATTTTCAGCATCACACACACTGGTGTTATGACCCAAGTTCCAAAGTTTTCAGGTCATAAAAGATCAGGACAAAAATCGGCTAGTCGATCCCAGCTCGTTCATTCCGAGCGAAGTGTAAGTAGCATAGCCTGAAACGAGCAGGACTCATCGTGTAGTGTTTACTCCACAGTCGATGGCTCTCTAAAGCGTAAAGACATCAGTGATGAACATTGATGACACAGATTCGCTCTGCGCCCTTATTAGTCCTTATTATCAGCGCATCCTCTCTATGAGAGGCCATTACTGTGCCGGAAAAAACGAAGGCATCTGTGGGTGGGAGCTCTTAAAGGGAAGCAAGTGATGTAGGGAGCCCTAACGAGAAGGCACTACGTAGCACTTCAGCTTCTCGGTGCCTCGAACGCAAATAATAGGCCACTCTAGATGCTGTTTAATGTACAAAGCTACGTAATGTGGACTTCCAAGCAGCTGTTTCAGAAAACGATACGCCGATTCTTTTTACAAAACGCCCTGTGAGAGAGGTTGAAATATGATTAGCGCTAGCGTGGGGTGCCTCTGGTAACACAAATAAGCTTAGAGGTGCCACTAGATTTCTTTAAAACTGTCGACTTGGAGAAAAAAAGGATTTAGGAATATGGGTGGAGTGTCAGCCTTTAACCTTGCAGTATTCTTGAGGGCTTTTTTTTTTTTTAAATAGACCTCCAAAAGTGCCCAGCTTTGTAAATCATTAGTTCTGTGCAGTCTCTGTAGATAAACATACTCATTTTTCAATATCATTAATTTCTATGGGAACCCTAAACAGGCATAATGTTGTATTATATATTGATTCTCCTCACAGCTCCTAGCATACGTTTAACTGCCTTTCTGGCTGTTTTAAGACTAGCCCACATATATCATTCCTTAAATGATGCTTGTGAAAGCAAAAGCTCAATGAATTATTTTTGACAGGCCAGCACAAAGTCAATAGCCCTTATTAATTACAATTGATGTAATGTATGGCAAGAATAATACATTAGGACTTATGGGAAAACAGCATAAGTCTTTTGTTCTTATTTAAGGGAGAGTTTGGCTTTGTGATGTGCACTAGAGAGGTGTGCAGGGGGAGCGACTAGAGGGAGCATAAAGGCCCGAATTGGGATGGAATCAGAGGAATTTAATGATTCTGGCTCTGTAATGATTCCGTAATGATTCTTTTAAGACTTTTGAGGAATACGCGTTTGGTGGTGGGGAAGGCAATTCTTATTGCATTAACTGCTCTCAACAGTTCGTTGCCAAATGATTGAATCATTTAAAATTTCAACAAAACCCATATAGCAGCGATGAGCAAACTCGGTCCTGGAGGGCCACTGTCCAGCAGAGTTTAGCTCCAATCTGATGAAATTCACCTGCCTGTGGTCTTCTGGTTATCCTGAATACATTGATTAGCTGGTTCAGGTGTGTTTGATTAAGGTTGGAGACATGGGCATCGGAAGCCAATAAAATGTGGGCGTGTCCTCTCTCAGAATTTTTTTTAAAAGAGTAACGTTAGATGTCCTTTACATTAGACACAAATATACCGCCGTTTAGCTACTAAACGATTGATTGGGACAGACAAAATGATGGAAATCACAGAGTTATTCACTGCGGCAATAGTGTAGGGGTAAGATTCATGATATCAAGTTTTGACTCAAAACGATTGGAGGTTTGAATCCACCTTTTCTCTGCTCCCTTTTCCCATAACATATCAGATTGCAAAGGCACTTATTTTCAATAAAAATGAAGAAAATATAAAAATAAAGCATCTAACATGTATTTAATAATACGTGTTTATCGGTTATTGGTAGGTAAACAGACGTGTGCTGAATTAGAGATGATAAAAGTGGGTCCAATATCTTTGGTAGTAAAAAGTGGGTGGGTCTTGTCTCACCCACACACAATGATTCCGATGCCCATGGTTGGAGATAAACCCTGAAAGAGAGGGACCGAATAAGAATCATTCATTTAGGAATCAGGCTACACTTATCGTGCTATATGCTCTGCATTTTTGATTCACTGAAGCTGGTCTCAGTCTGCAGGAGTTTCGGATTTGTTCACATCCGCTTCCCAGAGAGATCACATGAGGTGCTAAATCTGGCATGACGATCTTAACAATATCTTGTAGTGTGTGATGCGCCACAAATTTCAAATCTTGTAGTGTGTGCAGGTTTGAGATTGAAAGGATGAAGACTCTTTTTGTGTTTCTCGGGATAACAACATCAGTTCTTTCACAATAGCCAATGAGGATAATGGGGCATAAATCAGCCTGAAACTCCTGTAGTCTGAGCCCGGCTTCAGTGAATCAAAAACATACAGCATGACCAGTGTGAGATCAATGAATGAGAGCACTTGATATCGCGACCACAAAACAAGCTGTTGTGCCCACACGTTCTCACACCCAACTCGTCACATATTGATGCTTGGTCAGGACCCTTCGGCATCACTTTTTAACGCACAGGGTACCCCTTTAGCCCCATTTTTTGACGCAAAACCTTTGCCGTCATACACAGAAACGTTGGGAATCGGAATGTTATCATCATGATGAAACTATATATTGGGTTATGATTTTGCCATGATGACATGTTGGAGTGTGATTCTCAATTTAATCAAGCAGCATCATTTTATTTCCATAAAAATTCTTTACATAATTTAGACAAGTTAGAACATGTAACCCAACCCTTAAACCTATACCCATGAGTGTATTATGTGATATAAAACGCAGGATATAACGTCAGATACAAAAAACTAATATTCCAAGTGTTCCGAGGCCAAACGAATGATTTGTGTGAAAATCCTGATCAGCGCCTCCACCCACCGAAGAATATGTTTATATCCGCTTGCTCATTAGATCACATGAGGTGCTCCTCCTTGCATGATAATCTTAATAATTTCTTGTAGTTTGTAATGCGCCACGATTTTCAAATCTTTGAAAGATTTGAAAGAAGAAAATCTGTGAAGATTTTCCTTATGTGTGCGATGCAACAAGATTTCATAACTACTTAGGATTTAAAGCTGGGTTAGAGTTGGAGATAAACCCTGAAGGAGAGTGGCCCTCCAGGACTGAATTTGCCCATCCCTGCCATATAGAAAAATCTGAAATAAATTCCTTTAGAAGGTGTGTTTAAAGGTTATTTTAATGCACACAGAGGTGGTGTGGATGCAATATAATAATTAGTCCTAATTATACACTATCATTCAAAAGTCTGGGATCAGTAAGATATTTTTTACTGCAAGGAATCAGCTCATAAGAGTCATTTGTTCAGGAATCAGGATACACTGGTCATGCTGTATGTTTTTGACTGACTGAAGGCGGGCTCAGACTTTTTCAGGCCGATTTATGACCCATTTACCCCTCCCGACATTCTGAGAAAAAATCTTGTCCGTGACATTGGTCTGTTCCAGTGTTCAGCGTAGATTATCTGGTAATGTGAGGCATTTATAGATCAAATCTTTAACCTCCCGATCTGCTCGCGGATCTATTCTGAACAATCTCCTTATGTGCTTGATGCAACCAGATTTCCTAATCAGTTAGGATTTAAAATCCAGCAGTCTGAGCCCGTCTTAAAAGGAACCAACTCATAACTTGTCATTTGTTCAGGAATCAGTCAAATCAGTCACTGGTCATGCTGTATGTTTTTGATTAACAAAAAGGAATCAATAGCCCCGTTTCCACCGAACAATTTGTACCAGGAACTTTTTTTACAGGAACTCCCCCCCAGACCTTCTACTGTCTGCGTTTCCACCGCGTATATTAACGTTTGTTATCAGTCATTACGGACTTTGACCGATGGCTCAGACGAATGCGGGCCATCGGACAGAAAGAGCAAGACTGATATTTACTGAACGCAGAACAAACCTTGCAAAAGACTTTTAAAAATGCTGTTTGAAATAAAAGTTTCTAGTTCCTGGGGAAAGTTCCTGCGGTGAGAAACGCGGCTTGCTCGTTTGGGAATGTCATTCGTCAGGATACTTTGGTTGCATTGTATGGTTTTGATACACGAAAAAGAACCTTAGAAGCCCCTAACCGTATCTCTTTTTGAATGTAACTGATTCTTAATTATTCTTGTCAGTTCTCAACACTAGGCACAAGCCTAGAGTGAGAGCAAAGCATCGTGGGATTAGATAGTCCTCCAGAACTAAGCAGCCGATTCAACAGAAGAGCCCCTCATGGAGACAGGCCTGCTCCACTTCAATAGACACCTGACAACCACACCGATTTCTCTCTCTCACCATACTTTATCTTCCCTCCATCTCCCTTTTATCTGTTTACTGGCCTTGAGTCTCTCTCCCCACCTTGCCCTTTCCTTCTCATCCTCACTCCTCCGTGACTCGCTCTCCAATCTCACCCTCTCACCACACTCTTTGACAGGCCACGGACAGGTTGACACTGCCTCCTGTAGCCTTACATATCATTAGGGCCGCTCTCGTCCACAGCCAGGCTAGGGGGCAGTGACTCTGAAAGCCCTCTCCGGCCCGGGCTGCTTTTCTCTGGGCAGCCCTCCTGTCAGGCCTCCCTAATACCCTGTCCTGCTTGGGCAGTCAGAAGAAGATCTACCCCTTGTCTGGAGCCTCTCTACAAGGACCGACCAGCTGCTCATGTTGATCCATCAGCGTGACAGCAGTGTGGTCGAAGAGAAAAAAGGCAAAGGAACAGAAAAGCAGGCAGTGATGGTGATTGACAGGTGGAGGCTTTTTCTTGCTGCGTGCTTTAAAAAATAAGACATTGAAGTCATTAATTTCAGCTTAATTTTTGTTCAGTGAGAAAGTGAGAATTTATTAATGGTTTGTCATGATTGTTATGCTTCATAATAGAGCTGCAAAACTACCAACGCCATTCCTTTGTGCCTTGTTCAAATGTGTGCTATCATAAAAAGTACACCCAAAAAAATGTTTATTTCATTATTGTTGAACTGAATGAAATGAAATTGACTTAAATTAAATAAGTGGCAAGAATTTGCAGACATTTAGTGGCATTCAACTCCCATATTTCATTTACTTTTTCAAATAAGTGTATCACTTTGTATTACGCACAGACTGAAATTACTGCCACACAGCACATTAAAGAGTTTCTGATTAATGGCTTCCCTTTTCCGGGTTGCTGGTCATGTTCGTAATTTCATTTAAGCCTTGGCTCATTCATTACTTTCGCTAACAATTTCTCTCTTTTTTTGTAGCAAACATTCACAACTTCTTTGAATGGGCCACTCTAGAAATTAAACAAAGTCAACCAAGCTTGTAAGTCATAAATTAAAATTCGTAATGGTTTTTTTGCCAAAGAAGGCATTGTGATGTATTTCATACTGCAGGCTGCCTGGGGTTTTCTACTTCCACAAGTAACCGTATGGAAATTTGCCCTGTGGTGTTTACATGTTGTGTGCTGTATGTAAACTATCTATTAGCACTAAACAGCCGGTAACATCTGGTCTTGCATGGGAACATCTGTCAGTGGGTGTTGATTACTGACCAAACATGCATTGTGAACTGTATGTGAGTTATCGCATCTGAAGCGTGTGTATGGGAATACATCCTAAATTTACAATGAAAATTATATTTATTTTGCCAAGGCAGGTCCATAAATCTTGTAAACAGTGAAAATGAATCCTGAAACACTGGTTTTCTTTGTATTTCCTCTCAATCGCATCAACGAATCACTTAGATTGTTTTGCAGTGACAAGATGTCCCCTTCAAAGCCCTTTTTTTCAGCCGTTCTAGTGTACTACAACCGTGTATGTGTCTGCATAGCCAATCCTTCTAAATGAGTAATTTATGCGATCTGATTCACAACCAGGACATTCATTGCCGCATCCTTGGTCGAAACAGAGAGCAGAAAAAAAGGCTAATCAGAGTACAGAACGTTCTTCAGTTTAAAGGTCAAAGACTTAACAATTTATTAAGATGTGATGTTAAAACACTAGGATGCAAACAAAATGTAAGATGACATTTTGAAATTGGATTCAACTGCAGAAGTACTATGGTAATATTTCTGGTATTCTAATGCACAATATCTCATATTGTGCAGTTATATAAAGAAGTACAACAACCCTGGAGCTTAAAATGTAAATCTCAATTGCAATATAAACAAATATATATATATATATATATATATATATATATATTAGAAAATATCATATTTTCTTAGCAATAATTGCTATTTACACTAAGTGCAAATAGCTGTAGATGCTATTTACTAATTGAAATAGCATACTAAGGGGAAAATATATTCTATTTACACAATGTAAACCTAATTAGATTTTTCTAATTAGAAACCAATTTATACTTTATTTTGACAGATACCTCAGTACTGTCGTACATTAATAAGATGCAATAATAACAGTGTGAATGATTATATAAAAAATATTAAATTAATGCCGCCTTAATTGGACAATAAAAGCCCTCCCTACACCTATCCCTAACCCTACGCAATAAATGCTTTTATTATTATTAAATATTTCGTTAGCCACTTTTAGAACATTTCCTTCATTTTTATTGAAAGTAAATGCCTTTCCAATGTGATATGTGATGGGAAAAGGGAGAAGAGCGGGCTCGGCAAAAGTCAGATTCGAACCCGGGTTGATTGCGTCAAAACCTAGATTACTGAGCCTTGGGCCTGACTACACCACTTAAAACATTGAAACGCATGCATCTTCTTTTATTCTTGTTTGGGCCAACCAGGCATTGTTAGACAGAGCTACCGCAAATAGCACTTGCCAATAAGACACGCTATTTGCATTTGGTGAAAATAGACACTGCGTATTTGTGTACACCAAGCATAACATTATTTTACGCTCATGTGCTACGCTCACCCATGTCATTTTACGTTGGTGCTTTTGGTGGTGGACAGGGGTCAGCATGGGCACCCTGACTGGTCTGTGGCTATGCAGCCCCATACGAAACAAACTGTGATGCACTGTGTATTTTAACACCTTTCTATCAGAACCAGCATTAACTTATTGATAATTTTGAGCTACAGTAGCTTGTCTGTTTGATCAGACAACACGGGCCAGCTTTCACTCCCCACGTGCATCAATGAGCCTTGGCCGCCCATGACCCTGTCGCAGGTTCACCACTGTTCTTTCCTTGGACCACTTTTGATAGATACTGACCACTGCAGACCGGGAACACCCCACAAGAGCTGCAGTTTTGGAGATGCTCTGACCCAGTCATCTAGCCATCACAATTTGGCCCTTGTCAAACTCGCTCAAATCCTTACACTTGCCTATTTTTTCTGCTCCTAACTCATCAACTTTGAGGTCAAAATGGCCACTTATTGCTGCCTAATATCCCACCCAATAACAGCTGACGTGATGAAAATCGAATCAGTGTCATTTACTTCACATGTTAGTGTTCATAATGTTTTGCCTGATCGGTGTATATACACAGCAGTTCTTTCTGTTTCTCGAATCTGATTTGCTGAGAGGCTTTTCCAGCCATACGATAATCATACCATTTCACCGAAATGTAGTTTTAAGAGGTTTTTTTAGACTAGAATGTAGTTATTTAGACCTCAAATATGTGACTCATAGCTCCACATTTTTTAGACGCTTTCACAGATGCTTCAGGCCGTTCGGCGTTTACGAACAGCTTTATCTCTGCCAGTCCTAAGTAAGGAATAATTGACGACGGGCCATTGAATTATTCGAAAAATAATGCACACCCGAGGTGGTAATGTGGTCACGACACGAGGCGAGTGTGCATTCCTACACCTCAAGTGTGCATTACTATTTTTCGAATAATTAAAGTCAAATATTCTGCTTATAGCCTACTACGGTTACCACACCTCAAAACGTTGTTCAGATGATTTATTTCAAGACATTAGTTAGGTTTTGTCTATAAAACACTCTTGTGTGCAGGACTAATTTCTTAGGCATAAACCCAAGCCTCAGTTGCTAACTCCAAATCGTCATTTTAAAACTAGCATCGGCAGCGTCTACACAAACGGAAATGTAAGAACAGCATCTTTATTACCTCGCTAACAACATGTTTCTGTGTGAGTTTGTGTCGGTAGCCTGTATGTGCGTGTGTTTGAGTGGGAGAGCAGAGAGAGCGGTAATTTTGTGGGGGAAATTATTTTACATTTTTATCCTATTATTTACTAAATTTCTTTGCTTGGTCAGTTTCGTTGTAGGTTTTGGTTATTTTGCTGTTGTCGGCTGTAAAGACATTTCAAATAACTGAAATAATATGGAACTTTAATGTGGTCAAGACCTGCCTTGAACTACTTTAGCCATGAGTTTCCCTGAAAATAAATGCACACCTCAGAACGTTCATCAGCCAATCAGATTCAGGCATTCCAACCCGATCTCACGGCAATTCGTACATATTTTACGAGGTGGCTAATTCAATTTATGCGACCTCACTCGCAGAATTCATACGTTTTTTACTAAATCGTACATATTTGTCGAGTTGGCAAATTCGTATGAATTCATACGAATGACCTACCTTAACCCCGCCCCTAAACCTACCCATCACTGGGGTTTAGGCAAAACGTACAAATTCGTACGAGTGAGGTCGTACAAATTTGTACGAAATAGCCACCTCGTAAAATATGTACGAATTGGTCGTGAGATAGCGTTGGGCATTCAGCAGCCCCGTAGTATAAACATAAGATAATTAATTTAGAGTATTAAATGGGCAATCTTTGGTCTTATTAATCTATTAATTGTTCTAGAGAAAAATCGATTTGGCTAAAGGCAAAGTGAAGTTTAATAACTTTATATTTAGGCTATATTTAACTTGAATCATGTACTAGAGTGTTGCTTTTCTATGTTTAACTGAATTGTTTGCTTGTGTTTATTTCTGATTGTCTTTTATAACGGCCATTGTTGTTAATTTAATAATTTTTTGTTCAATAAATACTATTTTATATAAATAATATGGCGTATTTGGTACTGAGAAAGGGTCCGTTAGTGATCATGAAATGGACATCAATGAAAGTTACATGATTCCGCCGTTAGATGGCGACAAAGACTGTCTTTATGAGTGAGTCTCTGGTCAGAACGAAGGAAGTTGTTTTAGCGCTGTCATGGGAATCCCCTTGACTTTTAATGGTTAATCTCATTCTCATCTTTTAATCTCATTCCTCAACAGACATTCACACTGATTTTTTTATAATGGATATAATATTATGGACAGATGAATGTTATATCAGATACAGGTAATACACTCATTTAGTAGATCTCTCTCTCATAATAATACTCTCTACATAATACAATAAGCTTTAATGAAGCGACTCAACGTTCCATCGTTAGTAGTTCTAAAGTGACGTTTTAGAATTAGTTACGGCTTGGTCACAACTGGTCAATTTGAGATTTGAATCCGAGGCGGAATAAGTACTTCTGCACAAAGATCTCTTTATTCTTATTTATTTGCTCACTTGTGCCATCAAACTGTTGTATAAATGGTAAATGGACTGCATTTATATAGCGCTTTTAACAGACCAATGGCCATCCAAAGCGCTTTACATTTTACCTCACCAAAATTCACCCATTCACTCACTCATTCATTCATTCATTCACACACCGACGGCGGTGTCAGCCATGTAAGGCGCCATCCAGCTTGTCGGGAGCAGTTGGGGTTAGGTGTCTTGCTCATGGACATGGTCATTGCTCGGGGATTGAACCACCAACCTTCCGGTTTGCAGACAAGCTACATGAACCACTGAGCCACTGCCGCCCACCCATGCAATATCACACTCAGCTGTGTGACATGGCTCTATATCAGCACGCTGTGATATACAGTGCTGATAAACAACCATATTGCATTTTATTTATCTTTTTACTTTTTTAAAAAACAAAAAATGGTGCCCAAACAATAATGAGAAGATAATATGACATTCTAAGAAGTAGTAGAAGACTTGTAGAAACTTCTGATTGCTTTATGTATCAGATACTGAGGTTTATTGCTTTATGAATGTGTCAGAATGTCAGCAGCAAAGCCATTTGAATTGTTGAATTTTTAGGCATGCAGTATGCAGTCAAGTAAGCTCCGTTTTGCACAACCTTCTTAATGCAACACAAGTACACTTTGCACTTTAAGTCAGGGGTGCGATACCAGGCATTAGCAATGACAAAAACTTCTTGCTGAGAAAATTTGTTATTTTTATGTGTGTGTGTGTGTGTGTGTGTGTGTGTGTGTGTGTGTGTGTGTGTGTGTGTGTGCATGTTTTGTGAAATATCAGGACACAAATGTGTATAATGACATGGGTATGACAAAGGTATTACAAAATAGGGTGAAATGAGGACGTTCCCCATGTCCTCACTTTTCAAAATGCTTATAAATCACACAGGATGAGGTTTTTCACAGAAAGTAAACTGCACAGTCTCCTGTGATGGGTATGTTTAGGGGCAGGGGCAGTGTAGGGGATAGAAAATACGGTTTGTACGGGTATAAAATGCAATACGCCTATGGAATGTCCCACATTTCACAAAAACAAACATGTGTGTGTGTGTGTGTATGTGTGTGGTGTGTGTGTGTGTGTGTGTGTTTTGCAAGTGGCATATCAGTAGGATTTCAGTACAATAAACATTCAGACATTCAGATTTTTGTTTTTTTAAGAAAAAAGCATTTGTTAGCTTTTAGGGTAAATGGAAACCCTGTCTGAAGAGGTTGTTCCACATTATTAAGCAAGTCACAGTTCTCATGCAATATGGGGAGAAAGAAAGATCTTTTTGAAGATGAAAAGCAAGAAATGGTGCAATGTCTAGCAAAAAGCATGAAAAAAACTAATATTGTGCGAAAACTGAATGGAGATTATCAAACTATTATAAGGTTTGGGAGTAATTTACAGCACAAGGAAGTGTCTGTCAAAAAAAAAGACCTGTATTAAAAGGACATCTATAAAAAAGACATTGTTGAGCAGCAAACAAGTACTTGAAACTGCTGGTGTCTCAAGAACCTCTCCATGGTGGATGGCAGTCGTGTGTAAACCAAAAGCTAACCAAAGCTCACAAAGAGAAACGTTTTCTCATCGTTTTGAGGTAGGAGAGCCCGGAGATGTTTTCTTTTCAGGATCCCCTGCTATGAAGTTGTGCAAATGGTATGCCATTTCCGTTTTACAGAGCATATAGAGCAAAATTTTTATTCAGTATTTGTTAAAAAATGTTCACAGATTAGGCTCAATATTTTTGTTATAACGGCTGGTTTTCTGATGAGCCGGCATTATTGTGGAACATAAACAGCACAACGAATCAACACATTCCGAAGCAAATAGACTCATTTACATAATCGATTACACCGATGCGCCTTTCCAGCCCTAGATTGGATTCAGGTTTAATTGTGTTTTGGTTGAAAATAATTCCCAGAACAGTGACACGGTTGCTATATTTAATGGGTCATATGTTCACAGATGAAAAAAAAAAAAATGTGTGTCTATTTTGGTTTATGTCCACTTCTTCATATCAGAGTGTCTCATCAGTCTCCATATTACTTTCTGTCTGTGAGGTGAAATCGATGTTTCTGCTGGAGGCTTTGCTATTGAGGTTATGATAGCATGCCACAGCCAGTGCTGTCTACCAGAAACAGCGAGGGAGATATCACATAGGATACAAGCAGTGCCTGCTCTGGAAATAACTTTGGCACTTCTTTTATGATGCAATAGATTTGAGAGAAGAAGTGAAAAGGCTGAACTTAATTCACTTCTCTGAAACAATATTCAGATGTCTGTCAGCTGAAGTGAGGTGGTCATTAAAGTTTTCATATTCATATGCTACTTTCAGTGTCATTTTGCATCAGCAGATCAATAGTCTCCCACTCACACACACACACATACAACTGCACATTTGATTTCTATGATTTGAAAATGAAAATAGAACACAATTCTTCTGTGTAGATTGAGGACATTTATGGAGTAACCCTTTAAGGCAAGTCAGTTTACTGGGCAACTATTTTCTATGCAGACAAGTCCAGCTCCTATCTGCTTGAATTCAGAAAGACTGTAATGCGTTTGTCAAGATTATATTTCAATTATATATTACAAATCACCAATAAAATCTGACAAGAGTTTAATCATAAATTGCTTTTTTTAGCTTGTGTGCTTCATTAGCTAGTCCAGTTACTACGGTTTCTGCAGTAAACATGATAGGGATGCAAATAAGATTTTTTGTTTTATTATTATTTATTGCACAATTTTAATCACTCATGCTCATTTCCTCTATTTTTACATTTAAATGACCTTTGCTGCCATCTCTATAACACTATAAATTTAATAACCATTTAATTCTGTACATAATGTTGTGATTGACACACTTCTCTAAACTCAGATCACTTGTAAGTTTTGATTTATTTTATTCAAATGATCAAATTTGTTCACAACAGCTCACACAGCCACACAATTTTTGTTTATCCAGGGAAAAGCATTTGCAGCTCTTTTTGTTAATGTTACAAAAATCAAAAACATTTTTGTAGCTACCATTTTTCCAAGCACAACACATGGAACACATTCTCAATCACACATGGAATGATCTGATTTGGCTAAAACTAGTATCTGCGGGGTTAATAATACACACATCACAGGAAATGCAGTTTTTCTAATTGCTTGCAAAGCTATCACAATTGCATTAACTATAAAAAACATTTTCAAAATTAACAAATATTGCTAAAAAAAAAGAAGAAGCATGAGGAAGGGAAAAGCAATGTGGAAGGCGCTGGAAAGAGTTGAGGAATGGTGTAATGAGAGGAGAGGGAGAGATGAGGGGAGAGAAGAAGAGAGTTTAAGGAAAGGATGGCATAGGAAGAGTAGAATGGGGAGAAGGAGAGGGTGAACAGTTGGGTAAAATGGAAGACATTGGTTTAGTGGAAAGAATAAGAGGAGAAATTGTAAGAAGAAAGGAAGGAGACAGCAGGATGGAAGAGGTAGAAGATACAGACTTGCAAATGTAATGGGAATCACCCTAATAAATCATGGCTTATTCTTGAGAGAAGCTAGGAAACGGATCAAACGTGTTACTATCGCATTCCTCGTCTATATTTATGAGTATTGTACTATACTTCTGAAATTGGTAATTTTAAGAAAGCCTTAAATTGGCAAGATCTGTAAATGTCCAAACATTTCTCAGAATTGAAGTACAAGAACACTGTGGTGGATGACAAAGTTTGTTTTGATGATAGCGTTTACTTTTAATAAATGCATTACTAGAATAAACTGCAGTGCTTCATTATGCAGCGAACATGTTCTGTCAACATAAGTGTGTCTTTAGTGTGCTGTGTTAATTGCTCTGAGAGCAACTACATTCACTTGCGTCAAATCAATTGAGTAAAACTAAAATAGATTTTTTTATTTTTTATTTTTTTAGACAAAATAGTACAGCATTTTAATATTAGCCATTTGTGACTTCTAGAACATTAAAAATAATGATCAACTTCTTGGTATCAGTCAGAATTGTAATATTCTGTGCATCTTTCTTCTCAAAACTGTAACTATTCCGCCTGGTTCTGACACCTCTTTCCTTTTCTCTCAGTTACAGACTGTCGTATCCTGGAGAATCTTCAGCGCTACGCCTCCCCTACTTACCTGCCTGTCAACTACCAGCTCCTCAACACAGAGTCCTCGTTCTTTCTTAAGGAGGCCACCCAGGACTTCATGCGCAACTCTAGCTTCCTCTCCAGAACGGAACTGTTCTTCATCCATCAGGCCAGGAAACCTCCCATCATCAATGCCACATATGGATCCCTTTCGGTAGAAGAGCCTGTTCCTTTGGATCTCCTCCAGATGCCTGGCTCCTTTGTGGCTTCCTCAACCCTCTTCACCTTCAACTGGAAAGTGCAGACCTTTGTTCTCAATGAAAGGATTTACCTGAACAAGCCCAAGGTTCAGGTCTTGTTCTACATCGCTGGGAGGGATTGGGACGACTATAGCGCAGTGGACAAACTCCCCTGCGTACGGATGTTCGCATTCCACGAAACCCAGGAGGTCCGTGGGAGCTGCAGGTTACGAGGGGACATGGGCGTTTGCGTCGCTGAGCTCGAGCCTCTTCCTGGGTGGTTTGCGCCTCCCAGCATTGTCCCAGGACGGCAGAGGAGTCCGGATATGTCTGAAGGAACACCTATAGAGCTGTACTACAGCCTTCGGGCCGCAGAAGCAGGGGGTTGTCTTTCCGAGGAGTTAGGGGACAAGAGCTCCGCTCACTCGGACCAAGAGGGATTGTTTGGGTCGCCGACCTCTACACCCATGAGGCGCATCGGGAGTGTAAGATTGTTCCAGACACCATCTGCTCCGGAATTATCAGAGCAACGTTTGGATGGGAATTTTGCAGTGTTGGTACCATCCACGCCTGTTCGGCAAAGGGATACCGTGTCTGCATATGTTGCAGCTTCGCCATACTCACCTGTGGAAATGTTCACTCTCAGGTAAGAGGACTTCATTTGCAAGATGTGCACATTGAAACTGCTGCGTTAGCAAATATCCACATGAGACCTTTTCCAGGGGCTTTCATGGCTGTGTTACAGTAGCGAAGTTTTCTGTAATGAATGCCACAAGGGCTTCACTATTGATGTCACACCATTCTATCAGCAGTTAAATAGCAATTTGCTTTGCAGCTTCAAAGATTCATTAAAGCCTTTTTACATTGTTTTCTATTCGGTTTTTGAATTCCAACTAATCATATTTTTCCCAGTTATCAGTCTTTGCCTCACTTGGATATCCATATTTGGTCACATATTTTCTTTGGCATAATCATTTGGCTTTTGAAACGGTTGTGATTAATTCCGGCTGGCGTGTCTACAATGAATTTTCACTCCATGGTTACTTTACTTAATTTAACTATGTTTTTTGTTTACCATTGCAGAGAGAAAGACATCTTTATTTTCAGGTGAAAACATCCATCCGCACTGCATCCGCGGGTACTAATTAGAATTTGCAGATGCGGCTAAGTGATTTGGGTAATTAACACACAATGCAAATGAGGATGTCATCAATTAGAATGCGCCTCCATTAGCTTAATGGCTGCAAGCTCGTCCGATTGTAATCACAGTGGGTGAGAACATTTATAAACCATATGAGACCCAACCAGACAAGAGGTCAAGCCAATTTGTCAGCCCTGCATGTGCACCCTAGATAAGAGGCACTAGGTGAGACGATAGATGGTGTATTTCTGAGGAAAATCAGTTAGTACAGTATATGGATGTAAGCTGGGGTATAGTTGTATTTTTCCTGTTAAAACATTAGTGAAAGGACAAATCCTGTGGTTTTTTGAGGGTTGTGCGTGTATGTGGATGCATGTGTGAAACTAATATTTGGTTTGTCCAACGTGTGTGTGTCCATGACTCATGGTGACTTGTGACCTAAATTGAACATTTTTGAAAATATAAAAATGCAGAAAGTTCTGTGTGATGTTTATGTTTAGTGGTAGGTTTAGTTCTAGGGGATCGAATACAGTTTGGATAATATAAAAACAATTATGTCTACGGAGAGTCCCCACAAAGATAGTGAACCGTGTGTGTGTGTGTGTGTGTGTGTGTGTGTGTGTGTGTGTGTGTGTGGACTGGTAATCACTACGTTATGGGGACAAAATGTCCCCACAAAGATGGCAATATCCAAAATCCTTGTCCTTTTGGGGACATTTTTTGGTCCCCATGAGGAAAACATCTTATAAATCACACTAAGTGATGTTTTTTGAAAATGTAAAAATGCAGCATGTCTCCTGTGATGGGTATGTTTAGGGGCAGGGGCAGTGTAGGGGGATAGAAAATACGGTTTGTACAGTATAAAATGCATTACGCCTATGGAATGTCCCCATAAAACATGGAAACACAACGTGTGTGTGTGTGTGTGTGTGTGTGTGTGTGTGTGTGTGTGTGTGTGTGTGTGTGTGTGTGTGTGTGTGTGTGTGTGTGATCAACAACCACCCTACTTAAATGTGCTGATGGGATGAGACCCATTTTTATTGTCCCTGGTAGTGTGTGCGTGCATGGTTCCTCTACTGTAATCATTGGAAAAAACGATTCATGAATAAAATATTTATGTGTAGTTATTCAATATGCATGTTGAAGGGGTCGTATGACCAGCAAAATCATGCTTTAATTTCCTCGAGCATAACATTATCGTGTGCTGAATTATTGATTTACAGCTTTAAATGAAATCAGTATTAACTAGTCTACTGAGGATCATTAAAGAAACTTGAAAGAAACAAATGCACTAATTCTCAGTATTAATGATCCATTAAATGTTTTTCATGAGCTGCTGAGTACGAATGTCTCAATCGAGCCATGACATCATGACGTCTTTTTTCATTATGTTTTTATGAAGAAGGAGAGTGTGGAGTCATATATCTCTTCTGAAAATTAGACAGAGATTAATCATGGTCTGCTTGAATTACCATAAATATTATTTATCTAGCAAATGATAAAGAAAAGTAATATTTCGATTTTTAGTTGTATGTTTATGTTTCTGCTTAATCTGCTTTACAATTATTTATACATTTCTGATTAGATTAAAACTACGTATATTTTTTTAGAATCCATTTGGCTTATTTACATACTGCATAAGTAAATTACTTTAGCAGACACTCTTAATCACTGCATTACCAAGTAAGATGTTATGATGAATTACTCTACAATTATGGCTGGATGGATTATACTTTTTTTTTTTTTACTTCATATTTTTCTGGTAATATTTTTAGATTTTCTCAACATTTGAAAAAACGAATAAATGCATCTAAATCTGGTTATAATTATCACTTTAGGCTGTGTGGAAAGCGTCCCACAGATACTGTATTAAGTCGGGCCTGTGGAACATCCATTGCCTAACTCCAAAATAAGCAATCAGCCTGTCCCAGAGAAAACAATCTTATTCCAGATGGAAGAGTGCTAATCTTCAGTAACTACAAATCAGTTTTTCTATCATAGTGGGGATTTTTCATTCACTTTTGGTCCAAAATGTAGGTAAAAACTAACCCTCACACACTCACTAAGTGATTGAACATACCAAAAGCAATTTTCCTGAAATGATTTTATTTTCTCATGCATAATCGTTTTCGTTCAATGGAGGTGTCACTGTGTATTGGTTGTTCCCCAAAAGGTGTCCATTTACAAACTAATATTGGCTGAACTTCAGCTGCATAAAAAAATAAAATAATTTAATTAAATACCTCTGCAGACTTAGTCTTGTTTTCATGGAAGTTTAGTTAGTTTTTATTGATCACGTGTTCCTTTGTTTGAGTTTCCCAATACTCATCAGTTTCCATGGACACTAATCATCATCACAGCTGTTAATTTAGTTCACCACCTTGTGTATTTTAGTTCCTCATGTTCACTCATTGAATTCTTGATCATCATCTGTCTGTCTGCACTGTGCTAACAATCAAACTGTTATGCAAAGACTGCACCAACGTATTCACTGGTGGATTTGGACACAGAGGACTGACTGATGGATTTGGAAACAGAGGTACTTCCTGTACATAATTATTATTTGATTATGCAGTAATGTTTGTGGCGGTTGCCCAAAAGGGCATTGACTACCACCACCCAGACACCTCAGGACTGGAGAGCGTCTGTCCCTGATCCAGGACACAGACAGACCTAGAGCCCAGTCAGCCCACCACCACCCTCGACGCAGAGACTTTGCGTGCGGCGACCATCACCCGGGAGCCGGATGTCCAGGGGTGTGAGCCAGCGACAGCAGCAACAGATGACAGAGCAACGTATTCACTGGTGGATTTGGACACAGAGGACTGACTGATGGATTTGGACACGGAGGTACTTCCTCCCGCCTAGTATTATCTGTCTGTTCTGAATCATTGCTGTTTCAAGACAGCACTGAGACTGTTCTGTTAACCTGTTGGGAATTGGAATTACCGTCATTGATCTCATCAAGCTTACTTTTGTCACCATCACAACAAAGCTCAGCCAGTCCTACAGCCCTGCCTCTGCTGGATGCCTGCACCCCTCCGCCTTCCCAGTGAATCCTTGCTGTGACATGGAGCCTCAGGTCATGCAACCACCTGCCTCGCCCGAGCGAGAGGATCTTGTGGCAATGCCTCCGGCCTCTGATCCCTTCACTCCACCTCGGCCAGTCGACTTGCTGGCTTCACCATGGCTCCTCCCATCTTCTCCTCCAAGGGAGACCCTCGACCTTGCGGCTACATTGGGTTCCCTTGTCCCTCCGGCTCCCCCTTGGTCAGACACTACTTCCGCCACTGAATTTCGAGCCTTCCGCTGCACTCAGCATCTCCACCCCTACGACTACAGTGGGTTCCTCCTTTCCTCCAGCTCCGCCTCTGTCCTCCATCACACCGGCTTTGCCTTAGCCCTTAGGCACTCTGGCTCTGCCTCAGACGCTTGTTGCGGTGGCTTCACCTTGGTATCCAGTGCCAGCGATGTCACTCAGTACCATCGGGCTCTCCATCCACGCCATGGGATCCATCGGCCTCTGTGCTCTGGGTCTGCGTTAGCAAGCATCATCCATCTTCGCCACCGGGGTTTCGTCATCCTCCCATCACCAACCCTTTGCCGCCTCCTGTCACCATCCCTTTGCCACCTCCTCATATGCCTCCTAAGCCTCCTCCTTCTTCTCTCAATGCAGCAAGGTTGCACCTTCCAGGAAAAGGGCATCCTGCGCCTTCCGGAAAGCTGAACAACTGTTTGTGGATTTCGGATCACCTAGAAAGGGGTTCACGGCATCTAAGCAGAGACTGAGCAAGTCGGTGGTTGAGGCCACTTCACTTGCTTATGAGAAGGCCAGTCAGCCTTCACCTTTGGCTGTACAGACCCACTCTACTAGGAGTATTGCTGCTTATAAAGCTTTATTGTCAAGAGTTTCCTTGCAGAAAGTTTATAATGTGGCAGGCTTGTCCTCGTTGCATAGTTTTGTGAGATTTTACGAACTTGACCTTAGCTCTACACTGGGGGCACAGGTGCTCACATCTTAGTGCACAACGTTCACACTGACAGGCATCTGGCTCCTATGGCAACTTGGGTATTGCGTTCCCACAGCGATGACACAGCAGAAGTTCCCTTGAAAGGGAACGTCTCGGTTACGTATGTAACCTTAGTTCCCTGAAGAGGGAGCGAGACGCTGCATCGCCCTGCCATACTCCCTCCATACTTGTGACCGTCTTATCAGAAGCTAACTCTGTTTGGTGCAGGTGTGCTATATAGTTTCTTGGTTGATGACGTAACCCGCCTATGACGTTCCGTCACTCCATTAGTTTGATTCATTACATGCTTCATGATACAATCACACAGAGGCATTCCCACAGTGAAGACGCAGCGTTTTGTTCTCTCTTTAGGGAACTACGGTTACATATGTAACCAAGATGTTTTGTTTTTGCAGAAAATCTGCATTTAGTATGAAATATTGGTGAGTGTTATCAATGCAACTTCTGATACATCTGATATTGTGATTGGTACTTGCTGGTGCCACTTTACACTACTGTTTAAACGTTTGTGGTAAGTAGAACTTGCAACGTTTAATTTAATAAAAAAATACAAGTTCAAAGTGACAGACATTGATACAAAAAAATAAGCTTTTTTGAAAATCTTTTGAAACAGAAATAATTTCACCCTGAGCATAAATATCTTATGCAGGTGAGCTCAAGAGAATAAAATATCTTAAAACATACTGACCACAGACTGTAGAGTGTATGGAATGCCGGTACGCACATCAGACTCATTGTCATCTGAATTCCTGGCTACTTTTGGTTTTTAATGGAGAAAGTTGCTTTTGGCCAGTAAAACTTTCCAACTTTCTTAAGTCACCAAGGAAACTATTTTGATCATGCAATTGCAACATTCAGCATTTGAAACGTGTGGCAAGCATCATCCCCTCTGATAAAGGACAGTAGATTTTCAATTTCAAGGCACTTTTAAGCAACTTATGCTCCTTTCTGCCCTTGAACTGAAGTAATAGGTCCAGTCATGAGTCACAGCTGGTATTGGCTGTATATTTGAGTAATCTTTTCTGTTGAGTGAAGTAGCATCCTTTAGGTAGCATCTGCAAATGCTATATATATATATATTTTTTTTTTTTCCCAAGGTATTGTTGAGACAAAGCACTGCACACTTTGCAAGAATTTATTTCCCTCATCTCAATCATTATCTAAATGTTACGTCGCTCTATCTGTAAAGCACTTGCTCTGTTTGCAGGTGACTGGAGGATTGCATGTAAGTTGCAAAGTTGCTTTAATTTGCTTGTGTATCAGCAATATTTTTACATTTCTTGTTCAATATGAAAGCAGCAACCCATATTCCCCATGCTTCATATGCATGTTGTTTTTATTCTCCTGGCTGACTATAGAAAGCTCCTGACTCCTGAAGGGCACTTTCACTTTCTCTTTCAAAGGGGCAGGGGCTCGAACCCCACCTTGTGCACGCCACTGCTTTTGATGGTTCTGTGTACAACTTGAACAACTTCCATTCAAAAGAACAGGAACCTCCTTGATTCAGACTGGTTTTGTAAACTGGATCAGCTGATTCATTGACAAGATCCAACCAAAAATGATCATAATCTCAAAACCTGGACATTGCAATTCCATGAAAAAAGGCAAATGGGTTTGGAATGACATGAGTCAGTACACGATGACAGTATTTCCAATTTTCTGTGAACTATTCTATCAAACAGTGCTTGGTCATGTTCCCCAAAGATATTCAAAAATTCATTGCGGCATTTAGTGGCAGTCATCCAGAAGATTTATTCATTATACACTGATTTCTGAAAAGCTGTCCATCAATGAGGTTACAAAATCATGGCACATCTGCAGGCATCGTAAGTCAAGAGTGATTTATGATGTGTGACGGAGTAGCAATAAATACTTTAAGAGTGGTAAATATTTATGGCTGGAGCTCATCAAGTAGCCATTCATAATGAAGTCTGAGTTGTAAAAAGTACCTTATTAGAAGAGCCTCATGATTCTGGATAAACTGAGAATCACGATTTTTGGGTTTTAAACAGAGATCACGATTCTCCCACGATAACGGACAACTAAACAAAATAACATGTATTTTACAAAAGGTTCTGACAAATGTTAATTACTGCAGTCTATTTAAAGCAGCAGTCCGTAACTTTTTTGGGTTAAAAATTATCCAAAATCAATTTTTGAGCAAGTACATAACCAGCCAGTGTTCAAAACTATCTGCCTACCTTAGCTCGATTTACAACGGTAAGCTTGTAATGATGTTTTTAATTCCAGTGGTACTGGTGGATTTTCGCGGGAGATTCGAGCATATCTTTGCGTCATTGCGTCACACCTGTACACATCAATAAGAAGTCCCGGCTAGTAGGCTATATCGCGTGTGAGGATGTTGGAGGTGGAGATTTAGACTTTTCTCACAGTGCTTGATATAATTAAACTTATCAATTTGATAGCGGATCCAGAAAGGTTGAAACCTCAATCCGTGACAGTTACATCTGGAGATTCGCCTGTTGTAAAATGCAAAAGACTTCGGACTTTCGGAATGGCTACAGAAAAAAGAGAGACTTCAACCAAGCCAAAACAAGGATAAAAAGGGCGTTTGAAAGGTGGCGTTAACTCCGTGCTTTGAAGGGGTTCAAAGCGGATGCAGAGACAGTTTTTTCTGCTGGACAGGTCAGACATTTCAATGGTTATTATGTAACAGTAACACACTTCGCTTAAGTCATACAGTTAAAGTTACGGAGTTTCCTTTGTTGTGCCTTTCTCCTTTTTGCTATGTCCATTATGGTAAATAGCCATTCTTTTGTGCTAGCTATGAGATAAAGTAGTTCATCTCTACTCCACATTAACTTGTTGATGACGACGATTAGAAATAAGACTGCACAGAAATGGAAACTGAACAACAGGTAACGTTAGTTTTAATACACATTAAGTGTAGTCACGCAATGCTGATGTTATTAATAATAACAATTTGAAAACAATGTATAATTTGCATGGTTTGAAGTAATATGATTAAGCGATCGTTAGATTTAATCATCACTATTTATTGCAATGCTTTTTCCCATGTAGGCCTAGTTGGTCAGCACAAAAGTGGATGTTAGCTACTTACTTGTTTAGATGACTTATGTTGGTCATACGTTCAAACGGTAGAATCTGTGATTCTGAGTGACAGTATCCACACCGGCGCGGTGACGGACAGCCCTTCTCCTGACAGACGCGCATTGACATTCTCCTCAAAACATTGTATTCATACGCGCTGTATGGTGCCGAGGCACAGCTCACGTAGAGTTGATCATTCCGCGAATAACTGCAGTTGCATATTTCAAACAGAGATGGCGACAAAGCGGAAAAACTACGGACTGCAGCTTTAGAATGTTTGAATTGGTTTAAATAAATGATTCAATGACTCACTAATGAATACTTCTCTGGCTGAGTTTGAAATGTACACTCTCTTGAGTAGGTACTTATTTTGAATTGAAGTAATTATTTAATGACTGCTAAAAAACGATGTTCTATATAGTATGCGTGTACCCCATATGAATGTGATCAGGACGTACTACAACTGCTATGTTGTTATTATTTTGTGACCTACCAGCGTCAGTTATGTCGCTTCACTGCCATTCATAAATCCTCTCACGTGGCCTCATGGGATAGTAAAGTGTTCATCATATGCACACTTCAGAATCTCGCCGGAAGAAGTAGGTCATCCAGGTACTTTTGCCTGCTCTTTTATGAGTACTATGAATTCAGAGATACTTCTTTTGTCACGCTATAGGTGCAACGTAGTTATCATTTTCACGTCCAGGGCCCCGTTGTTTACATTGCTAATGCATTTGCGCCCATTTGTGCATCCACAAATCCATTTATCACAAATACGTGGTCTGATGTGTTCAGGGCACATTGTTAGGCGCATTGCTATTTTGAGGCAACGACTGCACCATTGACCAACAAAAACCTGGTTTAAAATCAATAGCGCATTTTTGTTGTAGTAATAATTTATGCACCTATAGGCGGGTGCACAATGCGTGTACACTCTGCTTATTACACACACAGGGATGCGCAGCAGCACACAAACATTTTTAAATATTAAAAATAAAAAGATTACAATGTAAAAGATTATTATTGTGTACATAAGGATACAATTGCCTACATGTCATAATGGATAGTCATTGCATGTATCAGAATGACCTATTTGCTAGCCTGGATTTCAACCGAACGTAGCCCCGCCCACATTTAAGGTCGGGAAATTCAGTCTGGATTTGTTTCATTGTGCAGCAATTATGCTAGAACCAGAGCTGTTCGGACCAATCAAATTGTCAGGGTGGGCTTTATACGATGATTGACAGATGATCAACAGTAACGTAATCATCCACATCACCAAAGGCGCTTGGGTTGAATTCGCTCTAATCCTAAACGGAGAACTTGTTTGTATATGCATTCACCTTTACTATTTCTCTCAAAAATGATGATCGTGTTGGTAAGTACTCTGTGTATCCTTAAATTATTTTTACAACACTGGCAAAGATCGTTTACACTCATCTTCTTTTAATTCTTCCAGCGTGCATGCAGTTGAGTTCTGTTGGCAACTATGCATTGCTCAACATACGTCATTTACTTTGTTGCTCTGATTGGTTGTAAGTCTATCCAATTGAGCGCAGAGGCATTTTCTTTCCTGGTTCGGTTGAAATACGCCTCATAATCACAGCCCAATGAAGCAGTATCAGACTCATATTCTGACTAGACGTCAGGCTACCTATTTTCTGTAATGGCTGATGAAATTGCTGTTGAAATTGACTCGTCAGGGTGAGAGTGTCTATATTCCTCCATGTAAATAGTGAATCCGCCATGGTGCAAGCACAACTGGCTTTTAAAGGGAATGGGAGATGAGACTCTGATTGGTTTATTGCATGTTATTCCCAAAACACACCCATGACTCATTAAGAGAATAGCGGCAACCCTTTTAGACCATGCACGGGCACGCCGGCCATTATTCCCGTCGTTTAGCTAGCAAAAGTGGATTCGGACACACCCTAGGTGCACTTGCACCGTGTGTTTGAATGATTATGAATGATAATGATTCATCGTGCAGCTCTACTTTTTAGGGTTTACTAGTTGAATATTTGTGTCATATTGCCCGTCTTTTTATATATACGCTGAATGCGTGCAAGACCTGGCAGGATAAATTGTTTGTGCTTTTCAAACTGTTTTTGTTATTTTAATCTCACCCCCCACTAAGAACAATCTACAGATAATTTGGATGCTGAACATTGGATTCAGAAGATGTCAGCTGTGCTTAATAGAAAAGAGCGAGAAAGAGTTGTACTTGTATATGTGTGCATGTATGTGTGTGTGTTTCTGTTTACATCAAGCAAGTGTGTGAATACCAAATGCAGACCCTATCTAAAGGGAATCAATTTGTCCTATCTTTAAAAGGCAGTGCATCAGTGGGCACATTATCTGTGATTCTGCCTCATTATACACACTGATGGACAGCAGTAACTACTGCTGTCCCCTCACCCTCAACTAGACCCGTCAACAGCTGCACAGGCAGAACACAGGCTGGCTGCATTACAAATCAAAGCTACTTTATCTCATTTCATGATTTTCTCTTTATATTTGAAACTTTACATAAAAAAAGAAAAAAATATGATTATTCATAATGTCTGGCATCTTTGCAAAAACAGATTTGCATAATGTAACAACACCACAACAGACTGGAGACTAATACAATGGAGAGTTTTAAATGGTCAATACTGAATTTCAGCAAAGTTATAGCAAAGTTCCTGTATAGTTTAGACAGTAGAGCATTGTGCTAACTAAGGTGCTCTTATCAGGCTTTTTTGGGGCTGATCACTGTCCTTATGAAAATTTTTGTGTGCTATTAGCAGAGATGGGACCAAGTCACACATGTGCAAGTCTCAAGTAAGTCTCAAGTCTGAACCTTCAAGTCTCAAGTAAGTCCCAAGTATATTTTTGTTGGGCAAGTCAAGTCAAGTCAAGTCACAGTCTATGTCAAGTCAAGTCAAGTCCTATAGTAGGTCAAGTCAAGTCCAAGTCAAGTCACCTTATTATTGTAATTTTACCTGCAGAATCCACTAGATGGCTATAGTACTCAATGTCTGCATATAGGCTATATGAACTATATGAACCACTGTATAAAACAAATTTGACCTCATGCGTTTTTGACTATCACAAGTTAAAATTGTAATTTAAAAAAACATACAAAAACAAAATATGCTTAGATAAATATGGCCATGCTAAAATGAAAATACAAGGAAAGTAGGAGATAATTTATAGTTTATTTCAAACAAAAAAAAACATCCAATTTCAATAACAAATTGGTACCAAATGGGTAAGAATGTTGCATGCCTTGCAACGTGCTGTTCGTCTCTTGCCATCTTGCAAATAATTGTTGAAGCCCAAAGCGATGACCCTCTGTACCCCTCCGGCTGACATGTTGATGTGATATCTGATCTAAGTGGGCATGGTGTCCGTAAGGTAAGAGAGGGCATGACTGATGATAGTGTCGTGATCCAGTCAAGACAACACTATTCTCAGCCTGCGCTCCAGCTGGGTCAACTTTATTTTTTTAAATAATTTAACATGATGTGATTAACACTCAAGTCATCGTGTCTCAAGTCAAGTCAAGTCAAGTCCCGAGTCTTTAACTTCCAAGTCCGAGTCAAGTCTCAAGTATTTTTTTTTTTTTGTCAAGTCAAGTCAGGTCTATAGCGACTCAAGTTGACTTGAGTCCAAGTCACCAAGTCTCAAGTCCCCATGTCTTGCTATTAGTATACTTCTATTAAACTAAATATAATAAAGTATACATTCAGGCTTTTTATGTACTTCTCAGAAATATACTTTATGTACTTCTCAGATATACACTACCAGTCAAAGGTTTGGACACACTTTCCCATCAAGGAGAATGCGCAAGTGAGTCCAAACTTTTGACTGGTAGTGTATACTTAAACCTAGTTATTTTAGTTCATAAAGTTTTAAATATGGTTATTTTTCTTACACAAATGCATTGCTTCGCTTAAAAGGGCCTTTATTAACCCCCGGAGCCGTGTGAAGTACTTTTATGATGGATAGATACACTTTTATGGACTTCAAAAGAGATCAGCCATTAACTGCCATTATAAAGCTTGGAAAAGCCAGGCCTTTTTTTTTTATATAACTCTGACTGTATTCGTCTGAAAGAAGAATGTCATATACACCTATAGGATGGCTTAACGGTGAATAAATCATTGCCTAATTATCATTTTTGAGTGAACCATCCCTTTAAGCCGCTGTCACTTTAACTTCTTAACCAGCCCCCTACTTTTGAAAATGTTCTGAAAACGACATACCCAAATGAAAATGTCTGCAGCTCTTAAACCCTATGGCCTATATTCATAAATCTGGCCTTATTTTAAACTAGACACTTCAAATAGTGTTACCCAAGAGTCATAATAGCTCAAAGTTGTATATGAACAGAGTAATATACATGTAAATATACATGTAAGTGACTTTTTTTAATTATTATTCACTTAGGGAAAAAATTATGAGGTCCTGAAATTAACCATAATATAAAACTGAATGTCTGATCATGTTTTGATTCAAATTTGAGGATGATTCTCTCAAAAATGTAGCTTCTGTAAGCTTTTATATCAAGAAAAGACTAGGCATCCTTTCCAAAAGGCCTTTTATTTTAAAACATTTGTAATTGTAAAGAGTAGTTTTTTATTCAAATAAATCTGCAATAAACTGCTGATTATGATTAATTTACAGTTACTGAAAAACTAAATGAACTATTTACAGAATTTTTAAAGTTTAAAAAACTCATTTAGTTGATAAAAACAGTCATAGAGTTCTGCGCTCCACTGCAGTGTTGCGCAATCTGACTGGCAGGCGCCCGGCTGCTATGGAGACGGTGACTAGAGGCATAATCACCAATAATGCTTACAAACACAACGTAAGATAATGCCTTGTGATTAGTTACTACGTCCGTCAATCAAACCTTTGCCGGCAAGGCATTGGCTAGGCATTGATTGCCTTTATCCAACGAAAACCATGCGCGCTTTGATTGACAGATCGCGGAGCCAGTAATGCGCCAACTCTGTATAATGACTCCTCAGAAAGCCTGTGATTGAAGCAGAGAGACCTGGGAGGGTTTAACGTGACAGGAAGAGTCCACAGCACAGGGGAGGTCGTCAGAAACGGGTTAGAATCGATATTTCCTTGAAAATGGACACGATTGATTACTCTAACTCAAAACGCTCATGCAAACAAAGCAGTATTTTTTGTTTTTTCCCTTATTTTTTCGTTGTTTTGGATTAAAAAGTGGGATGCATTTTGAAGAGTGGACTCTTACACGGACATGTATGCTGTTGTTTTTTGGATTCGTCCGATCTGATCTGCACGATAGGAGATGAAAGATGAGTACCAGGTTTATTATGCTAATGTTTAAATAGCTAGTGCTTCAGCGTTTCATTTAATCCTTTCCTCTCTGGTGTATTTATTGCAAAAGCGAGTTCAGAACATGAATCTCGAGTGTTTTAGCTTTCAAATGATGCATAGTATGTGATGGTTGATTGAATAGTCTGTATAAAACAAAAGTGAATAAAAGTAGAGACACGCCCACTTACGTAACCCATCCCCAATGCACGGATTCTGTATACAGGTATACATGCAATTTATTTCCCAACTGTTTATGTTCACTTAAGACATATCCGACTGTGTTTGACCATTTAGACACAAACCCGAAGCCCACTGCACACAGACAGAAAGCCGCTGGGGGAACAGTATCACTTTTGTGGCATAATGCGAGCACCTCCAGCAGTTTTTACAACAGTAGACGTTAAGTTTAGGCATTTAGGGAGGAGCGAAAGTGGACCGCTGAGAAGGAAAGAAATTAAATAAAATTGCACGTTCACCCTGATTTTGCCAAGTAAGACTTGGTTGACATATTTTAACATATTTTGTTGATCCAGGAACGAAATTTCTGTCTGAAAATGTAGTCCTAAATTCCTATTTACACTACCCATGAGTTCCCTAAAATTGGAGGGAAATGATAGTTAAATAGCACTGAAGCATTTAACCCTGGTTGTAAGCCTAAACTTGACATAAACTGTAAACTTGCCCCTCACATCTGATTGGTTGATTGGAATATTGTTCCAGGATCAACAAAGATGTTAATCCAGGAACATGTTGTACTTTGTGAAATTACATTCACCAAAATGGCACAGTCCTAGTATCTTGCTGTCATTGCTGTAGGGTTGCTGTCGTTGCAATGTCTCCACAGTAACATTGCATATGTATAATTATATAATTATCTTTTTCATGCAACTGCCGGACTGTTGAATATAGGGAAGAAATTTTAGCTGCACACAGAAAAATTGTTTTATGGGTTTTGTGTCATCTGATCGACTCCTCTGAGCGGACTTATAGATCAAAATGTATAAAATGTTTATCGGCCGATAACAATTGGAAGCCAAACGATCAGAGCACCCTTACTGCTAACACTGGGTTTGATTCAGGGAATGCACTTATAATATAATGTAAATTAGATGGCTTCAGTACATTGTGAGTTGCTTTGGATAAAAGCATCTGCCAAATGTATAATGTAAATGTTAGGGAATATATTCTCTAGCACATGGGGGCTGTAGTAAGATAATAAAAAGATAAGAGGTTGACTTGGACTGGAATTACTTGCGAAAAGGGCTTTTCAAACCCACTGAATAAAATGTAATATTATACTTACTGTTTTTCTCACACAGTAGAAAGACAGAAAATATAGTAGTCTTTATATTTTAAAAAGTTTGAAAACCCAATGATGGCACTTTTGATGAAAATGTGTCCTTTAATATTGTATTTTTAATATTTTAAATTTTTTATATATATGTTTCATGATCATGCATATAAACAAATGCACACCTACCTAATAAAGGAACTGTTAATTAGCAGCCTTTTGCTCGGACGCCACTTCACTGACCAATCCTCTGACCTCTCATCAACCTCTATTTCTTCTGCTTTCTTTTTTCAACTCGGCGTGGTTCAGAAACTCTTGCTAATGCTCTCAAACTCCAGGACCTTCTAATTAACAGACCGAGCACAATCCGAACAGGCAACGGCTCAAGCACCTGCATATTTTGAACTATTCCTTTACACTGATGAATACTTGATTACGCCTGGCAAGAGCTCATTATTTCTGTATTTTGAGTGATGTTTAGTCACATCCTAGAAGTTTCTTTGGACATTTCATCAACTGGTTCATACAGATAGTCTGGTTGCTAGGTAATTGTAGCTAGAGCCAAGAAATTTCCTAAGGATGAAAGCCGGAATTAGCTTCATGAAACTGATGTAAGCACATTTGTCATGTTTCTCTTGTCAAACAGTTGTGGAACATAAAGGAGTATGAGGCTTACAAAGAGGTTCAGACACCATGAGGGTGGTTTGCAGCATCTGGCAAAAAAATTTCACACTGTTGGTTTTACAAGAAAAAAAAAAAAATTCTATCTATAATCTATCTTGTAAATTCTCCCATAAATGATGCACATTTCACAATATTCTGACCCATGCCTTTTTTATTTTTTATGTATGTTATGACCAATAACCAGTAAATTACAGAAATAAAAATGTATACTACTTAAAGATTTTTCCAAATGTGTGTTTTAAATGTATTTAATGTATTTATATATTAAAAAATATTAAATGTACAAAGAAATCATAACACTTTGCAGCATAAACGTGGATATTAATTTTAAGATTGGCTAATGTTTACATTTACAATTAGTAATTTATCACTTGTTTGTGAAGATTAACTTTAAGTGAACGTTTGATTACAGAATTGGGGAAATTAGCATGCAAATTTAAAAATACAACAATAATAATTTATGTTAATTAATTAATAATGATATTAATAATTCGTTCTAATTCATGCTGTTTTATACTATTTTCATCAGTCAATGTTTGGCTTTCCCCATAGCATTTTAATGTGGTCTGTTCTCAATGGAATTCAAATGGGTTGAATATTTTACTATCAGTATTGCGACAGGATAATTGGTCCATTTGGTTTGTACTGGAACATATTGCTTATAAAAGCTCTGAATGTGTGATGTACAGTGGGGCAAAAAAGTATTTAGTCTGCCACCAATTGTGCAGGTTCTCCCACTTAAAAAGATGAGAGAGGCCTGTAATTTTCATCATAGGTACACTTCAACTATGAGAGACAGAATTAGCTTCGCTTAAAAGGGCCTTTATTAACCCCGGAGCCATGTGAAGTACTTTTATGATGGATAGATACACTTTTATGGACTTCAAAAGAGATCAGTCATTTACTGCCATTATAAAGCTTGGAAAAACCAGGACTTTTTTTATATATATATAACTCTGACTGTATTCGTCTGAAAGACGAAATTTTGGAATTCCAGAAAATCACATTGTCTGATTTTTAAAGAATTTATTTGCAAATTTTGGTGGAAAATAAATATTTGGTCAATAACAAACGTTCAATACTTTGTTATATACCCTTTGTTGGCAATGACAGAGGTGAAACGTTTTCTGTATGGCCCTTTCCTCCATGCAGATCTCCTCTAGAGCAGTGATGTTCTGGGCCCTTCTATGGGGTTGAGATCTTGAGACTGGCTAGGCCACTCCAGGACCTTGAAATGCTTCTTACGAAGCCACTCCTTCGTTGCCCGGGCGGTGTGTTTGGGATCATTGTCATGCTGAAAGACCCAGCCACATTTAATCTTCAATGCCCTTGCTGATGGAAGGAGGTTTTTACTCAAAATCTCAAAATACATGGCCTCATTCATTCTTTCCCTTACACGGGTCGGTTGGTTCACAAGGGATGGTGTTCTTTGGATGCAACTTAACATTCTTTCTCCTCCAAACACGACAAATTGAGTTTTTACCAAAAAGTTCTATTTTGGTTTCATCTGACCATATGACATTCTCCCAATACTCTTCTGGATCATCCAAATTCTCTCTAGCAAACTTCAGACAGGCCCGGACATGTACTGTCTTAAGCAGGGGACACTGCAGGATTTGAGTCCCTGGCGGCGTAGTGTGTTACTGATGGTAGCCTTTATAACTTTGGTCCCAGCTCTCTGCAGGTCATTCACTAGGCCGGACCCAGGGTTTTCCAGCAGAATACTGGCCAGAGCATCACACTCCCTCCACAGGCTTGTTGTTGTCACACAGTGCATCCTGGTGCTGTCACTTCCCCTGCAAAATGGCACATAATGGTACACAGCCGTCCATGTGATGTAGAAGAAAACGGGACTCATCGGATTGGCGATATTCTTCTATGGCTCCAAGGTCCATTTACAACGCTCATGTGCCCATTGTAGATACTTTTGCGGATGGACAGGAGTCATCAGGCACACGCAGCCCCATACGTAGTGTGATGTACTGTGTATTTTGACACATTCCTCCCATAACCATAATTAAAATGTTGTGACTTGTGCCAGAGTAGGCCTTTTGTTGGCTCACACAAGTCGAGATAGCCTTGGGCGCCCAACACCCTGTCACCGGTTTCTGGTTTGTCCCTCCTCAAACCACTGTTGGTATATTCTCACCACTGCAGGAGCGACCCACAAGCCTTGCCGTTTCAGAGACAATCAGAACAAGTTAACTTACCATAACTATTTTGCCCTTGTCAAAGTTGCTCAGATCTTTATTTCTGCCCATTTCTCCTGCATCCAACAAGTTGATTACAAAAACTGATTGTCTGCTTACCATCCAATCTACCCAGACCTTAATATGTGGCCTTGGTAGGAGATTATCAACCTTATTTGCTTCACCAGTGACAGGTCATATTGTTTTGGCTCATTAGTGTAATGCCAACCAAAAGCTCCCAAGTTGGATGATAACCGATATTGTTCCAGTATTATACATCCCTGTATCCCTAATTTGAAAGCACTAAATTTTAATAAAAGCATCTGCCAGATCCATAAATGTTAAATTAACCAGAGACAGTGGCCCTAAAAAGTGGCCCTGCATCCCAAAAATTGGTTAGCAATCCATCATATTACATTTCGATCAGACAGAAGGAGGTGATGCAGATCCTTAATAATCTGTTAATATGACTCCTACCACCCTATAACCCCCCCACATATATTTTTTTTTCCTAACGGATATAGTACATTAGAATAAATGTCTTTCTCTAACGGCTTCCCACAGATGTGATGTGACAAACTAGTTTGCCAAACATTGTAACATTGTCATTTCCTAGCAACTGAGTAAGCCAAAACCAACAGATTAGCATCCTGCTGATGAGAATATCTTATGAGTGTTTGCACAGCCTCTCCGAGCCTTAGCCTTGTTTTTTCTCTCTCAGAATAGAACGGGAAGATGCAGCCCTGATCGAAGTATAGTACGGCTCTTCTCTTATCTGACTTATTATTTTGGACTTTTGCCAACTAAGAAACCCTTTTGTTTACAGCTAATATTTTATGTCTTACAGTATCGGTATAACTATCTTTGGGTAGTGTGTTATGTTTTCAGTTGTTCCAGCACTAACCGATATCAAATTATGCTGGCTGGTTACATTTTTATAAGGACTTATTAAGTATTAATTACCTTTCATGTCAATGATTTGCATGATTAAAGAATGTTTAATGAGCTTCCTTTTATTATGACAGAATATTCAGGGCAGCATTTTCCTCATTTTTGTTAAATCCAGTAAATGACTCTAAAGCATGTTGATGTGGCCCACATATTCAGGAGATTATAATTTCATTATTAGCAGGATCAACCAGCCTTCACTATTACCAATTAGTGTTTAAAAGACATAATTGGAAATGCAAATCATCTTTATTTTCATTCTTTTTATCACACTGTATTAGATACTAGATGAATCAATCAAACAAGCAAGCATGCTTTATTACAGGATTTATGATCACACAATGCTTTTAAATAATGTGTGCATGTGTGTTCATGTTTTTTTTTTGTTTGTTTGTTATTTATTCAGAAATACATACAAATTTAATTCATGCACAGTGTGTGACTTGAATACCCACTTCTATGATGAGCATGTTGTTAATTTCTGAATTAAAATTCATTTTGATATTTATATATTGGTGATACAGCGGATTTGAAATTCTATGAAGAAAAAACGTATTTAAAGAATAATATATTATTATTATTATTATTATTTTCTTTAAAAATACGTAATACTTTGACTTTAGTTAGTTTGGAATATTTTTTTATTATAAATTAATGTTTTATATATTTATATATATATATATATATATATATATATATATATATATATATATATATATATATATATATATATATATATATATATATATATATATATATATATATATATATATATATATATATATATATATATAAATGGTTATTTTACATGAACTGCTTCACTGATTATTAATATTTTAAAAACTTTTGTCTTGAAATTCAGAGTTGTGGGGCAGGAAAAATGCAGGAAAAAAAACCAAACAAACAGATTTGACCATTTTATAACATGACATGGTTAGTTATGAAATGTCAAGTGTTGCGACTCTAAAAATGTAATGATATTTATGAATTAAAGGTGCAGTTTGTAAAATGTAGGAGGATCTAAATACAGAAATGCAATATAATACTATGTTTTCAGTGGTGTATGAAGACCTTACATAATGAATCGTTATGTTTTTATTACCTTAGAATGAGTCATTTCTATCCACATACACCATGGGTCCCCTTACAGTGAAGTCACCATTTTGTGTGTATCTTCCTAACTTAAATCAGTGTACAGTATCCAGAATATCCGCTCATTTTGGCTTTACTCATAATAACCTCATTTTTAGATTCAGTCCGTTTTAGCAGCATTAGACATGTCTGGCCAAGTACTTTATTTTTATCTAGATCCGTCATTCCCCTCACGGATCTAATAACATGCTGCCATAGTTCAGGGTCAAGAGGTGAAGTAAGACGACAGTGTCTTTATGCTGAGTTCGCTTGTTGGACTTAAGCCTAATACGTTCTTACATTTTTATTAGGAAGCAGATTGGATAACACAAGCGCCGGATTTGTTCCTGAGCCAATATGTCACTTGTGTCTTTATCGGATGATTTCAGGGCTGGAAGATTTAGAACAAGAATCCTGATCATTAAATTTATGATACGCATGCTTTAGGAAAGGTTAGCAACATTGTTTGACTTTATATGTGCATTGTTTGTCATTAAGAATAAAGTCAATAGGACAAATACAGGGTTGGTTCTACTACAATATAGTACGTACTGTCTTTCTGCTAAACAATAAATTATAAGAAATTATTATCAAACATTGATTCTGAGTGGTCAATTTGGCATTCTTATGAGGAGATAATTACAAACAGAAAAGCAAAAAAACAACAACACAGGAGCTACACAAAATAGTCTTTTAATAATCACTCAAATTCATAAACACACAGGAGATCACTAGAATAACCAAAAACAACGACATAAACTGAAATGACAATGAACGAGCTGAAAAAAACAAGGAAGTATAAATGCACAGACTAAATGAGGGAACTCAACATGAAACATCTGAAAAGAATTATTAACTAATTAGTATCCTAGGGGATTGACTAAAAAGAATTCAGGCAAACACTAGGAGAAATAGAACATAAACGTGACACTTATATTATATCTAACGTACACCGTACATCTAACGTACATCTAATGTACACCGATCAGGCATAACATTATGGCCTACATTTTGCCGCCAAAACAGCCCTGACCCATCGAGGCATGGACTCCATTAGACCCTGAAGGTGCGCTGTGGTATCTGGCACCAAGATGTTAGCAGCAGATCCTTTTAGTCCTGTAAGTTGCGAGGTGGGGACTCCGTGGATCGAATATGTTTGTTCAGCACATCCCACAGATTCTCGTTTGGATTGAGATCTGGGGAATTTGATGGCCAAGTCAACACCTTAAACTTCTTGTTGTGCTCCTCAACCCATTCCTGAACCGATTTTGCTTTATGGCAGGGCACATTATCCTGCTGAAAGAGGCCACATCCAACAGGGAATACCGTTTCCATTAACCCCCTCGAGTCGGCCGTCACGCCGGCGCTATCAACTCACTTTTTTTCTTATCAGTGCCAAAGAAACTCAAATAAAAACTTTTTCATTCAGTTTGTGTTGTATACAGTGTAATTACACTTTTGCCATTAATGTATAAGCAACTGAAAAAAGCACAAATGTCAGAGCATGTCAAAACTTCTAAAGGGTCCCAAAACAGTTCAGACTCCCGAGGGTTAAAGGGTGTACCTGGTCTGCAATAATCCTTAGGTAGGCAGTACGTGTCAAATTAACATCCACATGGATGACAGGACCCAAGGTTTTCCAGCAGACAATTGCCCAAAGCATCAAACTGCCTCCGCAGACTTGCCTTCTTCCCACAGTGCATCCTGGTGCCATGAGTTCCCCAAGTAAGCAACGCACCCGGCTATCCACATGATGTTAAAGAAAACATGATTCATCAGACCGGGCCACCTTCTTCCATTGCTCCGTGGTCCAGTTCTGATGCTCACATGGCCACTGTTGGCACTTTCGGCAGTGGACAGGGGTCAGCATGAGCACCCTGAATGGTCTGCAGCTATGCAGCCCCAAATAATATAAACTGTGATGCACTGTGTATTCTGACACCTTTCTATCAGAACCAGCATTATTTTCTTGAGCAATTTGAGCTACAGTAGCTTGTCTGTTTGATCAGACCACATGGACCAGCCTTTGCTCCCCACGTGCATCAATCAGTCTCCGGTTCACAACTGTTCCTTGCTTAGACCACTTTTGATAGAGACTGACCACTGCAGACCGGGAACACCCCACAAGAACTGCAGTTTTGGAGATGCTCTGACCCATTTGTCTAGCCATCACAATTTGACCCTTGTCAAACTCGCTCAAATCCTTACGCTTGCCCATTTTTCCTACGTCTAACATATCAACTTTGAGGACAAAATGTTCACTTGCTGCCTAATGTATCCCACCCACTAACAGGTGCTGTGATGAAGAGATAATCAGTGTTATTCACTTCACCTCTCAATGGTCATAATGTTATGCCTGATCTGTGTGTAATATAAATATATATATATATATATATATATATATATATATATATATATATATATATATATATATATATATATATATATATATATATATAAAATGAGTTATTGTTATTGTCACATTACTCACCATAACTCATTGTACCCATTATTACTCAAAAACCTTCAAAATGATGTATCATTTGTTGGAATCAGACAAAAATTGACTGAGCTACACTTGTTTGAAGTCGATAGAGTAAGCAAATTTAGTTTTGAGAAAAATCGAGTAAATGTTTTCTGAAGGTTCCAAAACAATCACCTAAATTCGGGTGGTTGGCGGTTGAACCAATCAAATGAAATATATATATATATATATATATATATATATATATATATATATATATATATATATATATATATATATATATATATATATATATACATTGTTACCTTAAATTAAGTATGTTATATTGTTACCTTAAATTAAGTAGCCTATGGTAGCCTACCAGCATTTTTTCCTCTCCAGTGTGCAATAAGAAAGTTGAATTAATTGCAAGTTGACCGATGATTCATCTCCCATCATGCCGCGTCTCGTTGCAGTGTCTGGTAGGCCACTTAACAAACCTGCAAGCTATGAGCTCGGCTGTCAGTATGGAGCCCTAAATGTCTAGTAGATGAGACTGCCTGGGTTATTTTGTTTCAATATTAGTTATATTTTAAAACAGCCAGTCATGTAGCCTACCACTCGGGGAATAGGTATTTAAAAGAGAGACAGATTATGGAGTGATATCAGAAATGACATCGGGCAATGGCAGCGTGAGATGTTCAGAAGAACGCAAGAGCTTAACTTCTACAAGCTCAATAACATCAACAGGAAAAAAAAAAAAAAGGTAAGAAAAATAGCCTGAAAACTTTGCCCATTAATTAGATGTGCAATGCAAGCAGGCAAGCTTTGGGGTCATGTACAATTAAAAATGTGAACATGCACGTTGCACTGTTGTGCAGTGGACTTTCAGAGAGGCTCCATAGTTTGTTTCTTGAATGATTGTTAGGCCTGCTGGTATAAAATGAATTGCATTGTCTGCATGGGCGTAAATTTACTCTAACAGTTGGGGGGGACAATAAATAAAATTTCTAAACTAAAGAGCAATTTTTCCACATTGGAAGTTTTCGAAAAGAATACCTCATGTGTACTGAGGGAGAGCCAAAGCTCATTATAATATGCAAAACTGTTATCCAATCATAGTAGTGGCCATTCACTTCCAAGTCTTCAATGCGGCACAACCCTAAAAAACTGTTTCAGGGGCTAGGCTAAAAACCAGGGTAGAAAATTGCATATTACCTAGTCTTTATGATGTTTTTGAATGTAAAAACCATGCGAAGATGACCTCAGACAACAGTATAAAAAACCCTAGTTCATGACCCCTTTAAAGTAGCAGTAGTAATTGGTAAGAAAACGAGAGACATTTCAACCTCTCAAATAGACTCTTGTAGTTCATGTGATACAGTGTTAGTGAGAAAACTGGTGTACTGAACCTAGATTTGCACTGAAAAATCCAACACTTCAGCCTTGTAGCATGTTCATCTGGCTGTGTTCCATATTTCTTTTATTTTGTTTTGTTTATTTATTTATTTTGATACTCCTTGGGATGTCAAATGTATTCTCAGTGTGCCCCATATCTGCGACACAGATTCAGGAAAGAAAGCAGAAACACCGGGGGGCTATGCTGTGCTATAATTCCTGTTCTTGGCTCAGGAGAGAATGAGTCACAACAGTGTCTAACAATCTCAAGAAAAGAACCAAATGACAATCTCTTTGTGGAAAAGTACAGAGTCATTTACTCTGTAAATGTGCCAATGAAACTAAATTGCAGTGGTAACTTAATCTGTTGCAGTCTGAATGTGTGATTTACTGATTTTATATTGTGTTTGATCTTTCATAATTTTTATTTATTATTTATTTTAAGGATAAACACCTTTTAAAGAATCCATGGAATCAAAATTGGGGCATTTGCTTTCTCTGTGTGAATCCTAAAAAAGATTCCAAAAGTTTTCAATTTGGTGGAAAAAATACTTAAATATTGACATTGTATCTTTCACTCAGGGGTTTGTATAAATTTGCAACCAATCAAATTTACTGTGCAATTCGTGTTGTAGGCCTACTATACCATCCATGAACCCTGAAAAGAAAAATACACCAATCAGAGAACCCATTTGTTGCATTGCAAATTACGTAATCGAGTCCCACTTATAGTTTTACATAAGTTTGCACTTTTTTCTTCAGCACCTAAAGCTAAGGGTACTCCAAGTGATATGCCACAACAATGGTTTTATTTTAAATCAATGGCTGCAACAATAAAATTTGTGTGAATATGGGGAGTGTATGTGCATATTGTGTTTGTGTATGCACGTGTGCGTTTGTTTGTGTACTTGTACATTCATATGGGTTTGTGTGTGTGTGTGTGTGTGTGTGTGTGTGTGTGTGTGTGTGTGTGTGTGTGTGTGTGTGTTTGTGTGTGTTTGTGTGTGTCTGTGTGTGTATGTGTCCTTGTTTATATTACATTGTGGGGACCAAATGTCCCCATAAGGATAGTAAAACCTGAGATCACCTACATTGTGGGTCCACCTATACCAGCCAGCGTTCCCCACTTTTCGAAAAGGCTTATAAATCACACAGGATGAGTTTTTTTGAGAAAGTAAAAATGCAGAATGTTTCCTGTGATGGGTAGGTTTAGGAGCAGTGTAGGGGTATATAATGTACAGTTTGTACAGTATAAAAAACATTACATCTATGGAGAGTCCCCACAAAGATGGTGAACCAGACGTGTGTGTGTGTGTGTGTGTGTGTGTGTGTGTGTGTGTGTGTGTGTGTGTGTGTGAGAGAGACAGAGAGAGAGAGAGAGAGAGAGAGAGAGAGAGAGAGAGAGAGTGAGTTAGAGCAAATTAACATAAACATTGGCATTCTGTAGAATTATTGAAATCACAAAAATGTATTTCCCTCAGAATTTGATTTTCTGCTGTAGTTTCAGGAGATATAGCAACACAGACTGGAAAACCTCCATGTGGGATTGTAAAGGAAGCCAGAGGAAACTGAAACTGTCGTATGACTCCTATCTTATCTGTGATCCGTGGAATTGGTAGTGTTACAACTCTCCCTGTATTACAACTATACCCAGTCTCCCCTATTTGCAAGACGTTAAGGATGCAGATTCTTTTTGTTCGATTTCCAAATATATATATTTGCTTCAAATCTACATTTGTAATGTGATTCATATTGGAGTTGGGTGGGTTGGTTCTCAAACCCCTATGTAAAAATAAATAAATAAATACTGGGAAACCAAGATGGCTTAAAGTGGCCCTATTATGCCATTTTAAAGGTTCCTAATTTTGTTTTGGAGGGCTCCTACAATAGATTTTCATGCATCCAAGATACAACCCATTTCATACAACCCACTAGGTTTTTCTTATAATATATAGTGCACATCAGTCTGATTCAGTCTCTCTAAACTCCTCCTTTCGGAGAGCCTACTGTGCTCTCATTGGTCATATGGTCCAATATGTTGTGACTGGTCTACCTACTGTACTTGCCAGAAAGGAATCTGTCATTACCTGATCTGAATTTCAGCTCCGAAGGCATCCTCTGCACCTGTAAATTGAATTGAATTGAAAGCATTTATTGTCATTGTATTTGCACACAACGAACTTAGGAGTGCTGTATTTGTATCGATACTGTGTGCCTCTTGCCCCATGCTGGTGAGCCTTTTACCCCATGTGTGGGGTAAAACGCCCCCTTGACACACAACAAGGTTTTTAAATAAAATAAACCACTTTTATGATTTATTTTCACACAAAATCTGTTGCTCCATAAATGTTCAGTACAAACATAAATATTTTTCTTTATATCATACATTATAGGAGTAGTGAAAAGCACATTTTTATTTCGCCCTGTTGTACCCTTCTTGCTTTTACACATCCACTTACCCATAAACACCCCTACACTCTCCCATTCTCTCGGTTTGTGGTCTAAGAGGTCTGTCTAAAATATCAGATCAGTGGATTATCTCTTCCAACCTGCGTGATGTTATCTTTCACCGCATACTGTGTTTAACCCCACTGGCATACTTCTCAATCCCTTCCACAATCCTTCACGTCCTCCCGCCTCCGCCGAGGAGCCCTTGCTGAAATATCAGATTAGTCAAAGATTAAGCACCTCATGACCTCCCCTGTTTTATCTGAGATGTGTTGCATGAGAGCCTGGCTTCACCCTGAGGTTAAACTGGATTTGGTTCAATGACTTCACTCAAGTCTATATTAAAGAGATCTGGGGCTGTGGATACCTCTTCATGTTTATTTTTTCACCTATTGGGATGAAAGCGCTTTGGCCACCTCTGACCTATTTAAGACTTTACTGCTGATATTTAAAGTGAAAAAAAAAAGAGTAGGCTAAATAGTATTATATTCTCTGGTTGCATAATATTGCATTGGCTTCATAAAATGTGAAACAATGCATGTGAATAACATTTGAATAACATGTTCATTCACCTTGGTTGCAGTTAGTCATTGGTGTTTGTAACATATGCGGTGATGGCACCATTTACGTTTATTACATTATATCATATTATTCTTGCAATTTATTGCGAAAAATAAAAAAAGGCAGAATACGGAAGCACAACGATTCATAAAGTCTTATAACATTGTGGTTGAATAGTAAAAATGCTGATGTCTTTACCTTGGCAACACCATAATGCATTAGGCTTAATGTCACTTTGAAAATGAACAATATAAAATAAATTCATAATGCAGCAGCCTCTTTAAATAGGAGTTTATTCCTGTTTGTGCACTTTTAATACCCAGACTGATTCTCTAACATTTCCATTGTATTATATTTTCATTCTTCGTAGATTTTTTACAGTGATATATTGTTCATTATTGTAAACGTTTCTGTTTTCCAGTATTTTTCGCCATTTAAACAGCCATTGTTGCTAATACGTTCTAGTTAAACACTAAAGCTGAAAAACAGCGAAACTGGCCTCATTAGTCTTACTCACAGAGATGAACTTCCATGCTGATGTGAGATGACACAATTTTGCAAATATCATATTGTGCTCAGCACACCTTTGATATCTGTATTACTTTCATGATGGGAAAATAGGCCATTTCGATGATTTGTTCTTTTATAATGCCAAAACGATTTCTCATTTAAAAGCGCAGAGAGAACCTCACAAGAGCTGCTCTTATCTTTCACGTTTAAGCCACCCCAACCTTGAATCATGACTCTTCGTGATGAAATACATCATGAATCGTGAATGACCTTGTCACAAAAAAACCCAAATGCTTGATATGTACTTGATAGAGTTTTGTAAAGAGTTTGTTGAAGGAAAATCAGACTTCTTTTCATCTAATTTTAGTCACGTTATTTGTTGACAGTACTGCAGTTTCCGTTTCGTGATTAGGGAATCAAAGAATTAGTTGAAAACATGTTTTTGATCAAAGCCCCTTTGTCTGAGCACTTTATTTGACATTAGAGCGCTGTATCGCACTTTCACATCACGTGTATTAAATAGATCATTACAGGCTGTCAAATTGATCTGAGTTGTTTTCGCTTAATTTATAGTGGGCAGATTTAATTAACCTTGCCCTCCCTTTGGGTTCCTTTCATCCCAGGCTTGCTTTTATCTTTTTTCACATTGACATTCATGGATAAATGCAATTAAAATGTACATTTAATTCTCCTGTTTCAGCAGAAAGCATAATATTTTCACAGGGAATAGTTCATAAAATTAGAATGTCTGATTTAGAATTAAAGGTGCGACATGTGATTTCTGCACCACTGGTGTCACTGAATAGAATTGTTTTCCAAATTCCAGTTTCTTTTCAAATGGAAATCAATGCATCCTTGCGCAAATGTAAAGTTGCTCTAATCATGGGGCATCCCCTCTCGATGAGTTCTCAATCGGTTTCAGGGTACTGGACAAACAGGCAGGAAGTTCCTACAGGTTTGCTTTTGGGACGACGCATACTAGTATTGGGTTCTTCCTTATGACCTATTCCCGTCTGGAGAGACCTCCTGTCTCAAGTGCAAGGGTAGATCTTTAACCCCTGACTGGAGATCTGGAAACTTTGGGTCTGGTCAGCTTATAGATTCCGATCTCTCAACTGAGGTTGTTGAGATTCAACAAGAGTTCCAGAGCTCCCTCCACAAGGAAATTGAATGCCTTAATATGGCAGCTGTTTGAGTTGTGGTGTGAACAATGGCACTTGAACCCAGTCCACTGCCTGGTTGGTACAGTGCTGGAGTTTCCAAGATCGCCTCTCAGCAGGGTTAGCCCCTGATACCCTTAATGTTTATGAGGCCATTTCCATTTCCACTAGCCACGTACCTTTTGTTTGAGCTTCTGTAGGAAGGCACAGATTGGTTTTTCCATTGATTGTGCCAGATGGCTTTGGCCTATCTGCAGTTCCTTCTTGGGACCTTTTTGTGGCCCTGAAAGGTTTATCAGAGGCTCGATTTGAACATGCAGAGTCAGCCTCAGCTTTGATTTTGACCCCCAGATGGATTACATTCAAAAACAAGGAATGGGAGTCAGGCTTCTGCACCACATGGTTTGGGTGCTGCATCTGCTTAGTTCATGGGGTCACAAGTGTAGTTGGAGGAAGAGCTTAAACAGACAGATATTAACTACAACAAAAAAAAAAATCTGTCAAATTTTGTGGCAGTGTGAAAACTTCTGCCCGGTCCTGAAAGGGCACCTTTATATTTGTGCTGCAACAGACTGGTCCTTGCCGCACACATTCATACAATTTTAAAGTCTATATGGAACGATCATTCACACATTCTTAATCCGTAGGCTTTAATATGGAGTTGGCCCACTCTTTGCAGCTATAACAGCTTCAACTCTTCTGAGAAGGCTTTCCACAAGATTTAGGAGTGTGTTAATGGGAATTTTTGATCTTCTAGAAGCACATTTGTGAGGTCAGGCACTGATGTTGGACGAGAAGGCCTGGCTCGCAGTCTCTGCTATAATTCATATCAAAGGTGTTCTATCAGGTTGAGGTCAGGACTAAACTCACTCATCCATGTCTTTATGGACTTTGCTTTGTGCAATGTTGCACAGTCATGTTGAAACAGGAAGGGGCCATCCCCAAACTGTTCCAAAAAAAGGGAGCATGAAATTGTTCAAAATGTCTTGGTATGCTGAACCATTAAGAGTTCCTTTCACTGGAACTAAGGGGCCAATCCCAACCCCTGAAAAACAACCCACACCATAGTCCCCCCTCCACCAAACTTTACACTTGGCACAATGCAGTCAGGTAAGAACCATTCTCCTGTCAATCTCTAAACCCAGACTCGTCCATCAGATTGCCAGACAGGGAAGTGTGATTCATCACACTCCTAAATCTCTAGAGTCCAGTGCCCGCGTGCTTTACACCACTGCATCCAACGCTTTACATTGCACTTGGTGATGTCAGGCTTGGATGCAGCTGCTCGGCCATGAACCTATTCCATGAAGCTCTCTATGCACTGTTCTTGAGCTAATCTGAAAGCCACACAAAGTTTCAATGACTAAAGTTGGTGACTTCAGCGGACTGTGTGCCTCAGAATGCACTGACCCTGCTCTGTGATTTTAAGTGGACTACCACTCTGTGGCTGAGTTGCTGTTGTTCCCAATTGCTTTCACTTTTTTATAATTCCACTAACAGTTGACCGTAGAATATTTAGTAGAGAGGAAATTTCACGAATGGCTTTATTGCACAGGTGGCAACCTATCACGGTACCACGCTTGAATTCACTGAGCTCCTGAGAGCGACCCATTCTTTCACAAATGTTTGTAGAAGCCGTTTGCATGCCTATTTGCTTGATTTATACACATTTGACCATGGAAGTGATTGGAACTCCTGAATTCAATGATTTGGAGGGATGTCCGAATACTCTTGGCAAAATAGTGTATATATGTGTGTGTGTGTGTGTGTGTGTGTGTGTGTGTGTGTGTGTGTGTGTGTGTGTGTGTGTGTGTGTGTGTGTGTGTGAGCGTGCGTGCGTGCGTGTGTGTGTGTGTGTGTTTAGTTGCTTTTTATTTTACAGTAAGTGTACAGTGTACTTACCTAAGAAAATATTGTGTAATGCACGGTAACTACAGGGGTTAAGATTAGTTTTAGGGGTATGTTTATGGTTAGTAACTAGCTATTATCCAGTTATTGTAATTAGTGTAATAAGTACATCATATTACATGCATTAGGAGAAGCCACTGTGGGTCTTTTTTAATAATAAATTACTTGCACAGACAAAATGTAATACAAAGGCCAGGTTTTCTTGCTTTTCAGAGGCAGATGCCTGCTGTTTAGAAGAGAAAAGTGTTCTGGGAGGTAATAATACAGAAGAATCAAAAATACAAAAAAGGTGTGAACATCCGTCGCACCCTAATTGGGCTCACATCAAGGAATGTTATTCTGTAAATGTTTTTCCTTCGAAGTTTATGCATCTTATGGGATAAAAAGAAAAAAAATATCAGACTCAATTTTAGTTTCTAAAATCTGACGCATTTTTAGTTTCTTACAATGTATATTTTTAGAATGTATATCTCGTCGTTTATTATTATTATTATTTCCATTATTCCCAATATTTTTGATATCCCATAATTTGTGTAAAAATAGGTGGATGGAAACATGGCTACTGAAGCAATGGCCGCTAAACAGCTTGCCATGACATTAATAAATTAGAATATATTAAAATACAAATAATGTAATAATATTACACAATATTACTGTCACGACTGCTCTGAGACAGAAGGTTGAAGATCCAAATGCAGCTTTATTCAGAGGGTAATCCACAATCGTAATCAGAAAGCAGGCAGAAGGTCATACACAAGCAATCAGTCCAATAAGGCAAACAAAACAGAGGCGACAGGCAAAGGGTAATCCACGAAGACAGGCAAGAAATCCAATGAACCAAGAGACATGAAACCAGGAAAACGCTCAGAAATGCAGTGTAACACTAAACAAGACTTCGCAGTGACTGAACAAGGTAACAAGGTAATGGGGTGCAGGTGAATGTAATCAATGAGTGCTGATGAGTCCGGGTAAAGGATTATGGGAGATGTAGTCTATGACAGAATGACAGTCTGGGTTGGAGTGCCCTCTAGTGATCGCGGCACTCACACTGGTGAATTGTGACATACGCCTGCACTATTCAGGTGGTCATCTCTGTTACGACTGCTCTGAGACAGAAGGTTGAAGATCCAAATGCAGCTTTATTCAGAGGGTAATCCACAATCGTAATCAGAAAGCAGGCAGAAGGTCATACACAAGCAATCAGTCCAATAAGGCAAACAAAACAGAGGCGACAGGCAAAGGGTAATCCACGAAGACAGGCAAGAAATCCAATGAACCAAGAGACATGAAACCAGGAAAACGCTCAGAAATGCAGTGTAACACTAAACAAGACTTCGCAGTGACTGAACAAGGTAACAAGGTAATGGGGTGCAGGTGAATGTAATCAATGAGTGCTGATGAGTCCGGGTAAAGGATTATGGGAGATGTAGTCTATGACAGAATGACAGTCTGGGTTGGAGTGCCCTCTAGTGATCGCGGGCACTCACACTGGTGAATTGTGACATAGCCCCCCCTCAAAGGAGCGGCTTCCAGATGCTCCTAAAATTGTCCAGGAGGGAGGTGGAGCGGAGGCGGACCTGGGAGTGGGATGGAGGGCCAGGCCCGTGGAGTGGAAGTGGGCCTGGAGACTGAGGCAGAGCAGGTGGCCAGGCGGAGCAGGCTCAGCTGATGACCAGGCTGATGCAGGCAGAGCAGGTGGCCAAGGTGATGCAGGCTGGGCAGATGACCTGGGTGATGCAGGCAGCCAGGGCGGAGCAGACGACCACCACAGTAGTGCAGACAAGGTTGACGACCCCCATGGCGGCGCAGACAAGGTTGAAGACCCCCACGGCGGAGCAGACGACCACCACAGTGGCGTAGACGAGGTTGAAGTCCCCCACGGCGGAGCAGACGACCACCACAGTGGCGTAGACGATCTTGAAGCCCCCCACGACGGACTAAATGGTCTAGAAGACCTCCATGGTGGAGCAGGCAAAGCAGGTGGTCCAGCATGAGCCCTCTCTGGACTCGGGACACGAGGCTGGGCCGGAGCCCTCTGGACTCGGGACACGAGGCTGGGCCGGAGCCCTCTCTGGACTCGGGACACGAGGCGGGGCCGAGCCCTCTCTGGACTCGGGACACGAGGCGGGCCGGAGCCCTCTCGACTCGGGACACGAGGCGGGGCCGAGCCCTCTCGGGACTCGGGACACGAGGCGGGCCGGAGCCCTCTCTGGACTCGGCAGACGAGGCGGGCCGAGCCCTCTCTGGACTCGGCAGACGAGGCGGGCCGGAGCCCTCTCTGGACTCGGCAGACGAGGCGGGCCGGAGCCCTCTCTGGACTCGGCAGACGAGGCGGGCCGGAGCCCTCTGGACTCGGCAGACGCAGGCGGGCCGGAGCCCTCTCTGGACTCGGCAGACGAGGCGGGCCGGAGCCCTCTCTGACTCGGCAGACGAGGCGGGCCGGAGCCCTCTGGACTCGGCAGACGGGCCGGAGCCCTCTCTGGACTCGGCAGACGGGCCGGAGCCCTCTCTGACTCGGCAGACGGGCCGAGCCCTCTCTGGACTCGGCAGACGGGCCGGAGCCCTCTCTGGACTCGGCAGACGGGCCGGAGCCCTCTCTGGACTCGGCAGACGGGCCGGAGCCCTCTCTGACTCGGCAGACGGGCAGGAGCCGCCTCTGGACGGTGGTCAGGGGCAGGAGCCGTTTCTGGACGGTGGTCAGGGGCAGGAGCCGTCTCTGGACGGTGGTCAGGGGCAGGAGCCGTCTCTGGACGCTGGTCAGGGGCAGGAGCCGTCTCTGGACGCTGGTCAGGGGCAGGAGCCGTCTCTGGACGCTGGTCAGGGGCAGGAGCCATCTCTGGACGCTGGTCAGGGGCAGGAGCCGTCTCTGGACGCTGGTCAGGGCAGGAGTCCTCTCTGAACGCAGGTCAGTGGCTGGAGACATCTCTTTAGCAGGGAGTGTTGTCGACAGTGGAACCATCTCAGAGTCCCGAAGGCTTGGCTTTACTACATAGATGCCAGCTGCTCTCACTGACATCAGCGGAGCGTCCTCCAGACTTGAAGCCAGTCTCAAGAGTCTAGGAGAGCCATAATGTCTTCCTGTGCAGCATTCATGACGACCGGGAACACAGATGGGACGTCCATGATGGCTGAAGACTTTGGTGAGGCACCAGTGAAGGCTGATGAATCTGGTGTAGTGTCCGTGGCAGCTGGAGGCTCTGGAAGGTTTGCTGAGACGACACGAGGCTCTGGAAGGTCTGCTGAGACGACACAAGGCTCTGGAAGGTCTGCTGAGACGACACGAGGCTCTGGAAGGTCTGCTGAGACGACACGAGGCTCTGGAAGGTCTGCTGAGACGACACGAGGCTCTGGAAGGTCTGCTGAGACGACACGAGGCTCTGGAAGGTCTGCTGAGACGACACGAGGCTCTGGAAGGTCTGCTGAGACGACACGAGGCTCTGGAAGGTCTGCTGAGACGACACTAGGCTCGGTGGCCATCTTGTCTGAGGAAACGGGCTCGGACATCTTGTTTGAAGACACATGCTCGGCAGACATTTTGTCCAAAGACACAGGCGTGGCAGATGCAGTGGAAATGTCATGACCCTCATCCATGACACCCACTGTGAAAGTAGAGCCGCTTACCTGAAGGGCATAATCAAGGAGCTCACTCAGGGACCTCGAGGACCATCACGGATGAGTTGGGTTTGTAACTCTTTGTTGAGTCCATGGCAAAAAAAGTCAATTAACATAAAGTCCGGGAGGTTTGTGGTGTTTGAGATGTTCAGAAAGTCTCTGATGTGTTCCTCGAGTGTGTAAGTTCCTTGGCGTGGTCGAACAAGGGTGACTGCTGCTGGATCCATGCTGGCGAAGTCTTCTGTTACGACTGCTCTGAGACAGAAGGTTGAAGATCCAAATGCAGCTTTATTCAGAGGGTAATCCACAATCGTAATCAGAAAGCAGGCAGAAGGTCATACACAAGCAATCAGTCCAATAAGGCAAACAAAACAGAGGCGACAGGCAAAAGGGTAATCCACGAAGACAGGCAAGAAATCCAATGAACCAAGAGACATGAAACCAGGAAAACGCTCAGAAATGCAGTGTAACACTAAACAAGACTTCGAGCAGTGACTGAACAAGGTAACAAGGTAATGGGGTGCAGGTGAATGTAATCAATGAGTGCTGATGAGTCCGGGTAAAGGATTATGGGAGATGTAGTCTATGACAGAATGACAGTCTGGGTTGGAGTGCCCTCTAGTGATCGCGGGCACTCACACTGGTGAATTGTGACAATTACAGTTTTTACTGTATTTTGATAAAATAAATGTACCTTTGTGTGAATAAGAGATTTTTTACCTGTAGTATCGACATATTATTATTATTTTTTGAAATTGAAATAGAGGCCTCTGTCCTTTTATCTCTGTGATGTTATTTTTTCCAGTTTCTTTATGCTTTGTATTGAGATTATATATTAATGTCTTAATGTCAGTGGATGCTGCTATGAACCAGATACTGCAGATAAGACTGCTACCCTTTTAACTGAATGAGAATGAGCACTCAGACTTGCAAATCTTTAAGCGAGTCAAGTCAAATTTCCACACTTTGGTAAATTAACAATGAAAAAGACATGCTGTACAATGCTGTGGCATTTTACATAGACGTCCACATTTCTGTGGATTATTTAATAGGCTGACATTTTGCAAAAGGTCTTGGCCTTTCTGGACTGAGTCGTTTCCTCCAATGTCAATTTTTCAGCTGTTAAACTCCAGCCACCAGAAAGAGAGGCCAAAGGGCATGCCAGGAGAGGATGGCTTATCAGCCAGAGAAATTGATCCACATTGGGTTGGTCCTTCTGTGTGCCACTCTTCACCCTGATACTTCAGGCCTAATCAATGGATCCTCTCTAGGGAGGCACAGTCTGCCAAATGCCTGGGTCCTCAAATACCTGACCCTGAATTTTGGCAGGTTAGCATGACCCAGTTTGCCCCTGCTGGTGGATTCTGGAACCCAGTCAAACAACTACAATTGAGGCTTTGAGTAGATTAATCTGGACACATTTGAAAACAGCGTTTTAGTTTCAAAACAGTTGAATTTCCAAGCTTTTTCCAAAAGTCTAAAATGTTAGATGTTACCAAAAGACCCAACAAGTTATCATTCTATTCTTCTGGCATGATCATTCAAAATCATTTAAAATATCTCACTTGCTTAGACCATGTCGCACTCAATCACCACTCCATATAGGCTATGGTCTAAAGCTCGATTTCCCTAATGCAGGACAGCAATAATGAGTACATTTTCTGTCATCTTTATCTTTAGAAACACAGTGAAAGTGAATAGCACATAGCTGGCACATGTATAAACATAGATGCATCTGTACAATATGCTTCACATGACTAAACATACGTCCTGATTTTCAAATAGGCTTCCTCCGTTTTTACAGTACACACACGTAAATGCCATTTTCAAATTTAGCCACTTGGGAGAGAGTCTTCAAAAAGCTCAGTGTTCCCAGGACAAAACTGCTGTTTCACTGTAGATGTATTTTAAGTGGAGTCAGAAATATCATTAATATCAGCGCATAAAAGACCAAACAATATATCATATTTATAAGTGGGAAATCTAGTCGATATACACGTTGCTGAGTTGTGATGTCATAAGGGGTGTATTTATTTGAAACATAGCAGAAAGCAAGTTTGTTGTAAATGGTAATGAATGATTTTGTAAATGTTACAGTATTTCGGTAATTTCAAAGTCATGGCTCAGCTCATAGACATTAAATGTTTATCATTAGTTTATTTTCTTAAAGAAAACAAATTATTTATATGTAGTATATACTATGTATACGTGATAAAAAAGTATATTTTTTAATTCAGATGTAGGTATTGTATAGAGTGACAATTTGAGCCAAATTTTGAATTAAAAACTCTATATGAATATCAGAATATTTTTTGTTAGATTTTTGCTTTGAAGGATTAGTTAACTCCAGAATTAAAATTTCCTGATAATTTAATCACCCCCATGTCATCCAAGATGTTCAAGTCTTTCTCTCTCCCATATGAAAACAAATGAAAGTTTTTACGGAAAACAATCCCAGATTTTTCTCCATATAGCCTAGTGGACTTCAACGGGGACCAACGGGTTGACGGTCCAAATTGCGGTTTCAAAAGCTTCAATTGGCTCTACATGATCCCAGCTGAGGTATAAGGGTCTTATCTAGCGAAACAATCGTTCATTGTATAAAAAAAACAAGATTATATATATATATTTTAAAATTTGGACCTTGAACCCAAAGGTTCCCGTTGAAGTCCACTATATGGAGAAAAATCCTGAAATGTTTTCCTCAAAAACCTTAGATTATTTTCGGCTGAAGAAAGAGAGACATGACCATCTTGGGTAACAAAGGGGGTGACTAAATTATCAGGAAATTTTAATTCTTAAGTGAACTAATCCTTTAACAGCAATGGCAATCGAAGCTTTGCATAAAACTTGATGATCATGTTCTCTAGTATGAGTTGAGATGATACAAAGAGGATCTTGAGTTTCACTGGAAGAATGAATATCGAGAGCCACAAGATCAACTTCACACATCTACCTTTTTTATTAGTGACCTAGAAATAGTGCAAAATCAATGTTATGTCATAACATATCTTTTTTAAATCTCAGATATCAATGTGGTCTCAACCTGTCTGTATATTGATCTGAGTGTGCTTTTTATACCTGTGCCCCCTCTAAATATAATGTGATAATGACTTCTTATTTGGATCAATAGATTCTGCTCATTTTTCCAGATGATTCTGTCATTCAGAAAATGTTGACTTTGAGAGGACTTGACAACATTATGCCGCAGATATGATGAGACCTCAGTTGATACACATTCTCTCTCTCCCTCTTTCTCCCTCTCTCTTGATCTGATCTCCTCCAGCCCATCCTCTGTTCCTCTCACTTGCTCTCTTTGTTTCTTTTGTCTTTCTTCTTTGCCTCCTGCATAATCCAAACACGTTCCGAGTGAATAGATCATTTTCTTTGGCATTAGTCACAACAAAGAAAATGAGACGCTGGGATCTTTTGGGTTGGCCTATATGTGTCTTTCACCTTTCTTCTTTCTACGCTATCATTAAAGCAAGGGAAGCCACACATCATCAAAATAACAGCTAAGCTGAAAGGGTTTCCAGAGAGAAAGGACCTTTATACATGAGTTATTTATGAACCTTTAAGACAAATCTCACGATGACAAGGACAGAATTGAGATAATGAGTTTAGCCGCTGGCTGCTTTTTATCATATCAACGCCTGTAAAACGCAGAAGACTATTTGCATATGAATGAGCTGATTCATAGAACTCACTGTTGCATTGTTTGCACAGAGATGTTTAATCCATCGCAAAGTGAGGAGATGCATTGTATATCAAGTTCAAATATTGGTCATCCGCTTGCTTTAGATTATTTATTTATTTTACAATAAGCAGTACACAAGGACTTAAAGGACAATTTTGCTACCCTTCACAGTTGTTTCTTAAAACAACTGTACTGGGGTATTGTGGCTGGTCTAGGCTGCATTAGAGAGAGGACATTTTATGAGGAATATTTTATAAAATATAAAATTCCTATAGCACTCTTCCAAACGATTGTCATGCCCAACATGTTGAAGATTAGCAGCAAAACATGTTGAAGATTAGCAAAGATTAGCACAGGAAATTGATCCACACAAAAGCAGTTTATTCAGAGTACTGAGGCATCTCTTCTATTGACTTCCCTTCATACTAAACAGCCTCCGGTTTCCCTGTTGAGCATTACACGTTTTTTAAATTTGATATTTTGCTGAGGTTGCTTGTTTGGAAGCTGATTATGTCATCATTTGCTGCGCTCCTATTGGTTCTTCATTCAATTTCAGACACTGGCTGGTCTCATTCTGAGGCTATAAAATGGACAACTTCCCATATGCATTCCTACAATATTAAAATATGCTCTATGTGAAAGGTTTTTTGTTGTGTGTTAAAATAAATAAATATTATAGAGCAAGTAAATAAATTCATTGTTTAAAAAAAACCCCCAAAAAACATTCATAAAAATGGAATTTACTGTATTACGCAAAAATTTAACTTTACAGTTATTTGAATCGTCTGTGAGCAGGGACGGTTCTAGGATTTCCTATCACAATATAGTAAGTCAAAAGTAGAAAAAAAATGGGTACGATACAAAAATGTGATCAATTATAATGACAGTTTTTCTGCAGAACATTTCAAATCGCTACACGTGTAGGATACTGTTTGACTAACAGAAAATTGTCACCATATTGTAATTATTAACAATATTATTGTCAACTCTAACTATCTGTTATATTGACATGCATACAATATTTTTTAAGGATACCCTGTGGTGAAAACCATGTGCAAATTCATACTGTAAGTCAACACCATTGCTGAGTATTTTTTCCTTTAAACTACAGTGAAACAAAGTATATCTTTCTATTGATATGAAAAATCTGGTACATTTAGCAATATACCGGGTGAATTATGTATATGATATATTACAATGATAAGATGAACTATGCCTTTCTCCACTGACTTTCTAAGTTTTTCAAAGCATTTCTAAGGATGCTGATTTTAGAAGGCAGCTGTCTGACTCTGAGACGGCTAACGGGAACATGGTTTGTTTGACATTAGCAACACATTATTAGCCGTTTGATAACAGTCGAGCAAAAGGCTAATCATATTATTTACCATTATGTGTCCGATGTTGTAGAGAGCAATTTAAAAATGCATTACCATTCTGATCGACTTGTAGAAGAGCCTGTATAATTCACTCTTTCACTTCTTCTTCTGAGTAAGTCTCTGGTTCAAACATAGACTAGGTAAACCCAGCCCGATCTGCCGGCGATTAGATTTCGCCCTGCAGCTCAAGTTGGTAACCTGTACATATTTCTATCCTGCTTCTGTTACAATTTTGCGGGGACCTATCACAAACCGGCCTATCCACCTGGCACGCTATTGACGGGATTAACACAATGACGGATAGACAATCGATGGATCGTTGGTCTGATTGGTTGAAGGACTATCCAACTGCGTACAGAGTCACTTGAACTATGCCCGTTGATCACTTGTGCAGTAGAACATACAGAGCAGACCCCCCGGACCAATCTTAAAAGATTGAGCTTGGACTGGTGATAGCCAGACAAGTTAAAACATATATGGCTGAATTAAACCAGTATTTCCACTCTCTAGAGTAAAGCTGACCAAGTGGATCTCTGAGCTGGTGTGAGTGAGTGGAGGTGGGGCTAGTTTGCATATTGATGGATCAACGTATATTAAATGAAAGCAGGGGTGAAGAGTTACATTCAAGCTATTTTAAGGCGTACATTTTTTTAATGAATTATTATTAAGATCAAATATGTCATTTTAGTGATCAAAGATGAGTTTTAAGGGATAAAATAATTGACTACAGGGGACTTTAACTGCTCACTGAAGACAACTGTTAACTGTTAACATGGATACTCGTGAAGACGGGCATTTTGAAATAATGTTGTGTGTATTTGTTTTTGAAGATGCAAAAGAGAACTCAATTTGGTACTCGTGCTAGCTTTCTGTGTGCACACTTACTCTGCGTGTGAGTACTGCATTGAGTTCTCTTTACGTTTATGTTTAAAAACATATAAAACTGATTAACTCGCTTGAGGAAGCAGCACTGGGCCCTAAAACAGGGCCTAGAACCGCCCCTGCCTGTGAGTATTAAATGCCTTGAAACATGCAGCATTATTCAACATTTTGATGTAATTTCCACTGAAACAGAAAGACAGGACGGGACATAAAAAAAAAAGCCTCCTAAAATCACAGCTCAGCATTTCCTCCTAATCTCTTACTGTTTCTTAGCCTGGATGCCAGCGGAATTTAGCCCCGCCCACAACATTTGAGCTCCGGCAGTTCGGTTTGGACTTGATCCGCTGTGGAGTAACTATGCCTGAACAGAAACTGTTCGGACCAATCAAATTGTCATGGTGTGCTTTATACGATGATGGACAGATAACGCAACGTAATCATCCACGTCACCAAAGAGCGCTTGGGTTGAATTCATTCTAATCCTAAACTGAGAACTTCTTCGTATATGCATTCACCTTATGCGCATAAGTTATCAATTAGTGATGCGTCGTTAATGAACGATTCATTCTTTTTGAACTAATCTTAAATATGACTCGGGAACATCGAGTTGTCTCAGAGAGCGATTTGTTCATTTTGTGTTGACTGTGCATGCGCCACAGGCCATCGGTTCTGTACAGAATCTTCTGCACTCAGCCGATGGGGCTGTGAGAACGAATGACTCGGATTCGGAGGTGAGGTGAGGTTAACTAACAGACTGCATAGCCTGAAGACCCAGCTAAGCAATTAATGAATCATTTCTTAAAGTTTGGCCTTGGCTGAATTAGCTTATAATTATTTTTTTTATTCCAAATGTGATCAAGGTTTGCATAAGTAGATGTTTTGGGAATTTAACATGTAACATTTTAATTATATTCTGCTGAAATGAATTAAATGACTTGCTGAACGAAATTCAAAGATCCAAGTCAGTAAAATGATCCGAACTTCCCACTACTATGCGTCGCTCAACATACGTCATTTACTCTGTCGCTCTGATTGGTTGTAGGTCTATCCAATTGAGGTCTTTTCTGGTTAGGTTGAAACAAGCCCCAATAATCACAGCCCAATGGAGCAGTATCAGACTCGTATTCTGACTAGAATTGAATATAACCACGTCAGGTGTCAAGTGTTTCTCCTAATCTCCTCCATATCGCTTTAAAATATAATATTCTGAGTAGAATTCAAATCAATACGATACGTTTTCTGGTCTGCTCGCGCATATGATCCGCTCTTTGCTATCGTGTCTCTGGACCAAGTGAGCAATTTTAGCCGCAGCTTCAGCGTCTATTTGGGGGTGGCTTGCTCTAGATTCTAGAGAGCATTTAAATTGGACAGAAAATCTGAAGAGAAACAGTGATGTCATCAAAATCATTGATCCATATTGGTGTGAGTGAGAGTCTGTAAGTTTTAAATGCTTATATCTTCTAAATGTGAATTTTGTCATTGTTTTGGAGCACGCTAGCTTATAGATAACACAGTAAGACTAACATATACTAAAAGCCAAAAATGTCCATTTTGACTTCATGGGGATTTTAAACCGCAAAATATGAAGTCTGCTCGTTTTGCATGTCTCTGTGTGAATGAGCAGCACAGTTTGATCCACTACATTTACTCAATACACTACACATAAACTTCATCTCCAGCTGCTCTGAGTCAATTCACAAGCATTTGACCATTTCCAGAAATGTAATCCAAGATCCAGTTTTGCGTTATAATATATTTCAAAAATTTAATGAAATCAGTTAATCTACTAATGAGTATTTCCTCAATATAATTACATAGTAACCTAATAGCTATACTAAGTTCTCAGTACATACTGTAAATACACAGTAGCGCTTTAATAAGAAGTGTAACCAATATGTGCTCTGTATGTAAGTGTGTTTGTGTGTCCGTGTCCGCTGCTTTATGAAATGGAGACTAATGGGTGGCTCGTCTGGGCCTGACAAGCCCCGAGGACCAGTGTTCATACTCCTTGCGTCTGTCATCCATCATATTTCACGCGCTCTGATGTGAGGAAATGGTGCTAAGCTAAGCACCGTTGGGACGAGACCCCGCTCCACTAGGAGTTTCTGCACATCTACACCTTCACCAGAGCTACAGGACACACAACATTAAGAGTCACTCCCAAGGACCATTACCCTTATGTCCCTAAAGATGCCCAGTTATTCACAGACGAACACAATAGACATACAAAAATAATCTTGTCTATAATTGTGGTACGAGACTTTCCTGTTCAACTATCATTTTTCTAAACACACTTCTGATCATATGAAATTGTATTTAGCCACAGGCCGTGTGGTATAAGGATTTTATATCTGTTATATTTCAATTTGATCTCTGTAAAGCCTGCAGACCTTAAATAGCAAATGAAGATAATATTACACCATATGTATAGAAGAATATGATATTCTATAACCTGAGATTCAATAAGCCATCATCCCTGTGGGCATTAAACACGCATATATTTCATACAGGCTACAGGTGTTTCTTCAAATTAGGCACTTCTCTGTCCCTTGATATTTATTTATTTTTTCTTTTCTTTTGTCATAAGGATGTCGCATGTCATGTGAAACTGTCATCACACCTTCAACATTTATTTTTCAAATTTCTTTTATGTATAGATGTTATTGTTTTTCTTTTGTTTCAGATTTCTATTATAGGCCTACAGATTTCACTGCATGAATAAAGCTATGACAATGATCAAAGTGAAACTTTCAATATTTGAAGAAAAGTGATTTCTAACAAAGAAAATGTTGCCAATGACTTTGTCAGTGAAGAGCATGAAAGGAAAAATTACACTTAATGGGCCTCATTCATGAAACTTTCGTAAATAGCCTATATGAGCAAATTCTGAGTAATTTGCGTGTAAAATGGTAAATGGACTGCATTTATATAGCGCTTTAAAACACACCAATGGCTTTACATATTGCCTTACATTCACCCATTCACTCTCTCATTCATACACCGACGGCGATGTCAGCCATGTAAGGTGCCATCCAGCTCGTCGGGAGCAGCTGGGGTTAGGTGTCTTGCTCATGGAGACCTCGACACTTGGTCAGGTGGAACCGGGGATTAAACCACCAACCTTCCGGTTTGCAGACAACCTACATGAACCACTGAGCCGCTGACGCCCCTTTGGACCTTTACGAAAACTCTCCACCAGATTCACGAAGGCTTTGTATACCACGGATTCGGTAGTTAAACGTGTGTATATTAATGAATTCCAAATATGCATAATTAGCATAATCCGCCCATGAGTTACAACTGCAAATGACATGGCCAGGAACGCAGTGGACTCTTCTAGAATTCTTTCTCAGGTTTGGATCTAGTATTTTGCATAAATGCTAAAGAGACTAATTGGCCATATGACTAGCAATAAATATTAAATTATCGTGTGTCCACCAAAGCATTTTTTAGCCAGCTAAATGCCTGGTGCTCTTCTGAAAACAGACAGCTGGTGGCGCTTGAAAGCGCTTTGCAAGGGCAGCGTTTTCCATCTGAGATACTTTGGTTGCTATGATATTGGAGATCCATGGCATTAATTTGTTACTAGTGTCTCATTTTGAAGAACATTACTGAATTTAAAAATGCAGTAAAAAGCAGTATTAACTCCATTATTGTTGTTCAGTAGGTGTACATGTGGGATGATTGGTCGGTGTAATTTTTGTCCCGCCCCTCCTCCACTGTTATTGGACGGCTTGGTCAAAAAATGACAGTGACAAGCGCTGCCTAAGCGCTTCATGCTTCATTTAAGCGTTGCTCAAGTGGCAACCTCCCACTGTCTCTCTTGAAGCCAATACGGAAGTGACTTAAACTGCAGTTCATCGACTGGCCACTAGAGACAGGCTCCAGAAGGGAGCAGAATCTCATTGAGCCCCATGTTAAAATGACCAACTTTACGGCAGAAACAAATATGTTTACAGCCTGGTACAAATTCTAGTTTTGGTCTTAACGGCTAGTTTTGCCCTTCATGACAACTGTGAGGGGGTGCATTTTTATAACTTATTACATTATATAAAGCCTTAAAGTTCTGCATAATTAAGGGCGTGGCCACTTTGAGTGGCAGGTGGGTATCCATTTATCTGTTGTTTGTTAGTCATCGCGTCACCTCAGCCACGTCCCGCATCTTTGCCCATTTTCTTTTATCCGGGGGTGACGGTTGATGATGCGCTGCTAAGATGGCAACGGCCAGCTCGACCCTACTTTACGCTTTAAAACCGTTCTTCAGAATCCTATGGGTGACGCCACGGACACAGCGTCCATATTTTTATACAGTCTATGCTACCAACTAACATTTTGAAAATACGGACATTTTCGTGAATCCGAAAATTTAAGTCAGAGAGGCTTTATGAACAATTTACACACAAATTCATTCTGCTTGTGTTTCATGAATAAGGCCCAACGTGTGAAAGAAAATTATATTATATTATATTATATAGCGATTATTATGTTATTATAATTATGTAATTATATATATTTTTTAAATTATATAAATAAACTGCTGTCATATACACTCAAGTTTTAAACCAGCGATTCTTTTTTTTTAAGTCTTACTGACCCCAAATATTTGAATGGTATATTAAAACTATTAAATAAAATCATGTTTATTTTCTACAAGTCCAAAGGCTTGTAGCTGATGTTTGGAATAGGCCACACACACATATTTTGTCTGTGTCACCTTAAGGGTAATGGAAGGCCCTGCAGCCATTAGGAACCGCTGTCGCTCTTGAAATGTGCACCCAGGGGTCTGAAGAGAAATCTGCTGATTCATGATGTCTGATCGAGCGGCAAAGACAACAGGAAAGTGCACAAACTCCCACCTCACAGGTGCGACTCATTTCCGAAGGGCTTTACTCAGAACGGGGATGGGCAGTAACTCTGAAAAGAACATGTTTTGGTGCCTTCTACTCTTAATACTCAAGTTTGTTGCCAGAGATCGTGTAGCATATCCAACAAAGTCTACCATGACAACTTTTCTGTAAACTGTAACTGTTTAAGCAAATTTCCCGAAACCTTGAAAGAGCTGTGTCCACTCAACATCGCAGTTCAACTAATTTGACAAATGCCGCTTGGCAGACGTTTCATGAGAGGACTTTGCTGTTGCTGCAGAAATGAGGCACTTAGTGTCTCGAATTTACAAGAGCTTCATCAGTCTTAAGTCAACACTAGCTCCTATTTCGGGTTTGTTGCTAAGGAATGGGATTTGTGTTGCCAATTTGTAATTGAGTTGACTCTGTAACAAAAGTGTAGGAGGAATGATCAGAGAACAGCCCCGTTAACTCAGAAAATATGAGTCTGCTTATATGCGACTATTAAGAGTGCCTGGATTTCATTAATACTCTTTTTTATGATAATTAATCCAACATCTTAATTATCTATCTATATTTATCTTCATGTGTACTGCTATAGGCCTCACACTTCCTTTAAAGGGGTCATACACCATCACCATTTTATTATTCCTCGAGGCCCACTTATAATGTTAGTTTTTTTAAAGTTTTTTATATGAAAAATCATTGCATTTTTTCCTACTTTCTCTCTCTCCCTCTCTCTCTCTAAGAATTAATGTTTTTTTGCCACTGCTACATTGAAGCCTTCTTTGTAATACTGCATGAAAAGAGGAGAGTAGTCTGACCAATATGCTCTGGTACACACTATTCAAATATCTAGGATATTCCTGGATGGAAACAAAATTCTAACACGCTGAATGCAACTAATTTGGATGTAAGCCGCTTATATGCAATGGCCATTTGTTGCCGTTATCATTTGATGAATTGAAATCACTTTAAATTGTAATGTAGACACGTGCATTTTCTGTGAAGCTGCTTTGAAACGATATGGATTGTGAAAAGCGCCATACAAATAAATGTGAATTGAATTGAATTGAATATGAAAATAATAATAATGAATTTATTTGATTTATATTATAATATGATATATTTGTAATATTATTTAGTTTTTTTTTCACTGTGAAAATAATTTCTTCTTACCTTAAAATAGCTTGAATGTACTTCTACACCCTTGCTTAATTTAGTATACGCAGATCTATGAATATGCACTACCTGATCCACTTGATAAGTCAACGTTAAACAATGGCAAGTGGAAATGTTGGTTTATTTCTGCCATATATGATTCAGAAGAAGCTTACAGGGTCTTCTACATGTCAATGTATCAGAATGGTAATGCTTTTATGTTGGACACATAACAGTAATTGATAGGATTAGCCTTTTGCCTGACTACATTATCAAACAACTAATAATGAGATGGTTTCATCCATGCATGAATCAACATTTTAAATGAATTGGTTGAGTGAATGATTCAAATGACTCACTTCTGTCAAAAATGTGTGTGTGTGTGTGTGTGTGTGTGGACTGGTAATCCCTACGGTATGGGGACAAAATGTCCCCACAAAGATGGCAATATCCAAATTTTTGTCCTTGTGGGGACATTTTTTTGGTCCCCATGAGGAAAACATCTTATAAATCACACTAAGTGATGTTTTTTGAAAAAGTAAAAATGCAGCATGTCTCCTGTGATGGGTAGGTTTAGGGGCAGTGTAGGGGATAGAAAATACGGTTTGTACAGTATAAAATGCATTACGCCTATGGAATGTCCCCATAAAACATGGAAACACAACATGTGTGTGTGTGTGTGTGTGTGTGTGTGTGTGTGTGTGTGTGTGTGTGTGTGTGTGTGTGTGTGTGTGTGTGTGTGTGTGTGTGTGTGTGTGTGTGTGTGGACTGGTAATCCCTACGGTATGGGGACAAAATGTCCCCACAAAGATGGCAATATCCAAAATCCTTGTCCTCGTGGGGACATTTTTTGGTCTCCATGAGGAAAACAGGTCATAAATCACACTAAGTGATGTTTTTTGAAAATGTAAAAATGCAGCACGTCTCCTGTGATGGGTAGGTTTAGGGGCAGTGTAGGGGGATAGAAAATATGGTTTGTACAGTATAAAATGCATTACGCCTATGGAATGTCCCATAAAACATGGAAACAAAACGTGTGTGTGTGTGTGTGTGTGTGTGTGTGTGGTGTGTGTGTGTGTGTGTGAGTGTGTGTGAGTGTGTGTGAGTGTGTGAGTGTGTGTGTGTGTGTGTGTGTGTGTGTGTGTGTGTGTGTGTGTGTGTGTGTGTGTGTGTGTGTGTGTGTGTGTGTATTTTAAACTTCAGCTATAAAGAATTTCATTATTTAATAGTTTAAATATACACCACAGCTCAAAAGTTTGGGGTCAGTAAGATTTAGGTGAAATGCACGTTTTAAAACTCCTTTTTTCAAAAGGGACAGTTAAGTCATTTATAATGTTATTAAAAAAAATAGCTTTCCATTTCAAATAAATGTTGTTCTTTTCAACCTTCTATTCATCAAAGAATCCTAGGAGAAAAAATTTATCCACAAAAAAATATTAAGCAGCACATCTGTATTCAAACGTTTCTTGATCATCAAACCAGCATATCAAAATGATTTCTGAAGGATCATGTGACACTTAAGACAGGAGTAATGATGCTGAAAATTCGCCATCACTGGAATAAATTACATTTTAAAATATTAAAATAGAAAACAGTCATATTACATTGTATTAATATTTCACATTATTACTGTTTTTACTGCCACTCTAAAAAATGCTGGGTTGTTTTAATCTAGCGTTTGGGTTGTTTAAAACCTGCGGTTGGGTCAAGTTTTTGCTTAAGACAACTCAATCGCTGGGTTAAAACAACCCAATTGCTGGCTTAAAACAACCCAATTGCTGGCTTAGTCCATATTTGACCCAACATTGGGTTGTTTTTTACCCAGAATTTACCCAGAGTATTTTTGATCAAATAACCAAATTTAGCAAAAGAGATTTCTTTACATTAAAAGCATAAAAAAAACTAACCAACCTCAAAATGTAAATGTGTGAAACATTCACAAAACAATCTGCATGAAAATGTCCTATAGTGAAACAGTTACGCTGAACATTGAATTACCATTTTTGTTGTGTAAATGTGTCTGTCATGTGTCATCAGAACTTTGCAACTTCCTTTCTGTAAACTTCAAGGGAATTTTGATTGACCACTTTTAGCTACATTAGGTTTCTCTGAGCCACAGTGTGATGCTTGAAGAATGAATATTTAAAGCCCATAGCATTGTTTTATTGAATGTGATTGTAATTATAGGCTTTCTCAAAGGAAGGAATATAGTTTTACTGTATGTGACATCCTGTGCAGGGTGATTTGAAGTACACTGGACACGCACCCACACCCACAGAGACCAAGAACACATATTGAGTTCACCTTCCTCTCAGTAAGGTCCTGAGCTCATCAACAACCTATTGTTTTAGAACAAGAGAGCAGCATGAACGGAGGAATTGTATCGGCTATAGAGACAGAGCTGTTGGTTATGGGAGGATTTTTTGGAACCCTCTGGAGTCACAAGCTCTCATGGGATTGATTCCACTTTCAACTTACTAACACAACAAGGACGCAACTTTACCACTCACAACACAAGTCTCCTTTATTCTGTGTATGAGGTTGTTTCATTCTGTTTAAATCCTCATTTGTACTTGTCTATGGTTGCAAAATGGCTTTTAAAGACCTAGTGAAATCAAAATAAATTAAATTGGGGTTTGGGGACATTTAGTCCATGGTAGATATAACCTAAAGGTATACAACAGGTCTGTAGGTGAATAATGGCATGTCCTAAATGTAATACATGGTTTCTCCATTGTTTTCATCCTTAATACAATCTGTCATATAACTAAACTGAAGTCAGTTAACACAGAAATATGGAAGCTTGTTTCCGCCACAGAATAAAAGAATTTAAATGATAATTGCGGCTTTTTATATCACATTTCTAACATTTTTCTCACAATTGCGCGTTTATGACAATTGTTTATATCTTGCAATTCTGCCTTTTTTTTCTTGCAATTGCAAGTCATAAAGTTAGAATTGCGAGATATAAACTCGATTCTGAGAAAATGTCAGAATTGCAAGATATAAACTCACCACGAAACCATGACTATTTCTCATATTTGCAAGTTTATATCTCCCAATTCTGACTTTGTAGCACACAATTGCGACTTATAACTTGTAATTCTAAGTTTATATCATACAATTATGAGGAAAAAAAGTCAGAATCGCAGATTCTAAACATGCAATTGTGAGAAAAAAAGGTCAGATTCTTGATTTTTGTGATTGTATTCAACATAAAAAAGACTTTTACACTTTATCTAGTGGAAATCCAAATGTCAAGTTATGCTTTTTGTGCAATTTGGCACAACTAAGTGGCTTGCACCCATGTCATATTGGCTTTTCCATCCTTTTCAGAAATATATTGATGTAGATAAGCATGACTGTTTACTTTAACTTTTGTGGCTTTTCTTCAGTGGAGTTATAGTATTCCTCTTAAATGACCTCTGGCTAAGTTCTGATTTCAAAAGTAGGTCTCCTTTTCTAAAAAATGGCTTGGGTAGGAGTGCAACCTATTAAAGTCTCATAAGTGGCTAATTGTGAAAAGTCGCCTCATAAAGATTTCTTCTGTATTTCTAAAAAATGTTATAGGCCCAGAGTGTGGATGTGGCTATTTCATAATTTACTGATAGATCTAGGTCAGTCAAGCCGGTTAAAATGCTAATTAACCACTAGAGGACTGTAAATTACCAAACTGCCCTGGGATTCAAGATTCACCGATGGGAAGTTATCTGTGCATGCAGTCTTGCTTTTAAACAATAAGTAAAATCAACCATATCTGAACAGTCTCTTCATGCATTCAGAGTCAGTATTTGATATTGATGCTTTCATAAGACATATCAGGTTATTGCACACTGACACTAATATTATAGTGTATTAGGTCCACCCACAGTCATACAATAATATTCAGCTGACCCCTCCATTATGCAGAAATGACACTAATCTGCCAAAATAGCCCTGACCCGTCGAGGTATAGACTCCACTAGACACCTGAAGGTGTGCTCTGGTATCTGGCACCAAGATGTTAGCAGCAGATCCTTTAAGTCCTGTAGGTTGTGAGGTGGGGCCTCAATGGATTGGACTTGTTTGTTCAGCACATCGCACAGATGCTCCATTGGATTGAGATCTGGGGAATTTTGAGGCCAAGTTTACACCTCAAACTCATTGTTGTACTCCTCAACCTATTTTTTAACAATTTTTGCTCTCTGGCAGGGCACTGCTGAAAGAGGCCACAGACACCAGAGAATACCGTTTCCATGAAAGCGTGCACATCGTCTGGAAAAATGCTTAGGTAGGTGGTATGTGTCAAAGTAACATCCACATTGATGGCAGGACCCAAGGTTTTCCAGCAGAACATTTCACAAAGCATCAAACTGCCTCCGCCGACTTGCCTTCTTCTCTTAGTGCATCCTGGTGCCATGTGTTTCTCAGGAATGTGACGCACATGCACCCAGCCAGCCACGTGATGTAAAAGAAAACGTGATTCATCAGACCAGACCGCCTTCCTCCATTGCTCCTTGGTCCAGTTCTGATGCTCACGTGCCCACTGTTGCCGCTTTCCGCGATGAATGGGGTCAGCTTGGGCACCCTGATTGATCTGCAGCTATGCTGCCCCATACGCAACAAACAGTGATGCAATGTGTATTCTGGCACCTTTCTATCAGAACCAGCATTAACTTCTTGAGCAATTTGAGCTACAGTATCTCGTCTGTTTGATCTGACTACGCGGGCCAGCTTTCACTCCCCACATCCATCAAAGAGCCTTGCCCCCCTATGACCCTTTCGCCGGTACACCACTGTTCCTTCCTTGGACCACTTTTGATAGATACTGACCACTGCAGACCGGGAACACCCCACAATAGCTGCAGTTTTGGAGATGCTCTGACCCAGTCATCTAGCCACCACAGTTTGGCCCTTGCCAACTCGCTCAAATCCTTACACTTGCCCATTTTTCCTGTTTCCAACACATCAACTTTGAGGACAAAATGTTCACTTGCTGCCTAATGTATCCCACCCACTAACAGGTGCCGCAAAGAGATATTCAGTGTTATTCACTTCACCTGTCAGTGGTAATAATGTTATGCCTGACTGGTATTGTGTGTATACTAGGGTAGGCATGAACAATACAGTTGGTTCTAATCATTTTAAATAATATTATAATTTTACACAAATGTAGAGTTAAAATAACTCAATCATGGAGATATAATGGAAAATGTGCCAAGCTTTAGATTACGATTTCTGTCCCCTGGTGGAAAACAAACACTTCTGACATGAAAATGACGTGAACTTACCACTATAGCCAGTAGATGGCTGCAGAGGACCACTCATTAGCTCATTTTAAAATTTTCATATTTTGCTTGTTTAGCTTTTTGGTTTATTATAAAATGAATATTATAACAAGTTTTAGACATTTTATTGCTCTTAAATATGAAGTATAACAAGAGCAAGAACATTCACAAAGTTTTAAAATGAAAGGAATTCCATTAAAAAAAGGCCAGATTTTAAAGTGGATGGGAAACTGCCATGACTTGCTCCTGTATCATATTATTTAAAGTGCATTTATTACAAAGAACTACACAGATGCAGATATCATTTCAATCCATCAATAAATGCAAGCACGCACATTGTCCTTTGCTTCTGGCAGTGTGCTGCTGCGGATTAAAGAACAGGCTGAATAATGCAGACTAAAAAGCAGGGTTGAGCTGAAGCCTGCCCCCAATTTCATATGAGTTTAAAAAGGGACTGAGACAATCAAAAATTAGTGTGGGGTTAGTGTTATATACATATTGTAGGGTTAATCGGAAAATCGTGAAAATGTTGGGGGGCTAAAGCCCTCCTGAAATGAGCCTATATACCCCTGCTGACATCTGAACAGTGTTTACATTCTACACCAGTATTAGAGGATCAGTAAATGGCTCAATTGTTTCCTTTTAGGGAATGAGATGAATTCAGTAGGGCCAGAGAGACTCTTTATCATTCCAGTGTCCCTCTTGCTACTATTGTATTTATACTATTGTAATTAGTCATAGTGGACATTTGGAAGGCTTGATTTTAACTGGCCTCAAATCATGACATCGTTGGACAGTATAGGCTATAGAGAAATGAGTGTAAGGGTAATTGTGGATTGAAGAAAAAAAAACATCTGACAAAGTTCATTATATCATCTTATAAAGTACGTGGCTGGTTGATTGTGTATTTCTTTTGTGGTCATAAAATGATGAACGTGGTTGACATAATCTCAATGGAGATAACTAATTTAATTGTGAAGGGAATGTTTCAGGGCTCATCTGGCTTTTCGTCTAACCACACTCCTCCACTCCACTCCTCCTCCACTGCTATGAGGTCTCATCTCATCAGTTTCCAATCTCATATATCAAATCTCATACATCATACAGTCGCATTTCTTAAATCTCATATCATACATTTCATTTTTCATTTAATCTCATCTCATCTCGTATCTCACTGTATATCTTAAATCTCCTATCTTAATTTAAATTTCACATCTCAAATCTTTAATCCTAAATCTAAAATCTCATTTCTTATAACCTAAATCTTGTGTCTGAAATCTCATATCTCTATATTTTATCTTAAATCTTATACCTCAAATCTAATTTTATATCTTAAATATTCTATCTTAAATCTCATATCTAAGATCTCATATTTTATATCTTAAATGTCATATAAAATCTCATATCTCACACCTTAAATTTCATTTATCAAATCTCATACTGTCTTATATCTCAGATCTCATAGCTTATATCTTATTTCTCATATCTCATATTCCAAATCTTAAATCTCATATTTTACATTCAATATCTCAAATCTCATTTTGTACTTCACATCTTAAATCCCATATCTCAAATGATCTCATATCTTATAACCTTGTTATGTCTGAAATCTCATATATTATATCTTGAATATTTTATCTTAAACCTCATACCTCAATTCTAATGTTTATATCTGAAATCTCCTCTCTTCTTAAATCTCATATTTTTCATCTTAAATCTCATTCATGGTCCGGTAACAGAATGCTAGATGTAATGAACCTTAAAAGATTAAATGAACTGTCATTTTAACTGCAAACATCAATTACAGATTTATTGTCAATATGTTGTCAATTTGTTCTTTGCCTCCACGTACGTCGTACATGAAATTACCCCATACATATTACATATTGAATCTTTCATCTTAAATCTCATATCTGAAATCTCATGTCTGAAATCTCATATCCTTTATCTCATATCTCAAATATCTCAAACATATCTTAGAAATAGGAGATTCACATATATTAACCTGTTCAACATTGAATGGAATAGATTTTCATTTTCTCTCTGTACTGGAGTGAGATGGATGGATGCGAGTTCCTGTTTTCAGACTCAATAGTCTTTTATTTATGTCTTACCATTGCTCATCACTCTTGCAGTATTCATGCAGTATTCATTATTTTCTATCTTTTTGTTTGTTTATAAGTTTCTCACTTACGTCAACAGTTATTTTGCTGGTTAGTTAGCATGTAAGGAGACTCAAACTAAATATAGAGTCTACTAACTTCAAATTAGTAACAAGCTGTTTTCCCCAATGCACAGCGTTGTTGTTTTTTTCCGAGTATGGCCCTGTATGACATCATAAAGGGCGGAATTCCTTTTATGGGCACTTCTCCCGGATGAAGAGCATCATCAACGTGCTTCGTTCGGGTTATGGGAGGCGTTGGCAGTGCTGTCATTTTGTTTTTAGACCACAAAATCAACAATGTCTCTAAAGAAGTGTGTTTTTGGTTGTGGGGGAAAGATAACCTTGTTCAGCTTCCCACATAACCCAAGGAAACAGCGGATGCAGTTTGTTTTTCCAGAGCAACTACGGAGTTCTGTAAGTGTGTAAGTGTGCTTGTTTGTTCCCGGTCATGAGTCAAAAAACCGCAGGCGGTGAGTGAACTGCATCAAATGTCTGTGTTTTGTTGGCAGTCGGCACGTACGTGCATGTAATGTCAACAACATGAACATGTAGTAAATCAAAAGTTACCCAGGGATATTGCCATTATGTATTGTGTGTGTGATTCTTTAGCTCCGCCCACTGCACGCCTTCACGAGTTTGGCTGTTTTCAGAAAGAATCAGTAGAGCGTATCTGTCTTTTATAATAAAACTAAAGCTAAAGACTCATCGGACATAAGGATGCAATACTACTCTATAGGTACTCAAGGTTAACATAAGATTGGCAGTGTTATGCGCCCTTTAAGTGAGTGAGGTGATTCTCATTTACTTTATTAGTGACCAAGTATTTTCAGAGACTGATCAAATGTTGTATGTGAATGCTGACTTCTGGACCCTATGTAAACTGTAATGTACATTTTTCATTAATCACAGTTTTGCTGTAAAATATCTCCATTGCATTGCAGCAAGTCCAAGACCTTTTAGTAAGCATAGCACTGCATTTAAAAGAAGTGCTGGCCCTAGTTTTCTTACCGTATGCCCTTGGTGCTTGATACCTCTGCTTTAGCTGAGACTCCAGGAATGAGATGTTTGAATAGCTTTTTCTTTGGCCCGTGTTTGTGTGAACACACACACACACACGCACTCAGAGAGCAGCGCCGAGCTTATGAGCTTGACTCCAAGCAAAACTGCACCATCTTATCCTGAGATCGCTGTGCTAAGACAATCTCCAGGATCAGAAACACATCAATGCAGTATTTTGTTTAGCAGTCCAACATTGTGCTGACATTACAGGTGCTCTCGCTTGGCCCGAGAAAGTCAGGAATTCTATTAGGATTCTGTTAAAATGCATGAAACGCATTATTCTTTCATGTTCGGCTGGAGGTTCAGTACAGGTGAAACACGTTCTGTCTATAATACCTGGAGAAAGGTATCTATTAGCATTCCCACATTGAATTGAATGTGATGATTTAAAAGATGTGAAAAATGTGAAAAGCAAATAAATGGTTGGTTCATTGGCTGCATATCAATCCAGCATATGATTCCTCTGAGCTAGTTCTTTTAATGATTCAGGGGAAAAATATAAAAGTTAATGATGAATGAAGGTAAGGAAAAATTCTCAAAATAATTTTAAATGGATAGATAGTTCACCCAAAAATGTTATACTTGACAAAAATCTAATCCAAGCATTATAATGACAGTGAATGGCAGCCCAAAATTTGAAGACCAAAAAAGTGCATCCATCCATTATGATACTCCACAAAGTACTCCACACAGCTCCAGGAGGTTAATAAAGGCCTTCTGAAGCGAATCGATGAGTTTGAGTAAGAAAAATATCCATGTTTAACACGTTATAAAGTAAAATATATAGCTTCTGACGGACCGCCTTCCGTATTCAACTTTTCTAACTACGTTGCGCTAGTTACGCTTTTTTTCTGTAAGTTATTTTTTCTCTTTTTTTATATTTTCTCTCAGATATTTTAATTTATAACATTACATATGGATATTTTTCTTACACAAACCCATCAACTTGCTTCAGAAGGCCTTTATTAACCCCCTGAGTAAAAGGGTTAGTTCACCCAAAAACAGAATTCTGTCATTAATTACTTACGCTCACGGAAGATGAGAATAAAGTTTAATAAAGTTGTTATTTAGATTTTTTTGCACTCAAAAACTATTCTCATCGTTTCATAAAATAATTGTAGAACCATTTTAGTGAGATTTTGAGAAAAGTGAGACTTTGTAATGACATCTTTAGTACCTTTTATGGGTCTTGAGAGAGGAAATGACATTGGTGTTAATGGAGGCCTTTCTGAGCCATCGGATTTCAACAAAAATATCTTCATTTGTGTTCCAAAGATGAACAAAGGTCTTACAGGTGTCAACGACATGAGGGTGAGTAATTAATGACAGAATTTAAATTTTTTGGTGAACTAACCCTTTAAAGCCATTATACTTTTATAATGGATGGATGCACTTTTTGGTCTTCACATTTTGGGCTGCCATTCACTGCCGTTATAATGCTTGGATGAACCAGGACAATTTTTTTTTTATATAACTCAGATTATATTCGCCTGAAAGAAGAATGTCATATACACCTAGGATGGCATGAGGTTGAGTAAATTATGGGATAATTATCATTTTTGGGTGAACTATCCCTTTAGTATATTTAATATGAATAAATTGTATTTTTAATGGCAACTAAATAAAAAAAATAACAACACAAAACATTCAACTCAGTACGACACAGGTATTACAGAAGGAGGTGACTTATGAGGACATTTTGTCATGTCTCCACTTTTCAAAAGGCTGATAAATCATACAGGATGAGTTTTTTTTAAGAAAGTACAAATGGAAACAGAAAAGTTTCCTGTGATGGGTAGGTTTAGGGGCAGGGGCAGTGTAGGGGGATAGAAAATACGGTTTGTACGTTATAAAAACCATTACGCCTTTGGAATGTCCCCACATTTCACAAAAAAAATGTGTGTGTGTGTGTGTGTGTGTGTGTGTGTGTGTGGACTGGTAATCCCTACGGTATGGGGACAAAATGTCCCCACAAAGATGGCAATATCCAAATTTTTGTCCTTGTGGGGACATTTTTTTGGTCCCCATGAGGAAAACATCTTATAAATCACACTAAGTGATGTTTTTTGAAAAAGTAAAAATGCAGCATGTCTCCTGTGATGGGTAGGTTTAGGGGCAGGGGCAGTGTAGGGGGATAGAAAATACGGTTTGTACAGTATAAAATGCATTACGCCTATGGAATGTCCCCACAAAACATGGAAACACAACATGTGTGTGTGTGTGTGTGTGTGTGTGTGTGTGTGTGCTAGTGCGTGTGCGTGAATGGATAAACATATATTTTGCAGGCATTCCCTGAGAATATTGGACATGCAGGATCTTCTTATGAAATCCGTACTGAAAATGATTGGTGTTCACTGTTGAACCTATACCGTATGCAAGTGTTTAATCAGATTCTTTGTGATTAATGTTAACGCAATAGTAAATAACAAACAGCCACGGACATTTGGAAAATATTTTAAACCTATTAGCTCTTGCCATCTATGGGGCAATATTTATTTTCTGAATGAGCGCATGAGCCACAGGTGCTGCCGAATCAATTTCCTGCTAATGATTGGCCTTTGATTCCGGGGGGTTGAGAGAGGTTTCTGCTAACTGTATTCAATGTACATTAAAGATTCCGAGCAATTTTGAAAAAAAAAAAAAAAAATCCTGTAAATCTCAGTGTTTTAAAGTAAAAGTTCTCATTTAAATTGACCAGATGTCATTGGGCCTTATTCATGAAACCTGAGCAGCACAAATTCTGTGTAAATACTTCAGAAATCCATTTTTACTTGATTTTTTGTTGTTGTTGTTGTTGTTGTTGTTGTTGTTGTTGTTGTTGTTGTTGTTGTTGTTGTTGTTTTTGGGTTGTGTTTCATGAATAAGGTCCATTTTGCCTTAAAAAGAACACATCTGGGCTAGGAGTGTGTCTCTATAATGTCACACTAACATTAAACCTTTTCCTTTTGGAGATTCGTGAGACCTGGTATTTGATGATACTGATATGGTGTGAACAGAAAAGAAAAGAAAGACATTTATTCAAGAGCTAAGTGCAGTCTCAGAGACCACTAGAGTTGTATATTATTAAATTAATTAAATTAAATTAAATTAAATTACATTACTTTATTATATTTAGTGCTGCCAAATCGATTAATCGAGATTAATCTCATTCATGTATATAATAATAATTTTCATGTATATATATTTATATAATTTATATTATACATAAATATAAGCAAATTGTTAAATATATACATGCATGTGTGTGTATTTATATATACATAATATTTAACGATTTATCACATCCTAAATAAAAGTTTTTTTTACATAATATGTGTGTACTGTGCATAATTATTATGTATTTATATAATACACACACATGCATTGTGTATATATTCATGAAAGATTTTATATATATATATATATATATATATATATATATATATATATATATACAATATTTATATTTATATAATATACTTTTATGAATAGATATACATGCAAATAATTCTTAAATATATACATGAATGAGTGTATAATAATTATACACAGGACACGTACGCATACATTTTTATGAAAAGTTTAACTAATCGCAATTTATCGTTTGACAGCTCTAATTATATTATATTAAAGGGGTGGTTGCATGCGATTTCACTTTTTTATCTTTAGTTAGTGTGTAATGTTGCTGCTTGAGCATAAATATTATCTGCAAATTTACAGTGCTGAAAGGTCATTGCAAACGGAGATATTGTCTTTTAAAGTTATGGCAGTTTTTTGCTTACAAAAATGGGCGGTTTGGACTACAAGGACATTCTTCCTGCTATTAACATAAACCCTGCCCCCGCGAACATGCAACAAAGTTCATAAACAAGTTGTTCATGCTACAGATAAAACAATACCTTTACAAACAAGCTACTACTCAGTCGTGTATTCGGATACAGTAGAACTTTAACCAGAATATGAAAAGATAATTAACAGCAGTGACAGTGACACTACAAAAATAATACTTACCATTTACTAACGTCCATAAAAAGCCTTGGGTGCAGAGGTTCTGCTTGACCTTCATCCCCGCTATTTGGGTCTGATTCGGGCTCAAATTGGTATGGCAATATTGACGCCATTATTTACACCGCAGATGTGTGTGTCTTCTGCCCGTAATGGTAAGGGGCGTGGCGTTTCCGCCTTTCCGGACAACCTGTGCTTGGCACTTCAGCCAATTAACATAGATTAAACTACATTTGGCCATCTAACCAATCTAAGACTGGTTAAGTTTTTCGGAGGGAGTGGCTTCATAGAAGCAGAAAGCAAATGAGCCGTTCAAAGGACAGTGGAGACAGTGGTAAGGAATAAAGGTAAAATATAGGAAAAAAAAAAAAAAAAAGAAGTATTAAAGGTACACTATGAAGGATTTTTGCAGTCAAATATCCAAAAACCACCAGGCCATATATTTTGTTCTATTGAGCTCTTACAATGTCACAAATGTTTCCAACTATTTGTAAATTGTGAGAAAATCGCTATTTTTACCAATGAACCGGGACGTGTGAGCATAGCGTGTGAGGGAGTCGCCTGTCAATTGCATCATATCTACGTTACCCTCGTTTCTGGTTTTATTTTGCAGAAGCTTTACTCTCACTGGAGTGTGAACAAGTGTCACAGCAGCCGCCGAGCAAACGCACAGAGTAACGTCAAAACATCACTTTAAACACACTTAAATGTATCTAATATAATAAACAGAGCTGCGTTACCTCCATAGGCTGTATGGTTACCTCATACTCAAGATCGGAAAAGCGGAGATTGCGCCGGCGACTGTGTTCCCTTCATAATAAAAGTCCCGTTGCTCGCGAGCAGTGTGTTTTGTGTAACAATCGCTCCGGTGGCCTTGCTCAGCTCCCACAGCACTCGCCCCTGCTCTGCTTCATACTACAGTAACGTTAATAATCGCATCCATGAACATGATTTCTGCCCGAGTCCTGTCCCGATTCTTTTCCACAGGCTGTGAGGTGAAGACCACATGTCCCAAGATTCTGCGCTCAAACTTGACGTCATCAAACTACCCCTTTAATAGTTTACAGTATACAGATTTGAAGATATTATTGTATTACAAAATTCTTCTGTGGCATAAAGACAATATAAGAATGAGATAAAAATATAAGAATGACAATATCAGAAGCGCATAAGAATGAGACAGAGAAACACAGCAGTGCTTTTCTGTGTAGGCCTATATCATATCTGTCGTCACAGGTTAGTGGAGACATGCTTTTTCTTGCTGACAGGGATGTTGTGGTGGACATGATAAGGCATATTTATGCACAGGTGCAACACAAGCTAAGAAATGAAAACTATTTTTTTTCCATGAATGCAAGTTTATTCTGTCCTGTATATTCAGTATTGATTCTATCAGAGCTAATGGAGGTAAGGGGAAAAAACAGCCTGTACAACATGCCGAATTGTGGGGGAAAGTCAAACGGTCTTGTTTGCGCTTTTCTCCGCATTTAGTAACATAGGAAACTCGGCAACATAAATGTGTCTTCAAATATGTGCAGAGTGTTCATTCTGTGTACTATCAAACTTTCGTGATCTCTAAGACTCCCGTCTGCTTTCAAAATTCACCTTTTTACTGCCTGTCTGTCAAATGCAATTACCTGTTCCCATTTCCAGTAGAAATCACTGAACCCTTCTCTAGAGTATGAGAGCAGATGAAATGAATTCAGATGAAATCTAAATGCTCACTGTATGACGATCTCTCAATCTCGCAAACATTCACTGTTTACACAGAAAGAGGGATTTAATTGGCAAACCCTTCCATGCAGCAGCATATTTCTCACTCATTATAAATCAAATGTTTGAATTAGGTAAGTTCAGACACTGAGGTTTCAGACCTTAAAGTTTGTTCACAATGCAGAAAACAGTGAATGATTGTAGAGTGTCATGCTAGATATTTGAAAAGCAAGTTAGTTATGCTATAAATACGATATTTAGTCAATCAAAATGATAATGATATATTGCAGTTTATGGTGCAGGAACGTAACCACTATGGACATTGAGGGGAAAGGGGGCATAATTAAAATGGCCAAATTGACTCCATTTACACACGCTCTTTTTTTTTTTTTTTTTTTTTTTTTTGCTAGGGTGACAAAAGTAAAATGTTAAGTTTTTAGGTTGGTCTGCCTCAACGGTCTAACAGTGCTCATAACGGTCAGAATGAGGACATGGCCAATCAAATCAAAGAAGGCGGGGCTTAGGCCGTGTGTCCACCAAAGCGTCAGCTGAAAACACTAGGCGCTCTGCTGAAAACGCCTCTCTGTGGGCGCTTGAGAGCGTTTTGGCAGGGAAACTTTTTTTTTCAGTTGAGACTGTTTGCTTGTTATGATACAGAATATCCGCGGAAGTGTTTCTAGTATCTCATTTCACAGATTGTATGTATTGATGTATTGATTCTATATAAAAATGCATTTACAATGTAAAGTATTTGCTCTGGCTATTGTTTTACATTTTTTTGTTCCATTATTATGCTGCTTTTTTTTCATCTCTGAACGTTGTACAAGCAGAATGTGGCGGTTGGTCTGTGTTGTATTTGTTCCGCCCCCCTTCCACTGTGATTGGACGGCTGGGTGAAAAGTGTCAGTGATGAGTGCTGCGTTTTACCCAAATTTGAACATTCTTCAAATCTCGGCGGCCAGTAAAAAACACTAAACTCTCACCGCCTGAGCGTGAAATACTCGCTCAGTGCCTCGTAACGCTCATGGCGTTCTAAAAACGCATCGCTCCCATTGAAAACAGTTAAATAATCCATCTAGCCGCATTAAAAAGCTTTGATGGACACACGGCCTTACTGTGAATTCCAACGTGACACTTTAGTTATAGCAGTGAAAGAGTGCGTGGTAGGATGTAAGTAGTTAAATATTTACTATTTATTTACTAACTGTTTAGCAACCAACAGTAATATTGAGTGATGCAAACTACTACAATTTTGAATAAAAAATATGACATTATATGACATTATTATTATGCATCCATGCATACTGTTAATCATAAGTTCCACTTCTCTTCATCTCTTCTCCGATGACTTGTTTACTGGCTTGAGGGCGGGACAGCCTGTCACTCACATGACATCACAGCAATAGCAAACCACAACCGTCCTATCAATTCCCAATGGACAAAATCAAGTCCAGCCCCATATTTTTTTATTGTTTGGGAAGCTGTTTCACATGGATATACGTCATTATTAGAAAAATCGATCACAACTTTCTTTTCGTGCTGACTTTAAAGAATGTTTTTAATAATGACGGTCATGGTTAACACAACAACACTGAACTCCTATGACTTTCATTGTAAAATGCATGAGGAATTGCTCTTCCTGTGCACACTGTGCCTCTGTTGGGAGTACAACAGGTCCAGACAGTCAAGCTCCAATCAGACACTTGTGCATCAATTTTAAACACGATACAACAGATATTTATAAAACACAGCAGAAAGGAGTGAATTATTGACTAAGTTTCACACCTCAGGGGTTTCAGAGGCCTTTTTGATAACCATTGGTGAAATAGATAGTTTCAAGGAGGGGATGTTGAATTATTCATTCTCTATTGGCGGATTGGTATATTGCTCAATGATTGAATGAAGTTGAATATTATTATAATATGTGTACGTGTGTGTGTGTGTGTGTTCATGTTTTTCTATCCTGGTGGGGACTTCAACCTGACTGCATACAGACTCATGGGGACTCGTGTCTCCATGGGGATCTAAATTGAGGTCCCCATGAGGAAACAAGCTTATAAATCATACAGAATGAGGTTTTTTTGAGAAAGTAAAAATGCAGAATGTTTCCTGTGATGGGTAGGTTTAGGGGCAGGGGCAGTGTAGGGGGATAGAATGTACAGTTTGTATGGTATAAAAACCATTACGTCTATGGAGAGTCCCCACAAAGATAGTGCACCAGACTGTGTGTGTGTGTGTGTGTGTGTGTGTGTGTGTGTGTGTGTGTGTGTGTGTGTGTGTGTGTGTGTGTGTGTGTGTGTGTGTGTGTGTGTGTGTTTTTGTGAAATATCAGGACACAAATGTGTATAACGACATGGGTATGACATAGGTATTACAAAAAGAGAGTGAAATATGAGGACATTCCCCATGTCCTCACTTTTCAAAATGCTTATAAATCACACAGGATGAGGTTTTTTTCACGGAAAGTAAACTGCGCAGTCTCCTGTGATGGGTAGGTTTAGGGTTTAGTCTCTTAGGCTGAGTGTTCACCAAAGTTTTTAGCCAGTGTTTTAAAGTTATAGGCGCTCTACTGAAAATGTTGTACAAGCAGAATGTGGCAGTTGGTATTTGTACCGCCCCTCCTCTACTGTGATTGGACGGCTGGGTAAAAAGTGACAGTGATGAGTGCTGCGTTTTACTCAAAGTTGAACATTCTTCAACTCTCGGCAACCGGTAAATAACGCTGAGTGCTCAGCGATTGAATGTGAAATAGATGCTCAGCGCCTCATTACGCTTATGGAGTTTTAAAAACACGGCACTCCCATCAGAAACAATTGGAAAAATACGGCAACCGCATGAAAAAACCCTTAAGTGGACACACAGCTTTATGCGTGTTGATGTTGTCATCTGTTGACATTGTACAAGCAGAATGTGGTGTTTGGTCGATGTGGTATTTGTCCCACCCATCCTGCACAGTGATTGGACGGCTGGGTAAAAAGTGACAGTGATGAGCGCTGCGTTTTACTCAAAGTTGAACATACTCTCTGCTACCCATAAAAAACCCAGAGTGCAGTGTGAAATAGACGCTCAGCACCCCATTATTCCTTATGCCTCATTATGCTCCTGGCATACATCATTTTAAAAACGCTCATTGAAAACAGTTGCTATGCTAGCAAAATACACTAGCCATGGGAAAAACGCTTTGGTGGACACACGGCCTTATGCTCACCAAGGCTGCATTTATTTGCACAAAATGCAGTAAAAACGGTAATATTGTGAAATATTACGGTACAATGGGACTAAAGCCGCACCGGGGTAAAAGGCGCATTTGACTTTATTCTCTTAATTCAGTTCAGCGCTTTATTAACAACTGCTAATTTGATCTAATATTTCATGCTTTTTAAAAGAAGATCTATACAATTATTGTCTATATTTAGAGGCAAAGGTCTTGTTAATGATTTTCAGTTTTATAATTAAAGCAACAGATATTCAATAACGGAAGAATATGTATAGACACATGGTATTTGGGGTAAAAAGCACACCTGCTGCTGGGGTGAAAGACATGATAATTAATATCTGGCAGACTTTTATATGGTTAGATTCAGTTGGTAAGTATTATATATTGGGTGTCCACCTTAGAGATATCCATATTTATAATGAAACCATCATATTTAAAAATATGATATTAATCATATCATATAATGAAATATCATATTTATTTGTTACTGCTTTATTAAATTATTATAAAAAAAATTATTGATAGTATGTATATTTGTTATACAAAAATCTATAATTTTATTAGTCAAAATAAACCGAAAATAGTATAAACTTAGCTAAAGTGATTGTTTTGAACAGGTATTAACTTTAAACAAATTGTAAAAAAAAAATATAAAGTATATTTGTATAAATAATATGTGCCTTTTGCCCTTGGTGAGCCTTTTGCCCCTTGTGTGGTATACCCCACCTTGCCACATCATACATTTATAAGATTTCTAAACAAAATAAACTAATTGTATGATTTATTTTCACACAGAATATGTTGCTCCATCAATGTTCAATAAAAACATATATATTTTTTCTGCAATCATGCAAATATATATATATATATATATATATATATATATATATATATATATATCATCATTACTCCAGTCACATGATCACTCTGTCTCTGATCATCATCAAAAGTCACTCTGAAAATGTAATTGTAAAATGTCAAATTCCTGTTTGCACTTTCAGATTTTATAGCTGGAGGTCAGAAGGATGCTGCACGTTTGACTGCTAAAAAGCATTTCTTCCCCTGAATGCTGTAACATTCATATATATATCCTGTATGTGGGCTCAGACAAACCATATATGGATATTAAAATTGCTCACAGTAACATTAAGTTTAACTCTGTCTTGCCTAAATGGATCAGCTCCACTGTCTTCACACTTAGTCACTGCATCTACAACATTTACAATATTATTTTACTACTGTATAGTATAGTAGATGTTTTACTAGTACCCTATTATTTTTGAAGGTGTGAAATGGACTTATATTCCATCTGTCTGCTGCTTTGACGTCACATAACAGATTTTCTGCAGGTTTGTGGACCTTTTTGGTTGCTGTAGATGTGCCCCTTAAAAATGCCCACGGATTTGCTTTCAGCAATCCTACTGTGTTTATTATTGATTATGGCATACACAGCATAAATGAAGGAATCATCAACTTTATGGAGTGCATTTCATATAGGGAAATGATACAGTATGTAGTGAAATGAACAAGTGGTGTAAATGATAAATGTGTACAGTATGTTTAACAAACAATCTGTCCTGCAGTAGAGTGGAATGAGAGAGAGAGAGAGCGAGGGAGAGAGAGAAGATACAGCGAAACAGATTGACTTAACAAGATGTCGATTTACAGAGCAGACTGTGGAGTCACGCCCTGGGAACTCGGAAGCAGACAGAAGGAACGCGCACACGCACAACTTCACCTCAGAAGTACACCAGCAAATCTAAGGAGTTCTATTCCCTGATGAACATGCGCATGCACAAAAACATCTGCCCTCAGCGAAATGGGGAAACAACAGAGGCACTTTGCCATAGATAGAACACTGACAACTACAAAGCAGACTCTTCCCCCGTTTAACGTCCTCAGTCACCCCCCGTTGCCCTTCTCTTGGCTTGTCACCACTGTTACAGGGCGTCTGCCAAATGAGTGTCTCTCTGGTCTGACAGGAGATGGCAGGGGACCTCGTGTTGTTGTAATGTGTCTAGGGAGACGCATCACTGAGTTTCCTAGATTTATCAGGGCTGCAAATGCTGACTTTCATGGATGTTTTGGGTGCACTGTCTGGAATGAACCTCAAGTGGTTTTGTGAGGTCATTGTAGGACTGTGCAACTTTGAGATTTCTTTGATTAACCATTAAATGCAATACCTTATTAGCCTACTATCCTCTACCTCATCTTTTTTTGAACGTATATCCCTGCTTTTTTTAGTATTGTTTATTCTTTATTTTATGAATAGTGTGACAATAAAACACTGGATTAATCACAAAAAAGGGTTGGAGGTTTGTTGTTGGAGCTGATATAGGTGTAGAAAAATATTATAACTCTGATTCCATGTTTTCAGTGACTCTTTTTGCTGTGACTTAAAGGGTTAGTTCACCCAAACAAGAAAATTCTGTTATTAATTATAATCCTTCATGTCGTTCCAAACCCGTAAGACCTTCGTTCATCCTCGGAACACCAACAAAGATATTTTTTGATGAAATCCGAGAACTCTCTGACCCCTTCAGACAGCAATTTAAGGACCACTTTCAAGGCCCAGAAAGGTAGTAAAGACATCCATAAAATAGTCCATGTGAAAGGTTGAACCTTAATTTTATGAAGTGACGAGAAAACATTTTGTGTCCAAAAACAAACAAAAATAGCGACTTTATTCAGAAATTTTGTTCTGGCCTGCGCCAATCTCCTACGCTGTTGTTTTTGTACACAACATTTTTTTTTCATCAATGTTACTACCTTTCTGGACCTTGAAATTGTTATTTAAATAGCTGTCTATAGAGGGGTCAGAAAGCTCTTGGATGTCATCAAAAATATCTTCATTTGTGTTCTGATGATGAACGAAGGTCTTACGGGTTTGGAATGAAATGAGGGTGAGCAGGGGCGATTCTAGGGTCTCCCGTGAGAAAATGTTGATTTCTAAGATCTATATCTATGATCATTTTAAGATGTTCTGAAGGCCAAACAATTTGTAAACAATAGCTTAAAAACCATAGCACTGTAGATTATTTGCCTTTCTTCTTATCGCCACATCTCTCTTTTTCTCTTTGTTTTTATCTTACACTGTCTCTTCTTCTCCTAACGCTGAGCTTTGACTGATAGCCTATAGTTTTTCCATTTTCGTCAGTGAAGAAAGTAAACATATGGCTAACTGATATTTATATTTTATGAATCATTTTGTTATGCATGTTAATCTATTGAAGGCTAGGAAAGCAAGGTAACTTATGTATTAAATTCATTCACAACATGCACACATTCATTAATAATCATATGCCTGAAAAATGCTGAGCTTTTTTAATTTACTGAAGGCTACAAATGGAATAAAATTAATGTGTACAATGTGTACACATTCATTATTATTTTAAGCCTAATCTGAGGAAAACGGCTTTGTTATTATTTCTTGTTCGTTAATTACATTATGAGTCACATAGGCCTATCTTCAATTCATAAAGGTGAAATTTGACAAAAGTGTATTAATTTGCCAGACTATTTTTGTTTAAAATGTCTGACTTGAGGAAGCAGCTGTCAAGAATGAAACTGAAGGCTGAAGCCTCGATAAAATGGCCTAGTGACACCCATGAGAGTGAGTAATTAAAGGGTTAGTTCACCCAAAAACGAAAATTCTGTCATTAATTTCTTACCCTCATGTCATTCGAACCTGTAACACCTTTGTTCATCTTCGGAACACAAATTAAGGTATTTTTGTTGAAATCCGATGGCTCAGAAAGGTCTCCATTGGCAGCAATGTCATTTGCACTCAAGACCCATACAAGTTACTAAAGACGTCATAACAAAACCCATCTCACTACAGTGGTTCTACAATAATTGTATGAAGCGGCGAGAATATGTTTTGTCAGCCAAAAAAACTAAATAAAGACTAATATATTGATGGCTGATTTCAAAACACTGCTTTCCTGAAGCATTATGAATCAGTGTATCGAATCAGTGGTCATTGGCCAAATCAGCCCATCACTAAATAAGTCGATATTTATTTATTTTTTTGCGCACAAAAACTATTCTTGTCACTTCATAAAATTGTTGTAGAACCACTGTAGTGAGATGGACTTTGTAATGACGTTTTTAGTACCTTTTATGGGTTTTGTGAGTGCACATTACATCGCTGCCAATGGAGGCCTTTGAGCCATCGGATTTCAACACAAATATCTTAATTTGTGTTCCAAAGTGAACAGATGTCTTACGGGTCTGGAACGGCATGAGGGTGTGTAATTACATTATTTTTCTATTTGTGGTTGAACTAAGCTTTTAATGACAGATTTTTGGGACTCATTTTGTGTGAACTATCCCTTTAAGAGTGAGTCATTCAAATAATTTATTCAACCGATTCCCTTAAACAATGATTCAATCGTTTTTACGATTCACTAAAGCGAATCGCGCTAATTGATTCAGGGACGAGTGAACGTGTGTTGTTTTGAAGACGTTCAATGGTTCTACTGCGGAGTGAAAACTTTTCGCAGAGGGATAACAATTTCATGATAAAGTTCTAAAACGTAAGTTAATATTTAATTATTGCTTATTTAACCGGTGTAACGTTATAAACAGTTGCGTTGAGTTCAATCGTGTTGATATTCAGACCAAACAACACGGCTAACGTAATGAGTGTGACGCTGCTTATATAAATATACGTTTATTATAATGGTAGGTAGGCCTTTTTTGTTTGTTCATTACCATATTATTCCTGTATTTGTTTCAAGTTAACAAATTATATCGTGGTTACCCTATTTTAGCGTAATAAACGATAGTATGAAATAAATAGTTTGTTTCTCATTGATCTAACGTCGATTGACGAAGCGACCGTAAACAATGACAGTGAATAGTAAAAACTGCCCTTAAAATGAGGTTACTTGCAGATAATATAATATCATATAATATATTATAATATAATATAATGTAATATAATATAATAAAATACATAGCCTTAAAAGAGACTTAAGAGAGTGCACTTTCATGACACTTTGATAAGTAACGTTAGCCTATAGCCTACTTTTAAAACACTTTGTAATAATTAAAAATACACGTTACATTAAAGTTAATAGACTATCTTAAAATGACTAAATTGCAATTTCATTATAACATATGTCTAATTATTACAAACACATTTAAATACATGACATTAGGTTTTAATTTGATAAATGCTTGTCTGTACTGTAACGTTACACAATAAAAACTAATGATCAAATTACATATAAAGATGTAGCCTACTGCCTACTAAAGTCCTATTGTAGGATAACATTAGTTGAATTTCAAATTTAAAAATGTTACTCACACTTGATCCAAACTTATATGAATTTCTTCCGTCTGTTGAACACAAAAGAATATATTTTGAAGCATGTTGACAACCAAACAGTTGACGGTACACTCTGGTGCTGTATTGTACTAACAGTGGTTCTTTGGCTCATAATCATATAGGGGAACCACTTTAAGTGATGTATAGCACCAAATCTTGGTGCTTCAGATGTTCTTCAGTGGCTCTCTTTGATGACTGAGGTGCTATGCACCACTGCCATACAAAGAACCTGTTAAAGGGTTAGTTCACCCAAAAATGAAAATATGCTTCAGAATCAGGCGTTGTTCATATTCTGTTGAGGCGGTGTTTCACCACACGATGAAGTCAAGGTGTGGCATATTCTGAGATCGATTGTTTGCTGGGTCTCGTGTCAATAAAAGCTTTTCTTTGACAAACTTTTACATCTCTGAAACTTCTATAACCGTCACTTTACAAAAGCTCAAGGCAAAGTTGATTTCTCAATTCATCACCCATTTAACTAACTGCATTTAACAAATGTAAACCATAAAACATTTTCACTGAATAACATTCAATTAAGTGTCTGAAAACATTACATTCAATTCACACTTGATGTAGTGCATTCATTTAATGTATAATGTTTCCAGTACTCTTTTTAAAAGTGTACTTCTTTGTTCAAGGGGTATGAAACATTCTGCTGATAAAGAATGTCAGTATTATATCCAAATTGATCTAAGATTGTTTTATAGTGTGTAGTAGTTTTGTTCCTTTGGCAAATTAAATTATTTGTTGTACATTTTGCATAGTGACATATATAATGTCAAAATAAAACACCAAAATGCCCTTCAGGAGTATTTCTAATAGTTTTATTAGATGTGCAGTATAGGTAATGGTAAACCAATGATTTGATTTAGGTAGGCCTATATGTGTCTCTCCCATCACTTTGCTGTCTCCTTAAAACAGACAAATGCATTTGGGGACCACTGAGGAGGTTTGTTTCAGTTGATGTGGCCTTTTACAATTTGTATGTGTATATGTGTGTTTTGCAACCAAATTGATCACAGACAAGAGAAGTGTGTGCATGTGTGTAGCGAGAGTCAGGCAGGGGGGCGTCAGAGAGGGACTCCCAGGAGCACTCAGACACAAGACTTATTGAATTTTATGCTGGTGTTTTTATTTTCTCATACTGCTTCCTGGGGAGCAACTTCCCATCTCACTTATCTCATCATTATGTACGGAGAAATCCACAAGTAAGAGAGAGGGGAGCACAAATCGGTGAAACATTAATAATTCTGTGAAAGAAAGCGTCTGAGGAGGGGTGCCATATCTTTCCATTAGTTTAGTTCACACTGAGAAACACAAAAATCTCACAGCGATCAGATGTTTCACCCGCATGCTTGAACAGCAGTGATTCACTTTCTTTGAATGACCATTTCACTCTGCGTGTGTCTGCTCCGATGGGCTCTTGAATCTTTCTCAGGGTATTTATACTTTCAATATGAAAAGGACACAGATCTTCTGAACTGAACAAACTGTGCGAAGATAGAATAGCCAGTGAAAGCAGTGGTGGCGTTTCACAAAAACCTAGGGTATGGCATGATTCCTTCTGGCTATACAACAACGACATTACCAAGTAATAATATAATATCTAAACAAAATGAGATACAAATCCACCATACCAAGTTTGTGATACTTACACGTTTTGTCCATCAAGATAATTATCACAGATGAACACAAGTTTAATAAGTTCTGAAGCCTAAAAGCAGTCGCCAGAAGTAAAAAGCTAAAGGTAGGCTATGAACGAGCTACACCACGCTCGCTCGACTTCAACACCACTAAGCTTTCAACAACTCTTTCAGTTTTTTAACCTAAAACATTTTCCCAGAATGTTTGACTTTTTGGACTTGTATATAAGAGCAAGGCTGTAATAGCGGACTGACTTTATCCCTTTGGCGTGATGACGTTAAATATCCCAGACTGCATCTGTAGTCCCATTTAGCCACTTAATTGCAACCGGGCAGATGACGTGACGCATGTATTTTCTGTAATTAAGTTTAAATGTTTACTGAACTGCATTTCTCAACTAAAACAACACATGCCAGTGGGGCATAGAACATCATTTTATTTCAATATTATGATTTTGGGACGTAAAATGTATTTAGTGTTGTTCATATTTCAACGTGAATAGCAAAATATCCTGCGGTGTGACTGTAACATTGATGACTCATCAAATGTAAATATTAGTAAAATAAAGCAGATATGTTTGGAGTAGCTAATAAATGCCTTGGCATTATTTTGTATGTATTTACTTAATTAACTTAAGTTTTCAAAATGCTAAAAAGTACTAAAATAATATTTACAGTACATTTAGTTTTGAAACACAAATGCTGTCCTGCAGTGTGACATAGGATATTACAGGTCTTTCTAAAAAAATTAGCATATTGTGATAAAAGTTCATTATTTTCCATAATGTAATGATAAACATTTAACTTTCATATATTTTAGATTCATTGCACACCAACTGAAATATTTCAGGTCTTTTATTGTTTTAATACTGATGATTTTGGCATACAGCTCATGAAAACCTCTCAAAAAATTAGCATATTTCATCCAACCAATAAAGGAAAAGTGTTTTCAATACAAAAAAAGTCAACCTTCAAATAATTATGTTCAGTTATGCACTCAATACTTGGTTGGGAATCCTTTTGCAGAAATGCTTCAATGCGGCGAGGCATGGAGGCAATCAGCCTGTGGCACTGCTGAGGTGTTATGGAGGCCCAGGATGCTTCGATAGCGGCCTTAAGCTCATCCAGAGTGTTGGGTCTTGCCTCTCAACTTTCTTCACAATATCCCACAGATTCTCTATGGGGTTCAGGTCAGAGAGTTGGCAGGCCAACTGAGCACAGTAATACCATGGTCAGTAAAATATTTACCTGTGGTTTTGGCACTGTGAGCAGGTGCCAGGTCGTGCTGAAAAACAAAATCTTCATCTCCATAAAGCTTTTCAGCAGATGGAAGCATGAAGTGCTCCAAAATCTCCTGATAGCTAGCTGCATTGACCCTGCCCTTGATAAAACACAGTGGACCAACACCAGCAGCTGACATGGCACCCCAGACCATCACTGACTGTGGGTACTTGAAACTGGACTTCAGGCATTTTGGCATTTCCTTCTCCCCAGTCTTCCTCCAGACTCTGGCACCTTGATTTCGAATGACATGCAAAAATTTGAGCAACAGTCCAGTGCTGCTACTCTGTAGCCCAGGTCAGGCGCTTCTGCCGCTGTTTCTGGTTCAAAAGTGGCTTGACCTGGGGAATGCGGCACCTGTAGCCCATTTCCTGCACACGCCTGTGCACGGTGGCTCTGGATGTTTTTACTCCAGACTCAGTCCACTGCTTCTGCAGGTCCCCCAAGGTCTGGAATCGGTCCTTCTCCACAATCTTCCTCAGGGTCCGGTCACCTCTTCTCGTTGTGCAGCGTTTTTTGCCACCCTTTTTCCTTCCCACAGACTTCCCACTGAGGTGCCTTGATACAGCACTCTGGGAACAGCCTATTCGTTCAGAAATGTCTTTCTGTGTCTTACCCTCTCGCTTGAGGATGTGAAAGATGGCCTTCTGGACAGCTGTCAGGTCTTACCCATGATTGCGGTTTTGAGTAATGAACCAGGCTGGGAGTTTTTAAAAGCCTCAGGAATCTTTTGCAGGTGTTTAGAGTTAATTAGTTGACTCAGATGATTATGTTAATAGCTCGTTTAGAGAACCTTTTTATGATATGCTAATTTTTTTAGATAGGAATTTTGGGTTTTCATGAGCTGTATGCCAAAATCATCAGTATTAAAACAATAAAAGACCTGAAAGACTGAAATATTTCAGTTGGTGTGCAATGAATCTAAAATATATGAAAGTTTAATTTTATCATTACATTATGGAAAATAATGAACTTTTATCACAATATGCTAATTTTTTGAGAAGGACCTGTATATTGAGCAACTACTTTTCATATTTATAATTTGTATTATTTTACCTAAACTTACTTGGATTTCTTTACAGTATTTGCATATGTAGACACATAGCCTGCTTTTGTTACCTGTTGTTGTTTTTTTTTCTTTAACTTTATTTTCTGCTTTAGGTGAATTTGCATTGAAGAGTTAAATGCAGTCTTGCAGAGACCGTATTTCACAGCTTGTGCACAATTTGTGTTTTGTGACATAAATGCAGTCGTCTCTAACTACACAAGCTGGCCTTCAAAGTTTTATACGCTCCTCAAAACCCCTTTTTATACGCTTTTCTTTTTTTTTTTTAGAAAGCCTTTCTTTAACATAACCAACTTCTACCAATTTCTAATTTCTTAAGGTGCATTGTTAGACATGACATGATGGAGCTTATTGCTTTTATATAGCGGTTATTCCACATACCTGGAAAGATTTCATAAAATAAACAGAGACACAAAATTATAATGCTATTGTTTTTTTCCACCAAGCAATGTAGTTCTTCACAAGCAACACACAGACACAGTGGCACAGTAATACTGATGTAATGTAATTGTAGAGTTGTTTACAACAGCTTTGAACACGGCTCAATAAACTGAATGACACGGCACGCAATATCTGAATGAATTTAATAGGCTACTTCAACATTGTGAAAAAGTTTTAGGCCGACGCATGCAAACACATGCAAGTATTCATGTAAACACAGTCGCTTATGCTGATATGAACGATATCAGTTGGGGAAAGAAACCAAACGTGTGTCAATAGGATCCGTGCATTAGGTCTTAAAGTAGTCAAGTTTGCACCCCCCCTGCACTTGAGTCCTCGCTCCTTTCACCCATCCCCGACCGTGACAGTTTTATTTACCGGTATTTTACATTATTAATAAAAAGTGACATGTTATAATAAAATGTGACTTGTCTGTGTTTTTTTTTTTTCTTTCTCAACAATGCAATTTTGACTTGGTATGACAGGTGTTTGCAATTAGCATTTAGCAATTAGTTTGCAATTGCATTTATCATTTTCAGGCTTTGGAAAAGTAAAGTTATTTTATTATGGGTGACTTTGTCTGTTTCTCTCTGTTGTTGTACTGTGATAATGTGTGAGCTGCAGAGTCCTAGTGTTTGCAAAGGGCATCAGCTGCAGACTTGGGTTCAGCCACAGGGGTATTATGCTTCTCTGGAGAATACGTTAGTCTTGTAATGAGTTGATATGTACTGTGACTCCACAATCTGCCACTCTTTAAATTTTCACCGTGTTGGTTAGAGACCAACTGCAGATTTAGGGGCAGTTGTCCTTTGCCCTGGTCCTTGAGCTGGGGAGAGTAAAGATAAACATTAGCAAACTATGGTGATATATTGATATTTCCTGTTCTCATGCCTGCTCTACCATCACTCAGCACATTATTCTCCGTCTGACCACATCTGTTCACAGACCAGCTCTAACAAATTTAATGAAGCACTGTGTGCTTGAACAAACGCGCATTGACATCCAATGGTGAAACCAATTATGAATCGTAGGGGCCGGTCTACAAGGATCAGAGGAGGCTAGTAATGAGGGATGTGTGGCCAAGCTAGACCTCTCTCATTTCGGGTCCCTGTCCATCTGTTATCTCCTCTGGGTCTAATATGGCTCCCTGTCACATGCTAATGCAGTCCCACCCCCGACCGAGCCTTTTGATTGGCTGTTTGCCGGCCATTTGTCATCCTATTACCGGCTTGTGGTCGGCCTGTACCTCTGTAGCTCTCTACCTCTTCTGGCTTTGAGCGGTTCAGAGCACGGGAGAATGGAATCTATTCAAGCTCACATCCACTCTGCTTTTTCATTACCGATGACACGCTAGTGTGTCTGGGTGAATTGGCCCAAATTCTTCTCCTTTCTTTCCAGTCAGCTAGACTATTATTCCTTTGTATGTGTTTTTGTTGTTGTTTTTGTGTGTGTATGTGTGTGTGCTGGATTAAGTACTGGATCATTGGATCCTACTAGTCTCTATAAAGCCATTGTACATCGTACATGGTAACCAATAATTGCTATTGTGAATGTTCACTGGGAAAAGTGGTGGCTCACACTAGCAGCACAGATGGCACAATCTGTGGTCATTTCGATTTCAAATATATGCTGTTCTTTTAAACTTTCTATTCATCAAGAATCCTGAAAAAAGAAAGAAAAATATTACAGTTTCCATAAACATATTAAGCAGCACAACTGTTTAACATTGGTAATAATGGGAAATGAGCAGTAAATCAGCATATTATAATGATTTCTGAAGGATCATGTGACACCGAAGAACAATGATGCTGAAAATGTGATACCTCATGGCTGTTATTAGTAGCAGGCAGTTATTGCATTAAAATAATATTTTTTTCATATTTTTTTTATTTGATTAAATCTTGATATATAATTTAAATCATTCAGATGTGATTTAGGGGTGTGATTTAGGGGTGTGATCCCGGCACTTGGCCAAATTTGCCCATTGACCTCTGTCCATCATGGCCTCTTAATCATCCCCATATACTTCTTCACTCTGTCTCCTCTCCACCAATCAGCTGGTGTGTGGTGGGCATTCTAGTGTGGTTAAAAGAACAATGAGAAGTACAAATGTGACCATGGACCACAAAACTAGTCATAAGGGTAAATAAAAAAATAAATAAAATCTAATTGATTCACAATAAGCTTTCCATTTATGTAAGGTTTGTTGGGTTAGGAGAATATGATATACAACTGTTTGAAAATCTGGAATCTGAGGGTGCAAAAAAACTAAATATTGAGAAAATCGCATTTAAAGTTTTGTCATAAAAGTAATTAATATTTTTGACCCATATAGTGTATTGTTGGCTATTGCCACAAATATACCCATGACTTATGAATGGTTTTGTGATCCTGGGTCACATATTAAAAAAAAAATCTTTGATCTGTATATGTATCTAATAAGTAGTTCCTTTTTGAACATCTGTTATTAACCGATTTTATGGAGAAATGACACATTTCATGGCTAAATAAAAGCCATTTTAGTTTATTACTCATCTAATTCAGAGATGCTTCAAGTTTATACTTACTAGAATTGTGCGCAAACAATATGCATCATTGAAAATTTCTACCCACATGAAATTTTCCAATTTGTGTATCTGTCGTGACCCACGTAAATGGTTGAATGGTGAATAGTCACATAGCCGGATAATTTCCATAATGACCAACCCAATCTACCAGTTAGCATCTGGTTTAAGACATGCTTTTTTTGGGCAGTAAATAATGGCACAAACATCAGTAAATTGACTAGCGCAAACCTTAGTAAATCACCTCGCATGATTCATTTAAATACTCTCCTCCCATAAATTTTGCGTCTGAAAGGGAAACTCCTACAAATGCATACGCATTAGGGTCAGCTCCAAAAATATCCCTGTCCACGTCTTGTCTGCGTGTCTTTAGTAAATCCTGACAGTAGTTTTTTGATGCCAAAAAAATGTTTTGCATTGATGCAAGATGTTGGTAAATTTGGCCTATAAGGTATTAGAAAGTCATTTTACCATCTGATGTGAAAACTAAATTTTCTGACTTGAAAATCTGTCATTGAAGTAATGTATCTCAAGTGCTTAAAGCAGGCACATTTCCACACTGTTTATATTAGCCCTTTATAGATCATAGTACATTATCCAGAACTCAAGTGTTGGGTACAAAACCTGCTACAGGCTCTACTTAACTATGAGAGCTCTTGAGCTGACAAAAAAAATGAAAGCTTATAATAGTTTTAAACTGGTGTCTGGTTAAATGCTCAATACAAATATGGATTGTTCTCCAGTAGGTCAAGTGTAAGCCATAGAGGAGAGACACAGAGAGATGAAAGCACTTCAACAGTTGCAGGACTCAATCAGCTCTATATAAATCTCTCATTTAGTGTAATGCTGGGATTGATCACAGAGAGCGAAAGGTCCTGTGGAGAATGATCCATACAAGTACTGCATTTGTGTTAATCTTCTGCCATGAATGAATTCTATGACATGGAAAGTGTCATGTAATAACTGCATAGCTGTTACACTTTATTTCAAAGTGCTGTTTCTCATGTACATACTGTGCTGGGACGGGTTTCACGATAACCATGTATCTTAGCTCTTAAAGGTGGGGTAAGTGGTATTTCAAAACTGCTTTAGAAAAGTGGCCAATGTCTGTGGAACAAAATAAGGCTTACGATCAGGCAAGAAGTAGGAGGTCGTGTAAATATCGGATCAGCTTTCCAGCGCTGTAGAGAACTCAAGGAGCGAAGGCTGAGGTTGCTTTATTTCTTCTCGATAGGCGAGTAACATTGATTTTGTTTTGTTTCACAGAACTAATATATGCTGGCTTTTGCTTGAATATGCTCATGTGTCATGTTTGCTTGTAGGGGTGTGCCAAAAAATCGATTCACAGAATAATCTAGATTCTCATTTGCAACGATTCAGAATCGATCTGAAATGTCCAAGAATCGATTTAATAAATTAATAAAATCAGCTGGCTGTTCGCCTCCATTTTGTAACTAGCCTATACGTGATGTCCGGACATCACCACGCAGCCAGTTTTTGAACGCGAGCAGCAAATCACTAAAACAGAGAGGAAACAAATATGGATGTGAGAGGGAGATACAACCAGCCCCGTCTTCACCTAAAGCTTAAGTTTGGCGTAACTTTGGTTTTTACAGAATGCCTGGAAGCACTGCGCTGGACATGACACACACAGTGTGCAAGCTTTGCAAAATGAAGACCAAGTACTTCGGCAGCACAACAAATGCGCGGGCTCATATTACTAGACTGTATAGTCTATTCTTCTCCCAGTTAAGCAGCGGTCACTTTCATATATTTCGTGAGACTAAGATACATTTATGTGATGTAAATCCTACAGATCCGATTCTCTGAGGCGCAAACTAACGTGGTGCCGCCCATCGCGCAGTATAGATCAACTAGGGTTGTGCCGATGGACGATATCATCGTCCATCGTGATGGCTGACCAACATCACGATGGAGCGCCACCATCGTGATGCCACGCCCCCCGTTGCGAGTGCGACACACACTAATCCTTTTCTATAGTTAAACTTAAAACTTTGCAGGGATTGCTCTGTAAATTAAATTGAGAGTATAACTAAAGCATATATGCTATTTTAAATACTGTAGTCTATGCCAGATATATAGCCTACATTTTTAAGTAATCCATTTCATTGGCATGCATGTTTATTTTAGCACTTCCGTCAGTGAAACAACACTACAGCCTGTAAAACATTTAAACGATTATCAGTTAATAATGGTAACATAAAGATTTAAGACAATAAAATTTTTTTATTTCCCCACAAAGATGCGTCAGCTTTGAGATGAATGTGGGACACGAGCTGGAGACACCTTCTCGAATATCAACGTCTTCATGTTTTCTCCTGATGTTGCAAAGCAACACGTGTTGTAAAACGTCTGAAGAGCGAATTTTATCTTCCACAAGGTCAAGACATTTAGGCTATGTTTGATTATGCACTGCCAGAGAAAACTAAATTCAAATCGCCTGTGTGTGTGTGTGTGTGTGTGTGCGTGAATTGCACTATTCAAATAAACTTGACGCGCCAAGTCTAATAAGAACAAACTGTGTTAAATAAAATTGGAAGTAAAAAGGTATTCGTCCTACATTGTTTTTTTCTACTTCACCACAGTAAAGCATGTGAATGGGTAGGCTATAATAGACTTAATTATAAGCAAACGAAAGGAAGAAACATTTACAATTCCCTGCGAAAATGAAAAGAAACGTGATGTCCAGTGGGATAAAATGGACTGTTAGCCTTTTGGTTATGCCTATTGTTAAAGTTCGCGGAAATCTGAAAATCGGTTACAAACATATTTGAAAAGCTGGCAAATCTTTAATTGGGCTCAGCCTCCCTCTCTCATTCGGCATGAATCCATATGTTTTCATGGCTGCGATGTAACTGTGAATTTATTTCCTTTGAAAACAATTCTTTGTGCTTCTGTCCTGTGGTAATATATTCACGTACAACAGCATTCACATACAAAACACGGGGATAATAACGAAATGATAGTTTTAAATAAAAAAGAGTATTTATGTAAGGAGGTATATTAAAATAAAAAGTGCACAACTCTATACTTTGTTTCCCCTCACGTGCAACCTAGCACGTGTGAGTCCTTATTTGGGTTAGCAAAATAACGAAATAGAAAATAGTATTCATGTAAAGAGATAGTAAAATACAGTTATAGTAAATTATATTTTTTTATTTAAAAAAAATAAAAAAACGACGATATCATCGTCCATCGCAATGTTTTACTGTAAACATCGTCAACTGCCAATTTAGGGGTCATCGCCCAACCCTAAGATCAACTAACACACATTTACTCAAACATATTTGAAAAACAGAATAACAGATAGTTCATGACATTGTTAGCATGTTTGTGAATATTTTTAATAAAAAAGAAAAAAAGAAATAAACCCGATATAGCTGATCTGTTATACAGCGCTGTTGCGGCTGCTGTGTGTCACGTGAGAAGCATGACGCGTCTCCATGGAAACAATAAGGCCATGCGTTCTAAAATATTTAGCCAAAGAATCTGGTCATGTTTCTGCAAAATAAAGCTAAGCTTGAAGCTGGTTTGTAGCAGAGCAAGAATACAGAATACTGCTGTTATTACTGTAACTGTTATTCAGAGTTAAATTAGGCTTGTTGTAGTTGGGTTAGGTGGCTTTAGTTTTACTGTGAGTTAGCTAAATTGTGTTTTGTATTTAATTATATATTTAAGTATACTTTAAACTTGTAATAAATTGTTCAATTTAAATAAGTAAATCAAAATTAAATAGCCATTCTTTAATCTCATCCACCCCTTTTTGTGTCTCTTTTTTAAAAAGTATCGTTTCAGGCACCGTTTAGGCACCGGAACCGTTTTAAAAGTATCGGTTTGGCACCGGTATCGAAATGATAAAAACCAAACGATACCCAACCCTAGTTCTACATGATATTTGTGGTAAACTGCAATTTTCCTGGGAAATGCATCTATTTTCAACCATTTTGTATTTTGAAGAAGCACTTTATTTTTGTTCCAACTTATTATACAGCTAGCTACTAATGATTAGCAATTGAGAACCAGACAATGTTTTGGATAAAAGGCACTTTCCTGAGAATTGAACTTAATAAATGTGAAATACACTTTAATGTCTTCGTTTGTCATTCTGTATAGCAAAGCAGATGAGTAGATCATGATCAGAAACCCGATTAGAAATCATTATGGATAAAATCGAACCGTTTTGAATCGAAAATCGATTATGAATCGAATCGTGGCCTCAAGAATCGGAATCGAATTGAATCGTGAGATGGTAAAAGATTTCCACCCCTATTTGCTTGCTTGTGCATTTGCGATCTAAAGACCCTTTCATTTCCACACCATATAAGCCTGGAGCATCTAAACCACCTCGCTGTTTCAAGTGACAGATGAGATCCCAAAGTGTGTCCGAAAAGTTAGATAAACTCCTAATATATGTTTGTTTCCTTTGGGTCCTTTTTATGTGATCGATATAACCCTCTAATCTTGTCATTGTAATATGTTCATTAGTTGGACTGTCATGCTCATGCTATTGAGTTGTTCATGAGAACTGTTTGTGTTTTTTGGATGTAAGGGATTACTTTTTCACTGAACATTCAACCTGTATTACCATAGTAACACATTGGTTTCACTTATTGAAGACATAATTCCCTCGGCCGGCTGGCACAGCAGATTCTGCCATAGTTGTTGCCTGGGTTACATATTGTGTGGGGCGGAGCTATCAAAATAGGGGCCTGTTTGTTTTGGTGATTTGAAATCATCATCAGTTACACTTACCCCACCCTTAAGAGTGCTTTATACTAGCAAGGTTACCAAAAATGTACTTAGAAAACGTTCTCGCGCAACTTAAGTGGTTGTCCATTTGCAAACTGCTGAAATATAACCTATGGAATCATATCCTGAACTTTTTACTTGAGAGTAGGGCTGGGCCGATAAACGATATCATATCGAATCGCGATAAAATAAATTTTGATAACGCTCTGGACATTTGTACTTCGATATGGATTAATGTAACAACCAATCACACGGCAGAAATAAACGCAACAACAGCCAGTCAGCGAGCAGCTTTCAGCTTGCATGTCAAAGTACAAGCTCTACTGGCAAAGAAAACTCGACAGGAGAAGGACAAAATGAGTGGTTGAAAGTAGAACATGAAAGTGAAACTAACCTTGCGAAGATGACGAAGTTGTTGATAAAAGGTAGGACGAATTAAGTTACTGATTTGAACCGCGCCACACAGACTATATTTATCCGCTCGGGTCAAAGTCCAAACTGCAGCGCAGCGCGAGCTCACGAGCAGATCCGTTTACTCTGATCGGTCTCGGTCACTGAACAGTGCTGTGTGATCCAGTGAGAAGTGCGTTAATTCAGCGAAAAACAAGTGTCTTTGTGATTGTGACTTTAAAGCCAGACAAAACAGCGCTGACAAACATTAAACACTGTGCGCAATGATACAGATTTTCCATCTACAAATCTCCATCATTTACCATGGATTTACTTTGGTGACACTAACTGCACCATCTGTGGCAGATATGTAGGATATTCATATAGAATTGTATTATATTATTTTGTATTAAAGGAGTAATGGAATATTATTACAGTATTTTTTTATTTTGCTATAGAATTTGTGCAGTAATAGGCTACTAAATGTTTTTAGGCTACTGTTTTTTTTATACAAATACCATATAAACCATATAGAAACATTTTACCATGGTAGTGAAGAGCTATATGCATGGTTTTAACTGTGGTTATCATCATGATCTAAATGTATGATAATATGTAAGATGTGATATATTAACTCAGAATATAAAAAATTTACCATGTAGAAATGAGGTTGTTACAATTTTTACAGATGTCCATGTTTTTGTTAATGACCATACATTTACATCTGCATCCTCCTAACTCAAGCTACTACTACTGTCATCTCACTGTCAAATGTGAGTTTCTAAGACAAAATGTAATATTATTAATACTGCAGCCTACACTGCAAACTGTGCCGAAGATATATCAGGCAACACAAACCCGTTTCATGACTAGAAACAATATCACCCGTTAGCACATGCAGAAACAATACATCATTTTTTTCAATTAAGATATTTAATTTAAGGAAAAATGACTGGAAAAGGGTAAGGAATTCAAAAACGTGAAGATATATTCTGACAATAAAGAGTAGCTTAACCTCAATTAAGTGGTTTCTACAACTTTCACTTCGGAGCAAAAGCCTGCTCTTTAATTTTGAAAGAAAGACATTTTCGACATTTATCGAAATCGATTATCGATATTGACTGATATGAGCATTTTTTATCGAGATCACTTTTTGGCCATATCGCCCAGCCCTACTTGAGAGTGCCCTTACTTAATAGGGAGGATGATGAAGAGGTGGTGGCCAACCAAGAAATGCCCAATACATGGCTGCTTTTCATGCACATCAGCAAGTCATTGACAATTTTTTTTTTCATCCCTATTTTCCCCAGTCTTTGAAGCATATTTCCCACATTAATACTTTAAACATTTTTTTTGTTCATTAATTTAGTTTGGATGTGTATTTCTATTTATTTTTGTGTTTGTTTTCTGCCCTTTTTAATTAATTTATAAATGAATTTTAACAGAACCGAGTAATAAAGCTTTATTCAATTATATAAAAGGTAAAATATGTAACATTTTTGCAGTAAAATATCCAAAAACCACTAGGCCAGTGTTATATATTTTGTTCAGTTGAGTACTTAAATATCCCAAATGTTACCAATTATTCGTAAATCATGAGAAATTGCTATTTTAACCAATGAACCGGGACGTGTGAGCTATGCTTGTGAGGGAGTCGCCTGTCAGTTGCATCATATCTGCGTTACCCTCGTTTCTCGTTTTATTTGGCAGAAAAGCTTTAGTCTCACTGCAGTGTGACACAGCAGCCGCCGAGCAAACATCATAACTTCCTTTTCAACACACTCAGATATATCTAATATTATAAACAGAGCTGCGTTTCCTCATACTCATGACTGGAAAAGCATAAGTCCCGCCAGCGACTATGCCATAATAACAGTCCCGCTCTTCAAGCGCTCCTGTGGCCTTGCTCAGCTCCCACAACACTCGGTCACGCTCTGCTTCAAACTACAGTAATGTTATGTTAATAATTGCATCCATGAACATGATTTCTGCCCGAGTTCTATCTTATCTTTTCCTCTGGCTGTGAGGTGAAGACCACATGTCCCAAGATTCTGTGCTCAAACGTGGCGTCATCAAACTACACCTTTGTTTTGAACAGGCGACCTCTAGTGGATGGAAAAGTTACATAGTGTAGCTTTAAAGGGTTTGATTCCATTTGAATAAAGGTAAAGGTGTAATCTGACGGTCGTCCTACAGGTGACCTCATAACTTCGACATGTCTTCTTACGATGCACTTGCTCCGGAGCACTCGTAGATCTACGATGATTATGAAGTGCTACTTGATGCTTTAGGAAACAAAAATATTAAGATCATTAGTACAATCGTTTTTATGAACTCCTTAGACATAAGATGCTTTAGTAACTGATTACATGTAATCTAGATTACATAATCAGATACCAAAAATTAAGTACTTGTAATTAGATTAAATTACATTTTAAAATACTCGTAATCAGACTACAGTTACTTTATTGATTACATGATGACATATTCACACAATGGCAGTACACCATTTATAATTGATTGAATTACAAAGAATGGAATATAGTTTCTTTCTTTATGGTATAATATTATCCTATTCAATTCAAACTGATAAGTAATCATAAGTAATGATTCTTATAACGAGTCTTATAAGTAATCTAGAAGTAATCTAAAGGTAGTCCGATTATATTTATTAAAATGTGTAATGAATTGCGTTACTAACTAAAATTTTTGTCATATAATTGGGAATTGGTAACAAACTACAATATAGCAAACTACAAGACTGTACTTATTACTTATTACAGTATTTAAAATAACTATGTACTAACCCTGAACCTATATATATATATATATATATATATTGTATCAGAAATTCAGTTTAGCTGTTTAATTTTGGTGTGACCAGTCACTAGAAAATTTCTAATTGGAGAGGCCTGAATATTTTTTACAGTGTATGTACATTAGGATTATGCCTGATTCAACCAATCAGTAATGTCAAAACTGCTTAAAAATACAACTTTCTGAATAATATTGACTTCTTTGATGTATTTACGGCAGTACATTGATGTTTGTCTCTCTTTCTGTCTTTCTCTACACTCCAGGGTGAAGTTAAAAGACGGAGTAGCGTTTCTTGGCGCCCGTCCCAGTAACCCCACACTCTGGATGGTTAGTCAAGATCTCAGAACAGAAGGTCACAGGATTGTGACCCTGCATTGTCGCCGTAAGGAGTCCAGCTATGGACAGAGGTCAGTTACCATTTACTAGCCCAACCTCAGGGTTGCTCTGGTAATTTTACTTACTGTATGCAGTGGTCTACAAAGTATAGCCCAGCATTCTGCATCATAGAGTGCTTTATGTGTGTTATTTTAATTTATTTATTTTATTTATTATTTCATTGCAGACAGAGCAAGAACTTTGTGATGTTATATGGTCATATACTGGTCTCCCATATGTAGGTCTCCCTAAAAATGCATAGGACATGTATGTTAAAAAATGTATAAGAGTGTTTCTTAAACTATGGCAACTTTTGGTTTTGAGGACACTTGAAACGCTTCAGGTGTTTCATCTCAAACTCTTCACCAATGCTGTTTTCGTTTTGGTAAACAAGTACACTAACTTGAAACCAATTTGACCAAAATTGAAACAGGCCACAGTTTTTTTAAAAAAATCAAACAAATCATTTTCACACAATAAATATTGAAGTGGTTTACGTTTATTTCACTGTTTGTTTGATTATCAAGGTTAATAATTCATATTTTTATGATGAATTTTCATATTTTAAGATTGAAAATATGGTTCTGGGACAAGGGCAAAACAAATAATAATGAATACAAATAAATAATAGGAAGAGAAACACAGATGATCTTTGTGCACAGAGCAGAATAATGGCCTTTATTTTAATGGATTTCACACATCCTCCAAAATGACTTGGGGCTTCGTTTAAAAGTGAAGTTAGTTCTGAGAAAAGCTCTTGCAGCATTTCTTTACAGATGCCTTTTGGTTTAACGTTTTTCATGTTTGATGTTTTACATCTTTAAGTGTGATTTTAAGTTTTCAAAAGTGTCCAACTATTTTTTGGGGTCACTGTACATGTTTAATGTGTTTAAATAAAGATTTTCCTCAACTCATCAAATAGTAATATTGGGATTAGGATAACTGGACATCAACAGAAACATTAAAGGAAGGAATTTAATACCATGTGATGGACTTAAGAGTGTGCTTTGGAACATACTTTACTTTAAAGTAGTTTAAAAGCTGAACAGAATTATATCCAGTGATAATTTAAGCCGAAGTGCTTCATTTCCATTCTGCTAGTGTCACTGAGCAGAAATGCAAAAATAATGACTCTTTTCAGATAGGTTTCTTCAAAAGGAATAGGACAAAGTATTTTAACATGAAACTAAAATAAAACATGTAGCTTTTTAAAAATAAAATAACATTTTCAGCTTTTATTCCACGCCTGTCTGTATCTATTAATCTTGGCTGATAGGAAGTAGTTAACAATGCATCTCGGTTTTCTTTCATATTAGAATATTGAATCTGTGATCCAAGGGGGTCTTCTTCCAAAAGTTGATTCATCCATTTGCATATCTTTTTTGCATGCTTAAATTAATCTGGAAAATAGGAAACCTTTGGTGATGGATGCAGAAAAAAAAAAAAAAAACGAGAAAAAAAAAACCCCACACTGGTCGTAATTAAGTGTGGATTTGCAGTCTTTGTGTGCCATCATGCTCTTAATCGCATTTCTCCACAGATCTGGAAATAGTGTTAATGAACTGGGCTCTGTACTGACAGGTGTAATTTTCTGCATTAAACGCAGTTTGGTGGAAGTCCGTAAACTTGAACGATTAAGCCCAGCATTATCATGAAGCTCAGCTTGCCATTGCAGAAATAAATGGACTGCATTTATATAGCGCTTTAACAGACTCATGGCCATCCAAAGCGCTTTACATATTGCCTCACATTCACCCATACACTCTCATTCATACACCGACGGCGGCCAGCCATGTAAGGCGCCATCCAGCTCATCGGGAGCAGCTAGGTTAGGTGTCTAGCTCATGGACACCTCGACACTTGTTCAGGTGGAACCGGGATCGAACCACCAACCTTCCGGTTTGTAGACAACCTACATGAACCACTGCGCCACTGCCGCCCCAAAACACCCTAGTAAACAGGCCTTTTGCAGTATGCACTTTGTCTGTATCAGAAAATAAAGAGTTGTTTTTTTTGGTTTTTCCCCATGGCAAATTTCCCCAAAACTGTACAGTTTTAAACATACAAATGTTTATTTTTCAAATTGAAGTAAAGGCTGAGGACAGCACACACGCACAGACACACACACACACACAAGTGTGTGTGTGCACGCGTTTGCTGTGCAGGTATATGTGGTTTATAAGCACACAAATGTGTATAATGACATGGGTATTACAACCTAAACATGCTTTATGAGGAAATCATGTGTCCTCGTATACAAAACGGCTTAAACAGTTTTTTTTTAAATAAAAATATTTTTGTGTGATGGGTAGGGTTTGTGTAAGTGGATAGAATATACAGTTTGTACAGTATAAAAACTATTACACCTATGGAGAGTCCCTGTAAACTACAAGAATGTGTGTGTGTGTGTTTGATTATTTAGTATGTATCATTTATTATTTATCTTTTTATTTATATGTTTATTTCTTTGTTTATGTCTGAATTTTTCTTTTCCTTTTTGAGTTTATGTAAACCACTGTAAACTCTAGTACACAGGCTACTGAAGTGCAGCAAACAACAGCAAACTAAAACATTAATGACACATTACCGGTGCACTTTATAGGTTTGAGAAGCTGTGATAATGCCTTATAAGATTAAATTTGTAGGAATCTGTGTAGGGTGTCCTAAGAGGTCCCTAAAAAAAGATAATAAAAAGTCTCATTCTTGCTGTTTGGATTGTGGCCATCTGTGCCATGAGCTAAAACAGCACTAGCTGCGTTTACATAGACCATAATAATCTGTTTGTAATCAGACTTAAAAATAAAAAGTCACATGCAACCATGATAGTCGGAATGAATTGGCCAAGTCCAATTTAAATTTCATTCGGGTTGTTAGGGGTGGTTCAAACCTTTTCTAATCCATTCAATAGGACATGTAAACACTTGGATCGGATTAAAAATGGGAAAGTTCTGCACATGTGCAATGACATATGATGCACAAAATGAGCTGCAGTTGTTGTATAGTGTTTAAATGACTGCTGTGTCAATCTAAAATTCTCCAACTCATCATCTGTGAAGTGCTGCAGGATAGTGTACCACCAGTCCTTAATTTGCATTCTCATCCACAGATGCCTTGCTTTGTGCATGGGAAGGGCTGTTTTTACGGCTTGATTAACATAAGCTGCACGGCACAAAGCTTCTTGTGCACGTCATCTCCTAATTAGGATCCGATACATATAAATATAAAGGGTGCTTTCACACTTGGTTCGATTGCCTAGACCGAACCCGAGTTCGATTGCTCCCCCCTTCCCCCGCTGGACTGTGTTCGTATTATTTGGGTCCGAACCGGGATGCGTTTGCGTCATCAAAGCAGCAGCTGTTTACCCTGTTGCTTGGTAACAACGGTGAATGAGAAGGTGGCAAAATGATCACCTCACTTTAAAGGTGCCCTAGAATGATTTGAAAGAATATTTTTAATTGTTCTCTGATATCTACATAGAGTGTGTTTGTGGCTTATTTAAGGGCAACAGTTGTCCAGATACAGGTTTTACAGGTTCATTTACAACCCTAGAAATTGTGCCTAAGATGTAATGCTCTGTTTTTGCCTTTTTTGGAAGGGTCATGAATATTAATGTTGAGCTCTGCTCTGATTGGCTTATTTCAGCAGGTCACAAAAGTGCAGTTGTTCAGCTAACACAATCACAAACCGCACAACCAGCTCATGAGTCCTGACTCCTGACAGAACACAGAGTGACTGAATGACACTTTAAGCAGAGCATCTCAAATGGAGATGGCTCAAATGCAGCTTACTTGTTTATTGGTGTTTTCAGATCACTGCGTGCGCGTGAGAGAGAGCCCTGCGTACATATGGTTGCCAGATTGCACATGTTTAGGTAAAACACCGGATAGAATATGTGTTCTTTTCACAGAAAAGCTCTGATTGGGGGATTAAAATTACTGAAGTCTGGCAACCGCAAGCACGAATACTGAAAGCTCCACCCCTAACAAAACCAAAAACCAGTGCTTTAGTGCAAAACCAACTACATTTTAGACTTCTAAAAAATGATATTGCATGTTTATATAGTCACTATGTACGCAGTGACTAGTTATGTATGGTACTTGGAGTTTCCTATTTTTACTGTACTAGCATCTTGCGTTATCTAGACAATGCTGTCTCTCTAAGAAACTTTCAGTTTATTCAGAAATTGTTTAGACAGTCAAGAAGTGGATAAAATCTCATACTGCTTGCAGGTAAATGGTTGGAATTGCCCCTTTCTTCGGTGTCGGACGCTGAGCAAAGAAAGCTTGATATTGTCCCAGGTTTGAAAAACTGTCCGTGCTGAAATGGGCTGAGCAATCGAACAACTTTTGAATTAAATTGTTGCGGTATCCGTTTATAAATAAACATCATCCATGCCTGTTGACATGTTTTATCTGTGGGAAGAGTATGAAACGTCTTCACATCCCCTGCACAGCCTGGAACATAACATTTGTTTCCATGATCTGCCATGTTCGCTATCCTCGCGTGACGCTTGTTTACCTGCAGAGATGATGCGGCTGCGCAGTTTCGCCTCACAGTGAATATGTTCTTACAAATGCAAATGTTGGGGGCGTACATGTTAATGATCCCGCCGATTGCATCACTCTCTGTGTTACGTTGAGATTTGCCTATTTTTCAGTGGTGTTTTTCACAAACGAGATTTACATATGAATGAGGTGGCAATGGTGTTTGAAACTCACTATATGTGATTTACATGTACTGAACTCCTGTTATTAAACAATGTCAAGGTTAATTCAATTTTTCATTCTAGGGCACCTTTAATATTTTTGTTTTTGAACCGTTGGTTTTGTTTCCAGATCTTCAGTAGGTAATGGCACTTGCGTCTATCTGCTACGAATGTACTTTAAATGATCTAATGAACGCTGAAGATGAGCAGAAATGAGATCTACAATTCTCTGCTTGCAGTATGTCCGTCACGCTCATCAGGACATTAATAGCGGTTCACTTCCGCAATTTAGATTGATTGCGTTCACATAACCTGCGAGCCGTACCGGAGTTCACATGAACTGAACCGCAGACCACCATTTTAAGCAGACTCGGGCACCGCAGAGCCGAGTTCGGAAGACAGCGTTCACGTCATCCAAACGAACCGAACTCTGACGTCAATCGGACCCGGGTGCGCGCCAAAAGTGCTAGTGTGAAGTCTGCTGTTTAAAACAAAGCAATGGTAGAAGGATGTTTAGTAGGCTATACGCAAACAGCGGAAAACTGTTGGAAGGTATATTCATGCAGTGTGTGCAACTCTCCATGTCAAACATCAATTCTGATTTGAAACTTGTGACATATAAACGCACTCATCAACCCGATCACGTTTAGGGTTCATGTAAACACTATAGCCTCTTTTCCTTCTCTCACTATCTTTTTAGAGGTTGAATTAAAATAAATGGCTGAACTTAAATGGAGGCACAATGAACTCAAGACAGTTTAATTAAGTGTTAAATGTTTTTTCAAAAGTGTGACTTTCTTTCTTCCATGTAAAAAAGAATATGGCTGCTCTTTTACATACAAAATTAAAAAAATTGTGTACAAGTCATTTGGATTATTTTTACTTTAATGGTGCTTATGTATCATTTAGCTTGACAGCCCCAGTCATCATTTACTTTTATTATATGAAAATAAGCGGCCAAGATATTCTCTGCAAATTCTCCTTTTGTGTTCCACAGAAGAAAAAAAAAAGAAAGTCATACAGGTTTGGAACAACATGAGGGTGAGTAAATGATGACACAATTATTTAAAATGGCTTGTTGCTTATACAAACTGTCTAGGTGTTATCCATAAAACTAAAGAAATGTTTTTTTTTTGTTTTGTTTTTTCTCACGTTGTTCATGTTTCTGCATATAAAGTCACAAGATTTCAAGTAGCTGTTAAAGGGGTACTTCAGCACTGGGAAGATGAATCTGTATTTAAACTGGGTCATCAATGTAGTAGAAATGTTAAATTATTTTTGAATTTGGTGCCTTCTAGACTGAGAAAACACAGAAAATTTATTTTTGTCTCATGGGGATGAAAGACAACAATTCCCAGAACGCACTTCTTCACTGCCTTACTCTAGGCACAGCTAGTCGGCTACTGGATTACTGGATCACTTGCCCACCACGTTCATTTTCAGAAAATCAGTTCAGTTAGAGACACTACAATTAAAAACTGAACGTGTCTGTTCGATATAATGCGAGTGAGCCGATTGAGTGTCACGGCACAAACGCAGCAGGATCGGATTACATTCATCACATGAGCTGAGGTAATCGCGGGATTCGCGGCTGCGGCTGCATTCACAGCACGTGATCAGTGTGACGCATTTTCAGTTCATGTCTTTGGAAGCTTAACTTTCATAGGAAGTTCATTTTAAAAGTTGAAACACTCACTCCGTTTATGAATCTCCGCAGCGCTGAGCCGAGTGCTGTGAGTGTGATGTTGAAAACATGTGGAAATAGCGCCCTCTGCTGGCTGTAGTCTTCAGCTTCTAGACAAAAACTCCTCCAATGACGCAAAATGACGATATTTGCGTCATCGGAGGATTTTTTCCAGAAATAAAATACATAATTCTCTCCTCTCAGGGTCATATGAGGGGGGAAAGTCTGATAATTTGAATATACTCCCGGGTTTCTACTGATACAAAGCTTAATGCTAATCGCTGAAGTAACCCTTTAAGCATTGCGTTTAGTCAATTCCTTGATGCCAAATTCTAATCAATCCAGAAAAACCTAAATGTAAAAAATCACACGGACAAACAGAAATTTGCTTTCTCTTTATCTGATATTGTGAAATTGAATGGAATACTAACCGAGTTACCCAGCTGGCTTTGTAATAGGGAGTCCCCAGTCATGTCACATGACAAATTTCTGTTTAATCCAGTCTGGCATTGATCTAAGACCAAGAGTTTAGGACTAAATAAAGGATGTTAGCTTTAATCTATGTCTTTGGGGACGTCCGGAGCTGTAATCTCTCCAGCTGGCGCAGGCATTTCTTAAAGACAAAAGAAGCAGCACTGAGCTTTCTGTGTATGATCCATTTCCCTCCTTCATCTGGCTCCTTTTTCACTTTGCCTCATTGCTTGAGCTTGTACTCTCTATCCATGCCTATCTATGTTTTTTTTTTTTTTCTACTATTTTATTCTCTGTTAAATTTACCAGCACAATTTATCGACATCCAGGGGCGAATTTACTAAGCAGTTGCTTCACCTGGGTTATATTCATTAACCACCCACAATGCAGTTTAACTAGACGCTCTCTGCACTGGTATAATACTGTAGTGCAGGGATCCTCAAATCTGGCCCATGAGATCCACTTTCCTTTAGAGTTTAGCTCTAACCCTAATCTAAACCAACGTGATCTCATGAAAATACGTGAGTATTTTTACGTAAAGTGTGATCCTACTACACGTACATTTACTTACGTTTTCACACACAATAAAACGTACAATACTGACTTATTGACAGCACTAAAATGTACAATATTGACGTATTGACAGCACTAAAATGTTAATTATTTACGTATCCAAGTGTGAACATGTACCAGCCACCGGCTCCCATATGCATTAATATCAAAATCATGGCATTGATATTGTTTCTTTTGTATTCAATAGTCACATCAATACATGTTTTCAGTCGCATTTATTAAATGCATTTTACTAAGTTAATCTACCTAATATAAAATAACAGAAATATAAAATAACATTTTGTTCTGTTCTTCTGCTAACTTAAAAACTCATTTCGGATGATTAGATAATGTTAAAAGAAGACTGCCTTTAAAACCTTAAGATGAATAACATTCTTGCCAACCATTTTTTAGTATTTAGCTTGTTGTTTGCCGTGAGACATAAAAAGGCGTTTTCTCCTATTCAGCAACTGGCGATCACAAGATACACCAAAACACAACATCAATTCACAAAACATAACACTTTATACGTTCGCTGTAATCCAAATCGTTAGAATCCATATGTTTGCGAGAAACAAATCCAAATTGAGCCCTTTATCCAGTGATCTTCATCTCCATTAGCCTTCCATTAGTCTTCATCTCCTCTCACTAGCGCGACGGTAAACATCAAATCTCGCACTCGTTGTGAATTCAAATTCAAAAATCGCGCCCTCATGATGCGTTACGGCATGATTTACGGCAGTGGCATCGAACGCTTATTGGCTCTCGCCTGCTTCGTCACAGATTTGACATGCCGTGTTTCAGTTGATTTGTATTTGAAATGGGAAACGCGCAACCTCACGGAGAGAAGCCAGATTAATATTTTCATTGATTAATAACTTACATTCTGCTCTGTACCGCATACAAAACTAGTATATACCACCAGAGAGGACTGCGACTGCAACATATCTTCATTTGAACTACTTATGGTACCGCTTTTGACATTTTTGCAATAAATAAATGATTGTGATTACACTGGTGTGTCTGTTATGCTTTTATTTATAACAGTACGTTGTTTTAATAAATGCTAATGGGTATAGGTTTAGCCGTTCAAAATGTCTTTTTAATACTATATTGTTACCAAAATCGTCATTTTACCTTTTATTCTATTTATATTCTGTATTAAATTGGTATGTTTATGTTTGGGGTAGTGTTAAGGGATCTTACATTAATCAATAAAATGGTCAAAGGGAAATTATATAGATATCTTTGATATAACTCAAAAAAAATGTTTTTACCAGTATAACGTTTGTATTCTTAAAAAAAGATTTCATGATGAATTCGTAAATATTTTGCGTTTTTTAGCTGTAAAAATGTAATAATGCTACGTTTAAATGTTGCCAATACGTCTATATTCTACATTTTAGCACTTAGTCGTACGTTTTGTCTCTTTGAAAGTAACATATTGATACCTACATATTAACGATGAGACCAGGCTGTCTAAACACACCTGAACATGCTAATCACTGTCTTCAGGCTCATTAGAAAATCACAGGTAGGTGAGTTTGATTAGGGTTGGAGCTAAACTCTGCAGTGCATTGGCCCTCCAGGGCAAGATTTGAATAACCCTGTAGTGAAAGTCATTGTCTTTTCAGTGCAAACACATTTAAAAGAAATGTTCAATAGAGCATTGCAGCAGTAATCAATCACACAAAGATCAAATGATGGAGAAGAGCTATGGGAATACTAGGTCTATTCTAGATGCACAGTCGAGCACACTTTAGGCATTTGAGCTATATTATGTCGTATATCATATTTTGATGCATAGGTCAAAACATTATTAACACAATCAATACTTTATATACAATCTTGAGCCCTGTTCACACCTGGTATTAAGATGTGTTTTGGTCGATTGGATCACAAGGGAGCCTCTTTTGCTCACTTTCAACCAGTTCTGTACTGATTTTTATTGTATGTTTTTAGGGAAGGGGTCTATTGGTGGGTAAATGTATGGGCTTTTTCAGATCTTGCAATCTAATGGAGAAAATAAGCTTTTGTAATTAACATGTGAATGTGAGTGGAGATGACAGAAATACAGAGCAGCTCTCGTTTCTGCTCTGACAGCCGCAAGACCTGTGTGTTAGAAATCAGGAATGGTGACTTAATGCTTGGTATGTTTTTCATCTTCAAACCAAACTTAGGTCTTCAGCCAACAAACTATAAATCCCGTCTGGCTAGAGCACTTCCCATAATGTTCACGCAACAGGTCAGTAGGCGGAGATTAGGCGGTCTTTTGTGGCTGTTCAAACAACGCGTTCGACCACATGAGCGTTTACACTATGAAAGCAATCCGGTCGAATGTGCTTTTCGACTACCTCTCAAAGTGGTCAAAGTAGACAAGCTCAAAACCCTGTTTACACTTAGGGTTTACACCTCTAGTGATCCGATCGACCAAAACTGTAAACAGGGCCTTATACATCTTATATACTTAAAAGTATTTTTTACAGTCTTCATTGTAATGCATTAAAGGGATAGTTCACCCATAATTTTGTCATAATTGACTCACCCTCAAGTTGTTCTAAACACAAAAGAATATATGTTAAAGAAAGTTGGAAACTAGACAGTTGACAGTAACAATTGTCTTCTATAGTAGGAAAAAATAACACTATGCAAGTAAATGGCTACTGTGAACTTTCAATTTTTTTATTTATTTATTCCTTTTAAAATGATCATCAAATCATTTGATTGGTAAATTAAATTAATAATTAAAATAAATGCTGATTGATATTTGTTTTTATATACACCACCTGGTCTGACATTAAAACCTCATATTTTTTACATTAAAATATTTTTGATACTGTAATTTTATTGATATAAAATAAAATATGTATAGTATTATTCATTGCATACACCAGCGTTTAAAAATTTGGGGGCGCTTACTCCCAATACATTGTAAAACATAACAATTTTAAATAACTGTTTTGTATTTAATTTAATTTAATTTAAAAATGTAATTTATGAGAGGACAAAGCCTCCAGTCTTCAGTGTCACATGATCCTTCAGAAATCATTCAAAAATGCTGATTTGCTGCTTGGCAAAGTAACTCATTTTGGAGCCAAAATAGAACTAATTGTAAAATAATTTTTTGCTGCATAGATCATTTTAATGAGGTGTCCAGAACAACATACTAAAATTCCTAAGAAATCCTAGTTGAAGAAATATGTTAAATTCTCATCAATGTGTGCCAATAAGGCCAGACAACAATACACCCAAATGGGGATATTTTTTTCCTTTACTCCTATCAAAATGAAACTTTGCACAATGAAAGTACGAATGAAAAGTCATTATTTTTTGTTTTACAAGTTTCTTTGAAAATAAATTTTACCATGCAAATGAGCTAAACACTAATCGAATAAAGGCTACCCAAAATATACCAGCATAGGCTTATTTTTTTCCTTTGCTTCTACCACAATAAAACTTTACACAATGAAAATCTACATGAAAAGTCAAACATTTTGCATTAGAAGTTTCTTTGAAAATTAATTTGAATTTGCAAATGAGCAATATACTAATCGCAAATGCCCAAAATACACCCTAATGGGCTTATTTTTTTCCTTTACTCCTATCAAAATCAAACCTCACACAGTGAAAGTATACATGAAAAATAATAGTTCTGTTTTAATATGCAATTGAGCTCAACACTTTGCCTAATTGACTTATGACCAAGAAGCCATAAAGTCTCAAGTAGAAAAACGGGCCAGATATAACTCATTCATGTCCAATCAGTAAGTTAACCTATGCATAAACACAATTAATTTGAAGTCACTTGCCACAAAATACTTGTATTGATCTTAGGAATTGATTGCACAATCTTGCCTCCAGTTGCTTTCTAAATGCTTTTTTTTTTTTTTTTTGCAAACAAGCCTTACCTAATGACATTCCCCCACAGATAACATCAGAAGAAAGTCAGAATAGCCATCTTAGTCATTAGTAACTTGGTGAGAGATAATTTTGGGCTGGTAGATTTACAAATGATTGGAATTGTTGGTAAGATTACGAGATTAAACAGGCAGAAGTTATTCTTACCAACTAAAGGATTCACTCTCAGAAGACAGATGAAAACCCAGATAGACACACTTTCCAGACATTCCAGCTCTTTAAAATAATTTTGCCAGACACCGAAACCCAGGGGTCCTCCAGAAGCTTCTAAGGGGTCCTCAGAAAGTTTCAGAGAATAAAAAGAACAAAACTGGTTAAAGTCTGCCGAACATTCTGTTTCATTTCTATAGTTCCTTTTATCTCGCTCACTATTACATTACATTACACTGTATTTGTGAGTCGTAAGTGATGGATTTTAGGAAGGAGGTCCCTCATAAAAGGTTGATCATATTTGAGGGTCCTTGGCATCATAAAGTTTGAAAAGCACTGGCCTAGTCTACTGAAGCGACCTGATGTTAGCTTGCTAGCACTAGCAAATTCTATTGGGCCTAATTTGATTGCTAGACAACACCTTTTTCTTTTTCAGGGAGAAATGGAGAAGTGTAAAATATGTAATGAGTCATTCAGTGATGAAAACACATTGGTTGTTCTATGAACAAAGGCAGCAATTATGTGAACCATGCCAGTGCTTACCTGATCTCACAGAATTCTGTGAAATGAACACAGCCTCTTAACACAAAGTCCGTGACAGTTTCACAGAATCGCTGAAAATTTTATGATGGGTCCACGGAAGTGATGCCTATGTAAGTCAATGACAGGCAGCATCCGTGGTCCACACACGGATTCCCCGTTCCAACACATTTAATTATTTGTATTTGTAAAAGTAGACTTATGAATATTTATAGCCTACTTTTATATTTTAGAGCAACTAACTCCACTCCTACCCTAAACCTACCCACCAACCAACAATATAAAACGCATAACAGGCAAGTAAAAGTACAGTCAGGTATTTATTGCAAAAACTGACCAAAAACAGTATAAGTATTAACTCATGTTGCATTCCAAGTCTTCTGAAGTCATACGATATCTTCATGTGAAGAACAGAGTGGATCTTAATGTTTTAATCACTGAAATTATGATCCTGCAGCTCCGTGAATGCATTCATACCTCATTCAAATAATACACACGACTCTTTAGCATGACGCAATCGGTCACGAGACACACGAGCGCCAATGGGATTTTACAATCAAAGCTGACGTAATGACGCAATTGGTCATGAGACATACGACAGCCAATGCTGTCAAAGCTGACGTAACGTTTCTTCCAGCAGCAATTTTTGAAATGTATTGATATTCGGCGGATTGACTCGATGTTGCTGATCGCTTTTTGGGATTTTCTTCACACAAATCAATCGTTTGGCGTCGGACTCGGAACACTTGGAATATTTATACTTTCTGAATAAATAGCATTATCTGCCTTTTATATCCTGTTTTTTTTATAATACACAAATGGGTAGGTTTAGGAAAGGGATTGAGTTAGGCTATGTGTTCTGAATAAAAAGAAAATAAATGTAAATAAAATTATGCTGGCTGAATCAAACTGACGAATAAGGTGTTGAACAGGGAATTCGTGTGTGGACCACGGATGCTGCCTGTCATTGACTTACATAGGCATCACTTCCGTGGACCCATCACGGAATTTTCGGCGATTACGTGAAACTACCACAGATTTTGAGTTAAGGGTCCGTGTTCATTTCACGGAATTCTGTGAGACCAGGTTGCCAGTGCTCATCGTGGAAGTTGTCGTGGTGGGGAGGCTTGTGTGCCTCCGTGACCCTGAAGACTATACTGGTGGGGGTTATACCCCTGACAGGTACTACCAAAGCCAGGCAGTTTTCAGGTTAGAGGCCTGTCTAAAAGCAGCATTGCCATTACCCATTGGCAGTAGGATGATTGGGTGAAGATCGATGAAGACTATGCAGTTCTGCCTACTAAGCAAATTAGGACTTATTCAATAAGTCTGGAGCTCATGTGCATATTCAAATTCATTTAAAAAGAAACTTGTAATACAAAAAAAGTTACTTTTAATGTATACTTTTACTATGTAAAGTTTTATTGTTGTAGGAGTAAAGGAGAAAATAAGCCTAATTGGGTTTATTTTGGGCATATTTGATTAGTGTATAGCTCATTTGCATATTAAAATTAATTTTCAAAGAAACATGTAAAACAAACCAAAAAATACTTTTCATGGGTACTTTCATTGTGTAAAGTTTCATTTTGATAGGAGTAAAGGGAAAAAATAGCCCCATTGGAGTATTATGTTGTCTGGCCTTACTGGCACACATCTCGGATTTCTTAGGACTTTTAGTATGTTGTTCTGGACACCTCATAGAAATGATCTAAACTGCAAAAAATTATTTTACAATTAGTCTGTCATAAAACGCTACTTTGCCTGGACTATTATGGTTAAACAGTTTTTTCAAATTTTTTTGTGGAAACTGATGATTCTTTTTTCAGGATTCATTGATTTGAAGCATTTATTTAAAACATAAATCTGTTTAAATATCATCAGAATAGCAACAGAAACGTTATAAATATCCTTTATGTCACTTTTGATCTTGCTGAATGTCCACAAAATTAAAAGGTCCCTTTATTAAAAAAAAAAAAAAAAATTAAATAGAAATGCTTTAAAAAGAAAATACAGTGAAGAAATACATTTTAGTGTTTTAGATAAAATTGCCATAAAAGCCTGATGGATCAAAGTGATAAATTAACCTAAGACTCCGGACCGACTCGCAAAATTGGGAATTACGGTGTGCAAATTGCATTTCGCACAGTTTTTATCATTACGTTTGTGTAATTTTCTTTAGTGAACCAGACGCTAAAACAGCATAGCACATCAAAGTAAATTACGCTATCAGCAGAGACAATTTTTAGTAAATTCCCCGTCATTCTCTCGTTCCATTTTCTCACTTCTCTCTCATCTCTTCTTTCTCATTACTCTAGTGTTGGATCGGTTTCCATCACCATGCCGCACCTGTCATCCAGTTTCTGCTTTCTTCAATATTCTCTTGCATTTTTTCATTCTCCATCACCGATGGAGGCACATGGTCCTGGCGTGGATGGACGACAGGGCAGGTTGATCCGCTCCAGTTCCCACCTCTTTTCCTTTATTATATTCTCCTGTTCTTTTCTCTGTGGGGGAAATTTGATTAGGCATGCTATTACCTTCAGTGGGCACCTTTCACCCTGCCATTTATGAAAGGTGTTACTGGAGAATAAGAGCTACTGACAGACAGAGACAGAAAGAGAGAGAAATACTGGGAAGAAATGAGATTGCATCATGCTTACAAAGACAAAAAGAAAGGGAAGCAGGATGTAGCTGTGTGTTTGTGTACAGTCAGCAGCTTTCGCTGCTGTACAGGGTGTAGTGTGCCATGTACGTTTGTTGAATCTGTCTCTTGCATGGCAGCTTTTGTTTGTGTGAGGAAGGTCAGAGCAATATTGAGTTTTGAACAAGAGTTCACCGTCTTTTTTACTACTGAAATTGCCAGGGGCATCCCGCAGACACAAGTAAACCTGCGGATGCATATCATAGGCAGAGTTTCGCTTTGTTGAAGCTGAATCAAAAGCAGGATGTATACCACAGAAAGCTGGATTTACACCGACCTTTGAAGCTCGATGGCGAAGCTCAAGGCGGTTTAAATGTTCTTAAAAAAAAGAGAAGAATTGTGGGAAACAAGACAGGTGCTGATTGTCATGGTAGTAGCCAAATTCAAAACTAAAGTTATACTTAAAGGTGTCATGAACTGGAATTTTTAATTTTTTTATACTGTTGTCTGAGGTCAACTAATGACGTTTGTGTGGTTTTTACATTCAAAAACATCATAATAAATAAGTAATAGGCTATTTTTACACTGGTTTTGAGGCTTTCTCCTGAACGCTGGGTTTTGATGGGCGCACTGGAGACTTGGAAGTAAACGCCCGCGGCTAGGATTGGATAAGATTTGCATATTTAATGAGCTTCAGCTCCCCTGTCACTTCAGTTTACATTAGGGAGGGCAACCGGAATGATTCTCTCGATCATTCTCTCGTAAACGTCTTTATCAAACAAACACAATGATTTATTTCTCATCCACCCGAGATTGATTGGAATATTATTTCTGTATTACATGGCCCGCCTGATCAGTCGATATAAGCACGAACCACACACACACACACACACACACACGTGCGGGCGCGCCCTGATCAAGAAAGGAATTTTATTTCACTATTTGAGATTCATCGGCCTGCCGATGGGCTTACGTTTTACAGTAGCCCGTCTGGAAAACATATTGCCCCGGACTACTATTACATATAAAAAAGATGTTTTACTCACATAAGTTTGTTGCACCATTCCTGTCAAATCCAATATAGAAGGCACAACACTGTGTCTGCAAATCCAGCACCTGAGACTTGTTTACAAATGATTCCGCAGTGAAATGAAGCGAACACACGTACATGGAACGTGAGCTGGAACTTCATTAAAAAAATAAATGAAGTATCACACATTCCTAATATTAGTTTCTGAAGGAAGCGACATTGAGATTAGTTATTGAATATTCGTGTAGTTATGTAATGGGTCAGGACTGCCCTGCCCCTTCCACCTCAGGATCTCCCCAAAACAAGGACCTCTAGTGTGGACCTCCGGTTCATGCAGCTACTAAACAGGGCTAGATGATGGTGAAAAATATGATCACAGTATTTGTATCCACATTGATCTATATAGATATATATATATCACAATTTATAATTGGATAATTAGACTTTGTCATCTACAAAAGTTTTTATTGAGAATTAACAGGTTTTTGTTTGGTTTGAAGTCACCATTATGGTGATCAGTGTTTCCTTATTTGACTTGACTTTTTAACATTAGTTTTCCTCTAGTTGCTGTAGCATCTAGTGTGGATCTGTTAAATTCAATTTCGACAATTCTTTTTTTTTTTTTTACTGGAATATTGATGTATTTTGATCTGACTTTTTAAAAATATTATGTGCCCTCTTAGACTTTCTAGTTCGAGAATCCGTTACACTTAAATATATATCACAATAGGAAAGAAAAGCTGGTCACAATTTCCAGTTCATGCAGCCTTTAAAATTTGACTGTATGATATGACGAAAAAATATGATCACACATGTTTTTCCCATATTGATTGATATTAATATTTATCATGATTTATAATTTGATAATGACAGCTTGAAGAGTATTCCAGCAATGACTGAAGCCTGGAGAAAACAGGTTAATTAATAAAATCTTAGAATGTAGTTTATTAGCAAAAATAGAATAACATAATGTAAGCTTTTAACTGTGCAAACATGCTTTTTCTGCCTTTAAACAATATAACTTTTGTTGCATCGTTATTAAAATAGTGGCAGCAAACATCTAAAATATTTGAAGTATGACTTCAATAAATTCCCTGTTAGATAAAAAACATTCCAAAATATTATATGCACTGGTTTCACGTCATGATTTAGATGAAGAAATTTGAGTAAAAAGTGCACAATGTAAATTGTAAACCAGTCATTGTTTCAGGTGATGGAAAAGGTTTGTTGTGCTTGGTTGGACACATTTCTCCAGACTGTGCCAGTTTACACAGTACACATTTTTGCAAGTAGGCCTACTTTTTCTGTTGCTTTTCTATATAAACATGCGCTACGTGTTTGACCATTGCCTAAAAGCGCCTAAGAGAAGAATGGAACTGACACTGCGGACCCTTGTCTATATGCAAGTGTAAGGTACTACTGAGCCCCTAATGGGGTCATGGTGTATGAAAAAAATATGAGATGGCTGGAAAAATAGTATTTCTATGCTATGTGTTTCCCTGAGAAACTTTGCATCCACTCGTAAATCAATTTAGTTTATTCTCACACCTAAAAGTTTCTTGAGGTAATGAAAGTTTTATGAGGGACCGTTTCTCGAAGTAACGCAAACATTTTGTGAGATAATTCAAAAGCATTGCCACATCATTCTTCGCCCATTATCACGTCCCTTTAGGGGTTCCATAGAGTTCAGATTTCTGTTCATTTATAATTATTTATTCAATAAATATCATAGTCTTTTTACTGGTGTGCTGAACAGCCACTTTTAAAATATAATACTTGCAGGTATTTTAAGGTAACATAAACACTAGTAATCAGCCCATGATTTGTGAAGTGAACCTGCCTCAGACAATGTCAAGTTCATCACTGGTTTGAGGTTAATCAACTTAACGACTGACTTAACGACCTTCCAAAGAATGTTTCATTATGTTCTGATTGGTTGAAAAGCATGGGCTGGTCAGCTGACTGGCTTTGATTTCTCAGAACATGTATATCTATCCAAAGAATAAAATTTTTTAGAGCTGAAAACTTCCTTGTTAGTCAAAGAAAAGCTTTTATAGACAACAGGCCCAGAAAACAATAGAGTGCTTCATACTGACGTCATCGTGTGGCAAAACACCACCTCTACAGATTAATAAGCACGTGTAATTCAGTAGCCCCGCCCACCAACTCATCGGATCACGCTAGCCAGCAGCAATAAACATGTCGAAGAAGACAGCAAGATATTGTGCAAGAACTCAGTCGCTGCATAAGCTTCCTTCAGAAACTAATATTAGGAATGTGTGATACTTCATTTATTTTTTTAATGAAGTTCCAGCTCACGTTCCATGTACGTGTGTTCGCTTCATTTCACTGCGGAATCATTTGTAAACAAGTCTCAGGTGCTGTATTTGCAGACAAAGAATAACATTTTCTGCATCTCCTTTTCCCTTAGTCAAAAATAAAATTGTGGAAACGACATTTCTTTTTTGGGTGAAATATCCCTTTATAACTCTGTAATTTCTCTCTAATCGACAAAGGACTCTGGATGCAGTCGCTCCATGTAGATACCACATGGGAGTGTCTCTGCGAGGACATGACCACCGTGACTACATTCTGGGACACTAAGACCTCTCTGGGTAATTTAATGCGCTTATGAGACAGCTGGTCCTTTATTATTTCTCTTTAAGAAAACTACAGGACGTCACCCATGAGTAAAATGCCAGGTCAACTATTTTACTTTGTGTCCCAGAGAAAAATTAATTAGATAGGGAGGGAGACGTCTTGTGTCGTTAAAGCTCCCAGCTCCAATCGTTAAACGAAACTATTTTCATCAACTCACTCTGGTTCCTCATCTGTCTCCATTAGCTCTGCGCGGTTATTAGTGCCGTAATGTTCAGATAATTCACCACGGACGGTCAAAAGACACAGACCTGCGATGGCGTGCTAGCCTATTTTAGAGCCGCCAAACAGCGCCACAGGGGATGATTACAGCAATCACGTTGCATTACAGTCGAATGAAAAGAGCACACAGGCTGCCCATATAAACCATATGCATGCTCAGGACAAAGAGTTGAGCTGTTGTCGTGGTCGCCTGGAACGAAATAGTCGTATTGTTCGTGATCAAGGCTGAGATCAGTTCACAGTCGTATTTATTACAAAACGGCTGTATTTTCAGTCTTTTTCATGTATGCAGAAAAGTAGTTTCTTAAATAGTTTTAAATAGTTTTTCTTATTTTTTGTATTTAATTAACTGTGTTTTTTATTGTACTTCTAGAAGCTCTGTAGCACTTTGAGATTGCAGAAATGTAAAGTGCATTACAAATGAAATTCATTATTATTATTATTATTATTATGAAAAAGACTGAAAATACATGCAGGGTTTTTTAATCACTTCGGCTTCGGGGGCATATGCTCTCCTGAAAAAAATCTTGCTCAAGTTTACATAGCACTTGCAGAATCTTGAAAATGTAAATAATTTGAACTAAATAAGAGGGATCATGCAAAATGCATGTTGTTATTTATTTTATTTAGTACTGTCCTGAATAATATATTCTACATTAAAGATGTTTACATATAGTCCACAAGACAAAAAAAAAAAAAATAGCTGAATTTATAAAAAACATTATCCATTCAAAAGTTTATGTAAATTCAATTTTTGGTTTTATTGTTTTGTGATGGTTGTTCTTGAGTCCATTGTTTGTCCTGAGCAGTTAAACTGCCCAATGTTCTTCAGAAAAATCCACCAGGTCCTGCACATTCTTCAGTTTTCTGGCATATATCGCATATTTGAACCCTTTCCAGCAGTGACTGTATGATTTTAAAATCCATCTTTTGACACTGAGGACAATTGAAGAACTCAAACATTAACTGATGCTCCAGAAAGAAACACAATCCATTAAGAGCCGGGGGTTTAAAAACTTTTTGAATTTGAAGATCAAGGTAAATACCTAATTTGTCTTCTGGGAAACATGTAAGGATCTTCTGTTGCTTCGGGAGGGCATAAAAATAAGAAAAATGTGGACATCTTCATCCTGTTCTTACTGCGTTGTGTTTCCTTCTGTAGTGAATGTTTGAACCTTTTTTAATAGTTGTTTGAGTCCCTCAATTGTCCTCAGTGTGAAAAGATGGATCTCAAAATACAGAAGCTACAGTAGCTTGTCTGTTTGATTGGACCACATGGGCCAGCTTGGTTCGTCGCCGGTACACCACTGTTCCTCCCTTATAGACTACTTTTGATAGATACTGTCCACTGCAGACCGGGATCACCCCACAAGAGCTGCAGTTTTAGAGATGCTCTGACCCAGTCATCTAGCCATCACAATTTGGCCCTTGTCAAACTCACTCAAATCCTTACTCTTGCCCAGTTTTCCTGTTTCTAACATATCAACTTTGAGGACAAAATGTTCACTTGCTGCCTAATATATCCCACTTGTTGATGTGAAATTAAGCTTTGTCCCCTTTATAGTTGAATCACAGGACTGAATGCAGTTGCCTGAATACTCTTTATTGTTATATGTATCCGGCTTATGAGAGAAACTCTGTGTCTTCATGCCATCTGTATGTGTTTCTCTGGGGCAGTGCATTAACAGTGAGCATTATATTCCACTGACTAAAGGATTTGCAATTCCTTACAAGGTAGAGAAAAATGTTGGTTTGTTGAAAACAGAATGTCTCGCATCAGTTGAGATATATCACAAAACAAATAGATCAGCGGAAAATATAAGCTCATTTCATGTATGTGCATTCCTGCATGTACACACATTCTTTGTATGGCCAAAATACTTCTCCCTGTGTCTGCCATATCATACTAATATGTTCATGCAGACTTCAACTCATGCAGCATATATGACTTTCTTATGCACTTCAACTTCACAAATACATTATACATCTAATTATGAATATAAATAATATTCAAATAATACATTTCTGGTCCACACCACCCACTAACAGGCGCCGTGATGAACAGATAATCATGTTATTCACTTCACCTGACATGCCTGATCGGTGTATGTAAACCTCTTTCATGTGAAATATCTTATTCAAGACTAAATAACAAATAACAGCAATTTTGTATGATCACTCTTATTTTGTTAAAATAATTCACATTTTCAAAGAGTCTGCAAGGGGTGTATAAACTTTTGAGCAAGACTGTATGTCTAGACATTTGAAGGCAAAAAAAATAACAATATAGCTTTAAAACCATGCCAGTGGGCAGTAGAGTATTTGACAATACCTGCTCTCTCATCTCCATCTCAATCATTTCTTTTTCTCTCAGTCTCCTTATCTTGCCTTGTCTTCTCCTCCTTTCATTTTTTTTTCTGTCAGGGAAGAAAGTAAACATTGGGTCAACTGATATTTAGCCTATACAGGGAGTGCAGAATTATTAGGCAAATGAGTATATTGACCACATCATCCTCGTTATGCATGTTGTCTTACTCCAAGCTGTATAGGCTGGAAAGTCTACTAGCAATTAAGCATATTAGGTGATGTGCATCTCTGTAATGAGAAGGGGTGTGGTCTAATGACATCAACACCCTATATCAGGTGTGCATAATTATTAGGCAACTTCCTTTCCTTTGGCAAAATGGGTCAAAAGAAGGACTTGACAGGCTCAGAAAAGTCAAAAATAGTGAGATATATTGCAGAGGGATGCAGAAGTCTTAAAATAGCCAAGCTTCTGAAGCGTGATCATCGAACAATCAAGCGTTTCATTCAAAATAGTCAACAGGGTCGCAAGAAACGTGTGGAAAAACCAAGGTGCAAAATAACTGCGCGTGAACTGAGAAAAGTCAAGCGTGCAGCTGCCAAGATGCCACTTGCCACCAGTTTGGCCATATTTCAGAGCTGCAACATCACTGGAGTGCCCAAAAGCACAAGGTGTGCAATACTCAGAGACATGGCCAAGGTAAGAAAGGCAGAAAGTCGACCACCACTGAACAAGACACTCAAGCTGAAACATCAAGACTGGCCCAAGAAATATCTCAAGACTGATTTTTCTAAGGTTTTATGGACTGATGAAATGAGAGTGAGTCTTGATGGGCCAGATGGATGGGCCCGTGGCTGGATTGGTAAAGGGCAGAGAGCTCCAGTCCGACTCAGACGCCAGCAAGGTGGAGGTGGAGTACTGGTTTGGGCTGGTATCATCAAACATGAGCTTGTGGGGCCTATTCGGGTTGAGGATGGAGTCAAGCTCAACTCCCAGTCCTACTGCCAGTTTCTGGAAGACACCTTCTTCAAGCAGTGGTACAGGAAGAAGTCTGCATCCTTCAAGAAAAACATGATTTTCATGCAGGACAATGCTCCATCACACGCGTCCAAGTACTCCACAGCGTGGCTGGCAAGAAAGGGTATAAAAGAAGAAAATCTAATGATATGGCCTCCTTGTTCACCTGATCTGAACCCCATTGAGAACCTGTGGTCCATCATCAAATGTGCAATTTACAAGGAGGGAAAACAGTACACCTCTCTGAACAGTGTCTGGGAGGCTGTGGTTGCTGCTGCACGCAATGTTGATGGTGAACAGATCAAAACACTGACAGAATCCATGGATGGCAGGCTTTTGAGTGTCCTTGCAAAGAAAGGTGGCTATATTGGTCACTGATTTGTTTTTGTTTGGTTTTTGGGTATAAATTTGTTTTTTGTTAAGTTGCCTAATAGTGTTGCACGATATACCGGTACTAGAAAAGTATTGCGATACCCTGCTATTACAAACGGTACGATATGGAATTTTATTAGTACCGGTACTTTAAGGAAGATTGCACGTTAATAAGAGCTGTACTTATTTGTGTCGATGTGTGACAGCAGGAGTCAGGATGTGTGTGCAGAGCTCTGCTTCCACCGTTCACTAAACATTGGAAGCAGAAGAGTTAAATATACACGCGCAGCGCATGACAAAGAAAGCAACAGAAACATGCGCGCATGAGAGAAATAATAGCATGGCGCGGGATGTGCTCGCGCTGCCGGACTCTGAGCTGAAGCGCGAGCACACGCCTTTCAGACAACATGCGATCGCGATTCAGTTCTATTGGATTATGGATTTAAATGGTCAAAAATATGTAAAAATGCACATCCTGTGAGTATTCAGGTAAACACAGTCGGGGGTGTCTTTAGTGAACGTGTACAGTTGAGGTATTTGGATCCGTGTTAAGCCGGATCTAATTTTCTGTGTGATTAATGTTAATCAAACAACAATGAAAAATAGAAAACCACCTTATGCTTGGCTAAATCATTTTAATATATTGATTATGAATCAGTGTATAGTTAATTTATTCAGTGAGGATGAAGCAGTTTTTTTTTTATTTGATTATTTAATTTCTTTCTTGACTTGCTAATGTTAAATAGACCCACTGTAGCTAAAACATAAAGCACCGTTTTTGTCATATTGTTTGTAATTTGCATTTTTAGCTTATTTTTAAAAACAAAGATAAAATAAAACAATTGCAATAAGAAGAAATGATCAAAAACCAGGGCAGGAACATGCTATGAATAAATAGTTCTGTTGTCATATTCAATTACTTTTACTGGGTGGTATTTTGACCGTGGTATCGATTTAGTATCGGTATCGAGGTATTTTAGTCTGGCATCGTATCGAAGTCATAATTTTGGTATCGTGACAACACTATTGCCTAATAATTATGCACAGTAATAGTCACATGCACACACAGATATCCCCCTAAAATAGCTAAAACTAAAAACTACTTCCTAATAAACTACAAAAATATTCAGCTTTGATATTAATGAGTTTTTTGTGTTCATTGAGAACATGGTTGTTGTTCAATAATAAAAGTAATCCTCAAAAATACAACTTGCCTAATAATTCTGCACTCCCTGTATGTATTATTAATAATTTTCTTAGACAAGTAATTTACTGTAGGGTACGGACGCTAATACATTTATTAAATAAATTCACAATATATACACAATATGCACATTAATGATTAATCTTATGCCTAATATGATGAAAATGGCTTTGTTAATGTTTCTTGTCCCCTCACATTGACCGTTACTAATTACATTACGTGAATCACATAAATGATGGCCTTTTTTCAATTCAAAATGGTGAAATTAGACAAAAGTTTATTATTGTTTTTGTAAAACAGCTTACAAATATAAAATGGGTAACACTTTACAATACATTTTCATTTATTAACATTAGTTAATGTATTAATATAGGCTAATTAACAGTTGATCCAATTTTTACTTTCTTCACTGACAGAAAAAATGAAAAGACTATCAAAGCTCAGCTTCAGGCAGAGGCATAGGGCAAACTGGAATTCACACTAAGCAGCTTCTATAAACATAAAGCCCGCCTACTTTGATTTGATTGGTCATCTCAAATATTTTGACATTGACGAGCGGTGACAGAACCCTGAGGCAGCTCAGATGAGAAGATCTTGGTGCTGTGTAATATGCTTGCAGCACTAAAGTAATGTTAATAATACTATAATAGGCAATTATTCCAGAGCATTTATCATATACACCTCAGAGGTCCAGACCTCAGTGACCTCATAGCTGGCTACGGTCATGCATGCATGGATGATTATTCGATTAGCAGAACTTTTGATTACTTGACAAAAATTAAACTTCTCAAGCTCTGCTTCATCCATATTAAAACTTTTTGAAATAATGATATGATCAAGGTCTTAGTCAACCTTCAAGTGTGTTTGGCAATATGTACGCTGGTGGGGATTTTTTGATTTTTTTTTCCTTTTTTGAACAACCTATTTGTTAAGCCTTGTTTACTAGCACTTGCTTAACTTTGAACTTTCATTATTGCTAGATAATGTATATTCAGTCTTAGGGGACATTACTTGCATACATTAAAATGTATATAATTTTATTGCAATTTTTTTTTAAATATACAGTAAAAACAGTAAGATTGTGCAATATTATTACAAGATTTATTAAATAAGTGTTTTCTATTTTAATATATTTATAAATGTAATTTATTCCTGTGATGGCAAATCTGAATTTTCAGCATCATTACTCCAGTCTTCAGCGTCACATGATCCTTCAGAAATCATTCTAAGATTTGATAATCAAGAAACTCAGTTTTACTGCTTAATATTTGTTACTTTCATACTTGTTACAAGATTCTTTGATGAATAGAAATGCATTCTATATAAAAAAAGCATTAATTTCTTCCAAAAAACTAAAATATCACACTGTCCCCAGTCTTTTGAATGGTAGCGTATAAATGATGGGGAGAAATTGGTTTGATATGGCAAAGTGAACAAGAAAAATAAAAATGGCACTTTGTGTCAAAAAGGTTTCTGACCCCTGTTTTCGAGGACTGTTGACACTTCACACAACTCCACCATAATAGTTCACACTTCAACAGCCAGAATTGGCCATCATGAGAACGAGCGTGCGCACACACACAGCCACTCTCTTAACAGGCATGGCACACACACTTGCTAGTCCATTTCTCCAAGAGAACAGCAGCATCTGAACTGGAGCAGGGCTGATGTAAATTGTATCTGACAAAGCCAGTGCCGAGGGAAGCCATTTCTAGGCCCTATCTTCCTTCTCCTTTCCTCTCTCTAACCTTTCTGCTCTCGTCTCTCTCTCTCGTCTCTCTCCTCCAACTCCAAACCACCTGTTGCTCTCTGTAACGGCTTCGCATTTTCAAGGCTGTGCTTGTCTTCAAGGAGATTGCTTTATCCACAGGTCCTAGATAAAGTAAATTGCTTTGTCTGCTTTTGAATGCATGGCATGAGAAACCCTGGAGGGAAATATGATCAGAAATGAGCACCGAAAGCAACACATGCAGATATGCAAACATAAACACACAGACTGCAGACTACTATGCATGCAAGCATGTGTGTGCCATGCTGTGTCCATTTTAATCAGAAGTTCATTTTGATGCCACATTGATAATACAGCTCACAGCAGGCACACACACACACACACACACACACACACACACACACACGCAGGTGTTTTAAACATCCTTGATTGAAAAAGTGGATCAGTAATGAAAATGAGGTGGAAGTTCTTTGACTAATAGCGTACATGATTGTTATTGTTTGGATTCACATACATTTTTATTCTCAGAAATCGGAGTGAAATGGACATACATTTCTAGTGTGTTGCAAATGAGCCACAAAGGCCACAGGGACAATAATTAGCATTTATATGAGGGACTTTTTTCCATTATGTAGCATCTATAGTGTGTAGTGGTATTGGAATTTGTCATAAGTGTATTATTTGTCATAATTCTTCGAATAGGGGACCTTAGCTGTAAAATTTTACTGTCTTTTAACACTTGAACGCAATACCTCTGGTCTTTAGTGACCCGGGGCGTCAATCAGTACCCTCTTCCTCGCTAATTTAAAAAAAAGTTAGACATCATCCTTCTTAGTATTTCTCAATCAATTCATTATTAACAAAATAACAAGAAAAGTTATAAAAGAATGCCAGGTTTTCCATTCATTTTTTTTGTTGTAAAAATTGTGTAGGGTCGCTAAGTGTATTTTTTTTCTGCACAATAATAATTGAGGGATGATCTAAGCACATGGTCTAAACTAAAGCACACACTGCAAGTGCACTTATCTATCTATCTATCTATCTATCTATCATCTATCTATCATCTATCTATCATCTATCATCTATCATCTATCATCTATCATCTATCTATCTATCTATCTATCTATCTATCTATCTATCTATCTATCTATCTATCTATCTATCTATCTATCTATCTATCTATCTATCTATCTATCTATCTATCTATCTATCTATCTATCTATCTATCTATCTATCTATCTATCTATCTATCTATCTATAATCATATGATTGCTTGTTTGATATTTTAACTGAACTTAGGACTGGTTGTGGCGCTTAAGATATTGTTGGTCATTCAGTGTTTATGTAAAAAAAAAATAATAGATCGTATTAATTATTAATAAGATAATACTACTACTAATTCTAGTATTAGTAACAATTTACAATGAACTAAAGACTAATGAGCTGCTGGGTTCATGAATATTAATCATGTTGTCAGCGTTGCTCAAACTGATTTGCTGAAATCAAAACAGTGAAGGTAATAGATGAGCCAATGAGATTGCCGTTTGCACATTAGTCCCACCCACTACCACATATCTTCTGCTTCTTCTTAAAAGCTGAATAATTGCAAATTAACTTGTTTTGAAATGAAAATACAACAGAGAATATGGTTTACATGTATCGCGTTGATTCTGCGTAGTATGTAAGATCCTCTCGCTTTGCATGCATGCGTGTGTGTGTGCGCGTGAGAGAGAACCACTTCCTCAAAGCGACGGCCAGTTGTGCGCCTTCACACTAGAGTTTACAGTATGTGAAATACAGGTGCGCACACATCCATTGAGCTGAATTGAAATTGAGCTGACAGATTGCTTGACGGTGAGCGAAACTGTTTCTCTGAGTGTTCAGCGAGTGAAAATATATCTATGCAAAACTTATTCTTAGCCTCTAACACACACGCCTTCGAGTAAATCTTAGCATTAGCCAATGGCTTATGATAGATATTGTTTAGTCGCCCAGAGTGAAGATTTACTTGCATTGTAGAGGGTTGGATACTTTCAATAAATTTATCTTTATGAACATAATAATAATCAAAAGTGTAATAAATAATATTATAATACAATAATAATAAATCATAATAACCGCGTCGGGTTGAATCTAGCATAAAACACTTACGTCGCTCCATTGCGCCGCGTGTATGATAGGCCCTGAATGTTTGATAACTGAATAAGTGCAATTCACCTTTATTCCACAAGGTGGCAATGTCTGACACACAATGATGAAGTGACGCTTCACTCAAAGTTACCGCAGGCAGAAAAAAAAGAATAGGAAATATCATCGGCAAAACAAACAAAAAAATTAATGAAAGCATTAAGTCTCACTGTCACTGATGGTGGATCTGGTGAAGAAGCTGTCAGCGATCAAAATATTGATTTTGAAAATTGTGAAAATTATAGTTTTGAGAATATGTTTGAGATGGCAGAAGCTGGATATACTGCGAAATGAGCTCTGACCAGGACAGTGATGATGGTATAAAACATCAGCTCAAACGAAACCCTTCCAAGCTCCAAAAGGTCACAAAATATGCTTTATTTTATTCTTCTTTAATTGTTTCTCTAATATCAGGAGAGTTTTATATTATTGCTACAGTTAGAGATCCATCCGTGTCAGATGAATATCCGGGTCGCTAAAGACCCGAATATGTAATAATGCATTGCACTGTGAATTGTTTTCTGATGCATTTCACATTGCTGTTACATTCCATAAGAAATGTTTTTTTCGCAGATGTCAAGTGATTTTCCATGTTTCTAAATAACAACTGAATACACATTTTTCTCTCTTATTATTTGTGCCAATGTTTAATCAATACATGAGGCTAAGGTTGCTATAAAAATGTCTTTAACATGTCCGGAACCCACAGACGCAAACACACACCCACAAACCCTTGCAAATATCCTATTACTTTTGCCTTAATGCTGATGTATTTAGACTCTGTTGATTTTCCATTCGGTTTCAGCGAATGCAGATTGTGATTAATGCCCGCTGGTGGAGCAGGCTAACTCGCAGGAAGAATATGTAAATGTTTGTCATTAAGTTCACTTTCTTTAATTAGTCCACAGATTTCATGACCGAATGCCTCCAATTACAAATCAATGTCTCATTTCTGTGGCAAGCCTCCCGGGTACAACGTGTGCGTGCATCTTTGGTTGTTCCGCTGTGTGTGTGTGTGTGAGCACATATCTGCAGACATCAAAGTCGTTTCTGTTTTCATTCTGAGCTCGATCAGTCAAAATGATACATTTACCCTCCTTTACATGTTAATAGTTGCTACATATGTTTGTTTGATCTAAAATGTCTGAACATTTTCCTCTTATAGCTGACAAACAAGCTTGTGTGTGTGTAATTAAATCAGTTGTAATTTGTAGGGAAACTCATTAGCGTTAAAAGCAGGAGAAAGTAAATGTGCTCTGCACACTCTCATCTTCACAGGCGACAGCCTTCTGATGGAGAGCAAAGGATGAAAAAGCAATAGGAAGAGTGACGCTACGAATAAGAGCTGACATGTGTAAACTTTAGCTGTGTGCATTCACCCCACTAATATGAATTTCAACTAAACTAAGTGATCTAACCAGCCTCCTCCATGCAGTTGCTCCTCAGACATTAGCAGCAGTGCTGTCTGTTGTTCACACTGAGCTTAAACAAACTGGCAGCTTTACAGGCCTCATGTGTGATTACTACAAGCTTGTAAACAAGAATGAAACAGCTTGTCTAATCGCAGGTCTTGCTGTTCATTGTGCTTTCAGACTTGTTAATGCTTTATTTGAATCATCCCTTGTGTCCTCTCAGTAGCCTTTTGCATTGCTGCAGTTACAAGTGAAACCTGAAGAGTGGATTATCGCCTCTAAGAGTTGTTGAGATCCTGCTTGCTCATATTCTTTTTTAAACTAAACTTAGTTAATAATTTTCTACTTTGTATGTCTTTATGCAAGAATACTTACCAATGGGGTAAGAGAAATGGGTAACACTTCATTGCGATGCTCCACTTGAAACATTCTACAAACTTTTAGTAACTTTCTACATGTCAGCTAACTCTCATTAGAGTATAGTAGATTGTAAGTTTAGTATCTGCTAACACTTTATTTATTTTGATGGTCCCTGTAGCAAAGTTCTTAGTTCAGGGAAGAAGGAGGCGGGAACCGGCGAACGTTTAAAAAAGAGTTCAATCAAACAAAACACAAACTGAAAGTAAACCGCGGGCAGCCCCTGACAGATGACTGCCACACACACACACACATAATAAAACATAAACAAAACATGACGTAAAGTCCAGGCCTGATCCTCTCTCATCCTTCACTGGTGTCACTCGTCCTTATATGCCTCCGAGCTCCCTCATGAGAGGACACGAGGCCTCGCAGGTGATGCTCATTCTCAATCACACACCAGTCTCGCTCGCTCCTCCCATATCTCTCGCTCGTCTCCCTTGCCACAGTCCCCTAACAGACATTCTGCTGACTAAGTAACTGTGCAACTACATGTCAACTTATTCTATAACCCTAACCTAGTAGTCTACTACAGTACTAATACTCTAAATAGAGTTAGTTGACACGGTAGTGAAGTATTTTTACTCTGCTTAAGTACATTTTTCAAGTGTCTGTACTTTACTGAGTGTTTTTTTTTTGGAAAACTTTTACTTCACAACATTCCAAAGCATAATATTGTACTTTTTACTGCACTGTTTCATATTGAAACTTAATTACTTAAGTTAAAGGGCACCTATTATGCCTTTTTTTACAATATGTAATATAAGTCTCAGGTGTCCCCAGAGTGTGCCTGTAAAGTTTCAGATCAAAATTCCTGACAGATCATTTAATATACCATTTTGAACATGACAATTTTGGGGTTGAAGAAAAATGAGATGGCGGATGGCCTACACATCTTCAACACGGAATGAAAACTCAAACATGATATCTGTTTGTTTTGATGATCATCTCTATCGCAGGCACGTTCATGTGACATTGCAGTTCTTCATCATCATGAAATATTATCGTCTATATGCATTTTAAAGCCCTATCGCTCTCAACTTGAACAGACACGCTCCAGTCGCATGCGCACAGAGCTGGATGTCAGAACATCCGTGAGTAGTCTATTAAACTAGACTAGTTCTCTATCAAACAACAGAAGATAAACAGAAATTCACTCACTGCTCTTGACTGACTGAACTTTAGTAGCTTTAATAAGAACCGGAATCTGGAAATGGCTTGTTCTGAGACACTGCTTATGATTTATGGGGATTAAAAAAAAATGAGTGGGTGGATTTTTACCATTAAAGGGTTGTTGTGTTCACACACTGCCAACACACATTTATGTTCAAACACCTTATAAAAGTGAATTTTGCATAATAGGTGATCTTTAAGTAATTTTTACTTAATTACATTAAAGTGTAGTACTTTCTTACTTTTACTCAAGTAAAAGTAAGAAAGTAAAAGTAATTCAAAGTTTTACTTGAGTACAAGTAAGAATGTACTTTTTTATGTAATAAAAACAAAAAAACATTTTATTTATGAAATATAGTTCAGTCAAAGTATGACACTATGCTTTGGAATGTAGTGAAGTAAAAGTTTTCCAAAGAAAAACACTGATAAAGATACTTGAATGTACTTGAAAAATGTACTTGAGTAAAAATTAAAAATACTTCTCTACTGTCCACCTCAGGTTAGTAGAAAGTCTAAGGTTTAACTATCAAAATAAAGTGTAACCACTTGATGTTTTGTGTGTGTTTGTGTGTGTGTGTGGGTGGGTGGACTGGTAATCCCTACAGTATGGGGACAAAATGTCCCCACAAAGATGGCAATATCCAAAATCCTTGTCCTTGTGGGGACATTTTTGGTCCCCATGAGGAAAACAGGTCATAAATCACACTAAGTGATGTTTTTGAAAATGTAAAAATGCAGCATGTCTCCTGTGATGGGTAGGTTTAGGGGCAGGGGCAGTGTAGGGGGATAGAAAATACGGTTTGTACAGTATAAAATGCATTACGCCTATGGAATGTCCCCATAAAACATGGAAACACAACGTGTGTGTGTGTGTGTGTGTGTGTGTGTGTGTGTGTGTGTGTTGTTTTCAGCTTAAGCTCTAGAATAGATAGATATTTCAGAAACAAGATCTAATATCAAGACTTGATATATAATTTTTCTTTTCAATTAAATGTTCATTACCTTTCAAAAGTTTGGGGTTTATTTTTGAAATAACTTTTATTCAGAATGGACACATTTGATTGGTAAAATGAGGCAGTAAAAACATTTATACTGTTTCTATTTCAAATAAATGCTGCTCTTCTGAACTTTCGTGAAATTGATTCTTTGATTCTCCAAATGCATCATGGTTTTAATAATAATAAAAAAATAATAATAAATGTTTTTTTGAGCAGCAAATCAGCATAATCATTTCTGAAGGATCATTCAGCTTTTCCAATTCAGATTTGCCATCAAAGGAATAAATTACATTTATAAATATATTCAAATAGAAAACAGTTATTTTAAATTGTAATATATATTTATTTAACATTCAAATAAATGCAGATTTGGTGAACGTGTCTTTCAAAAATAAAAAAAACAACAAAACAACAACGTATTACCGACCCCAAACTTTTGAACTATAGTGTCTCTTTATTTAAGAATGTTTAGACATTGGAAAAAAAGACAAAATGATTGAATGAATGAATGAATGAATACATACACAAACAAACACTTTTTGCAGTATTTTGGACAAATCTGGAATGTGTCCTATCAAATACGGAATTCCTGTAGTACAAAAAGTGGAGCATGGTAATTGCAATGGCAAGATCATTGTATAAAATGTATACAATAGAGTCACTTTGGATACCATTTTCTTCTAAATGTGTAAATATCATCAGATCAATGTAAAATAGTTTAACTGTGAAACCACACAGTTCATATCACACAGATTACTAAAGAAGCCTGAATTTCAACATATCTGTTTATGTGAGGTTAATGTCTAGAGAAATCTCTTCAGACTTATTGGTATTGCAGTGTAAAATTTAAGGGATAATGTGATCTGGCGACAGTGACTGACAGTTCATTATCTCACTTCTTACACTGCTGCTTACCAAAATAACTAAAGAAATTGACATGACATATTGATTTTAGAAAATATTATTAGATTGATTTGAGAATAATATGAGAAATATGGAACCAGCATTGTATTGAACTAAGGTACTGTAGGATATTCTTTGTCAGGGACTAGTCAGTAATACAAAAATGTATGGAATACAACATTCCACTTTCTTACAACTTTCATAAAGGGTCTTTCACCATTGGTTATTAAGTGTTTTTTCGATCGTTGCATCCTGTTTCAGGAGTCTTTCATTGGTAGTTGATGTATCAACATCACTGAGCTCAACTTTGTTGCATTGTCAATGGTCGCAGTCATGCATGACGCCTCAAATCGACAATTCTTAATGAAAATGGATGACTTCCGGCCCTTTAAGTTTGCTCTCTAACAACATGTCAGCTTACTTTTTAGCTACTGCTATAGACTTTTGCCAATGCGCTGACTTAAGCCTTGATTGCTGGTTATTGATTTAAAACCTGAAAAAAATACTCATGATTATTCTGTTATTCAGTTATGCTGTTTTTCCCCTCATTCCTTCTCATTCTTTGTGATCACACAATGCTGACTAGTAACTACCATAATGCTGTTGGCTAAATGAATACTTATTTGCAGTCTTTCTCAGTGTAAGACCCAATGACGCATGAACAGCCATTAGTTGATCAATACAGAAAGAAAAAAAGAAAGAGAAAGAAAGAAAGAAAGAAAGAAAGAAAGAAAGAAAGAAAGAAAGAAAGAAAGAAAGAAAGAAAGAAAGAAAGAAAAAACATGCAGACAGGAATTATTCAAGAGTGAATTATATAAGATAATGATACTAATTTTATGAAGAATCATACTAGATATGTAACTTGTATCATGCAAATGTGGAGATCCAGAGTATCAGTCATATTCTATTAAAGGTCTCCAAAAAAGTCTGTTATTTCAGGTTTCTGTAATATATACAGTGGGTATGAAAAGTATTCAGACCTCCTTAAATGTTTCACCTTTTGATATATTGCTGCCAGTTGATAAAATCATTAAAGTTCTTTTTTTTGTCATTAATGTAAACACAACACCCCATATTGACAGAAAAACACGTTTTTTGGCAGATTTATTAAAAAAAGAAAACCTGAAATATCACATGGTCCTAGGTATTCAGACCCTTTGGTCAGTATTTAGTAGAAAGACACTCTTTTGATCTAATACAGCCATAAGTCTTTTTGGGAAAGATGCAACAAGTTTTTCACACCTGGATTTGGGGATCCTCTGCCATTCCTCCGCGCAGATCCTCTTCAGTTCTGGCAGGTTGGATGGAAAACGTTGGTGGACAGGCATTTTCAGGTCTCTTCAGAGATGCTCAATTGGGTTTAAGTCAGGGCTCTGGGTGGGCCATTCAAGAACGTTGTTGTGAAGCCACTCCTTTGTTATTTTAGCTGTGTGCTTAGGGTCATTGTCTTGTTGGAAGGTGAACTGTCGGCCCAGTCTGAGGTCTTGAGCACTTTGGACAAGGTTTTCGTCCAGGATATCCCTGTACTTGGCCGCATTCATCTTTCCCTCAATTGCAACCAGTCGTCCTGTCCCTACAGCTGTAAAACACCCCCACAGCATGATGCTGCCACCACCATATTTCACTGTTTGGACTGTATTGGACAGGTGATGAGCAGTGCCTGGTTTTCTCCACACATACCGCTTAGAATTAAGGCCAACAAGTTCTATCTTGGTCTCATCAGACCAGAGAATCTTATTTCTCACCATCTTGGAGTCCTTCAGGTGTTTTTTTTTAGCAAACTTTCCATGCAGGCTTTCATGTGTCTTGCACTGAGGAGAGGCTTCCGTCGGGGCACTCTGCCATAAAGCCCCGACTGGTGGAAGGCTGCAGTGATGGTTGACTTTTTACAACTTTATCCCATCTGCCGACTGCATCTCTGGAGCTCAGCCACAGTGATCTTTGCGTTCTTCTTTACCTCTCTCACCAAGGCTCTTCTCCCCCGATAGCTCAGTTTGGCCAGACGGCCAGCTCTAAGAAGGGTTCTGGTCGTTCCCAACGTCTTCCATTTAAGGGTTATGGAGGCCACTGTGCTCTTAGGAACCTTAAGTGCAGCAGAAATGTTTTTGTAACCGTGGCCAGATCTGTGCCTTGCCACAATTCTGTCTCTGAGCTCTTCAGGCAGTTCCTTTGACCTCATGATTCTTATTTGCTTTGACATGCACTGTGAGCTGTAAGGTCTTGTATAAACAAGTGTGTGGCTTTCCTAATCAAGTTCAATCAGTATAATCAAACACAGCAGGACTGAAGGTGTAGAACCATCTCAAGGATGATCAGAAGAAAAGGACAGCACCTGAGTTAAATATATGAGTGTCACAGCAAAGGGTCTGAATACTTAGGACCATGTGATATTTCAGTTTATCTTTTTTTTTTAATCTGCAAAAATGTCAACAATTCTGTGTTTTTTATGTCATCATGGGGTGCTGTGTGTACATTAATGAGGAAAAAAAGAGAATGACCTGCAAAGAGCTGGGACCAAAGTAACAAAGGCTACCATCAGTAACATACTACGCCGCCAGGGACTCAAATCCTGCAGTGCCAGACGTGTCCCCCTGCTTAAGTCAGTACATGTCCGGACCCGTCTGAAGTTTGCTAGAGAGCATTTGGATGATCCAGAAGAGTATTGTCCAGAAGAATGTTGTGTTGCATCCAAAGAACACCATAACTACTGTGAAGCATGGGGACGGAAACATCATGCTTTGGGGCTGTTTTTCTGCAAAGGGACCAGGACGACTGATCCGTGTAAAGGAAAAAATGAATGGGCCATGTATTGTGAGATTTTGAGTAAAAACCTCCTTCCATCAGCAAGGGCATTGAAGATGGAACGTGTCCGAGTTTTTCAGCATGACAATGATCCCAAACACACTGCCCGGGTAACAAAGGAGTGGCTCCAGATCTCAACCCTATAGTATATATATATATATATCCTTTTTTTTACTGCAGGTTGTTTTCTGTAGTAGTGATATCACAAAGTTAATTACTCAAAGAAAAACTGTGTTGATTTCTGTGAATAACAATGACTTAATTTAAATATTCATTGTGCTAAACCAGACCAGAGTCTGACACAAACAGTTGTCAACCCTCTACGGACAAACATGCTGAAGCTCAAGTTGCCATTGGCTAATTTTTTTTTATTTTTTATTTTTTACTCTCCAGACAACAGGCTATTTTTACATAGAATGCAAGAACAATGCAAACATATACATTTCAAACACGATTCCCAATCTGGTTTTTATTAGTTGATGAAAATTTCAATAGATTTTCGTCATAGTTTTCTTTAAATTAACATAACATAACAACACTTTAATGTTTTTATATTATTTTTGCACTTTAATTATACTACTATATTCCTATTTAGGATAATTGTTTTATTTTTTTTACTGCTGAACACCAGAAGTTAGTTATTTTAGTCTATAAAGTTTTAAATATGGATATTTTTCTTACACAAACTCACCACTTCAATTCAGAAGGCCTTTATTAACCCCCGCAGCCATGTGGAGCAGTTATATGATGGATAGATGCACTTTTATGGACTTCAAAAATGACAGACAGTCACTGCCATTATAAAGCTTGGAAGAGCTTTATTTTAGACTTTAGACTGATTTTATTCGCCTAAAAGAAGAATGTCATATACACCTAGGCTGACTTTAGGGTGAGTAAATAATGGGCTAATTTTCAGTTTTGGGTGAACTAATCCTTTAAGTGTAATTTTAAGTATTTTTCTAAAAAAGTACATAAGTAGACTGAAAGTATATTTTCTTATTTTTAGTTTGAAAAGTATTCTAATAGCCCACTTGAATAAACATCTTTTTCTTAACGGCACTGTTGTTAGAGACATTGCAGTACAAATACCTGCGTTCTATTCACTAAATATTCTGTAAGGTTATAGTGAATAAAACGCAGGTATTTGTACTGCAGTGTCTCACACAACAGTGGCACAACTGTTTAGCCGTTTTTATTAACCACGCACTCCATAATCATGGGATGTGTGAGACTTTGCATTAACAATGAGACAACACGCACACTCCCGCATGATGTCAAGACACACCAAGGTCATCTCAGTCCGCTTTTATAACTATCATTACTGTCTGTAATAAAGTGAACTGTAATCTGTCTTTGTGATGAAGACAACGATGAACAAACCTCCACGACGGATCTCTGCCAAGGCAATTTCAGTCTTATTGGTTACCTTGCTGGCTACTGAGAATGCAGCATCTAATTGGCTATTATTACTGGATAAATTACATGTTCAGCTGCAGCGCTCTTCTTTTTACAGTTCTTCCCCTCCTGAAATGGGCCGCCCGCTCGAACAGAGGTCTGAACCACCCAATCTCCGGTTTATTTGACAGGGCGATAGTTAACCTTCCCCTGCTATTCACTTTGTGCTTTTAGTTCTTTTCTCTCCGTTCTTGTCGTTTTTTCCCCGTCTGTGGTGCAGTCATTGATTTGATGCTCAGGAGGGCCCCAGTCAATGAGGCCTTGTGTATGCCCTCTCGCCGCTGTTGCCATGCCAACCGAGGTTGAAATCTTACGCACACTGTCATTAAGGAAGGACACACTTTTCTCTCTCTCTTTGTCTATCTAAACCCAACTGTTTTTCTTCTACCATAATCTGTCAACTATTATATCATTTTCTTCTCTGTCTCTCTCATGGAATTGGCAGGAAGTTTCATTCGGCTGTGTTTGAGAAACAAAGAATGTATTTAATCTACCTGTAAACTAGGTTGACCGATAGTGGTTTTTACCAATAGTTAGGTTGGACCACACTGACCGATTACTCAACCGGTAGTTTTAAAAATGTATACTAAACGAAAACAAACATATAACACATTAAACAGTGCTGAATTTTATTACAAACATTTAAAAACCGTACTGAACCATGAAAATGTACAGTACTTTTTAAATATAAAAATTCATATATTTATTATACCTTGCTCATTCATGTAAGTTTATAGTGTGTTAACTAGAGAAATAATTAAGAAAAACAACTTGAAAATGTATTAGTAAATGTTGACATTAACAATGAACAATACTTTTATTAACCCTCTGGAGTCTGAGCTGTTTCGGAGCCCTTCAGAAGTTTTGACATGCTCTGACATTTGTGCTCTTTTTAGTTGCTTAACCCTTAGGACCCGAGAAACGCGCCTGCATGTTTTGCTGGATGTTTCCTCATGACCATGTAAAACAACTTAAAATATTCATTTTTGGCTTTACAGATATGAGCGATAAGTCTTTACAAAGCTTAAAGTGTCTAAAGTGTTAAAGTGTTTTATTTATGTACATTCAAAATAGAAACTAAATGTTGTGAGTTTCAATAAACAAAGGAAACAAACAGGATGCGCGTTCTCCCATCTGTCTCCCTGTGAAGTCCATTCTCAAATGCATGTGAAAATGAACTCAGAACTTGCCACACAGACACAACAGATATCTCTTTATAAAGCCTGGAATGTCTAAAAATAAAGATATTCTCTGTTTATGTAATTTGTATGAAAACAGCGAGAGGTCCAGTTTCTCAAGCGGCTGCTCATTATCTGTAATGTGACCACACCCGCACGCGCAAAAAGTGATTCACATGCTAATCGTCCATGAGGAAAGAACGCGAACCTGTAAACGCCCACCATCACCTCAAAACAAAGACTCGTCTTCATCATTCTGATGATTTTCATCGAGCTCGGAAGACACGCTGTGAGTTTACCTGGGATTTACCTCAGAAAAAGAAGAACACGATTTTAAGGTAAAGCATTTCTTCTCACTTATATAAGCGTTATTGATGTATAACTTGACATTGTAGGCAACTAGTTTAACAATTGCCAGAATAAAATGTGTGAAATCAACGGAAACATGTTGAAATATGAAATAGGTAGGGAACCTTTCAATGCTAAATAAAGATACTCGTACGAAATGAGGATATTTTTATTCTCTATAATATTAAACGCAGCACGATATAAAAGTAGGATTACCAACTGTCCAATATTAGCCGAGACGTCCTGTTTATTGGGCCTAAATGTCCCGTACAACTTTTATGTACATGTTGCTCACATATTACTGTAGCCCTGTTTGTGCTGAATACAGTGTAATCTGACTTTAGCCATTGATATGCTTTAAAGCAACTGAAAAACACAAATGTCAGAGAATGGGTGCGTTGCCCGTTGATCAGTTCTTTTGGTCTGATTGGTTGAAGGACTATCCGATTGCGTACAGCAGGGGTCTCCAAACTCAGTCCTGGAGGGCCTATGTCCTGCAGAGTTTAGCTCCAACCCAAATTAAACACACCTGAACCAGCTAATCAGTGTCTTACAAGGCCCTAGTTAGTCACTGATTAGCTGGTTCAGGTGTGTTTAATTTGGGTTGGAACTAAACTCTGCAGGACATAGGCCCTCCAGGACTGAGTTTGGAGACCCCTGGTGTACAGAGTCATTTGAATTATGCTCGTTTATCACGCCTCCTGTGTAGAAGGAAATACAGAGCAGACTCCCCAGACCAATGTTCAATCTTAAATTGAGCTTGGTCTGGTGATAGCCAGACAAGGATTATTCCACAACAAGTCTGAAAATGATGTAAGCACATGCTCAAATCTTCATGTGATTGTTTGAGTTGTTTATTTTGCATTGACTCTGCTCTCATGAATGTCGTAGTATTTGTTTCTCAAAAAAAACGTGCGTTCAGTGGGCGTGGCGCATTAGCGTATAATGAAGAGGCTCGCCAACGACTGACATCTCTCTCTTTTCAAACAGATGACATAAACAGAGCATATTTGTTTTAATTTTGGGCTAAGGACCTTCTACGGACCTTTCCAGCTCTCCTAGAGTAACTGTCTGTCTCCTGAAATCTCCTCCATTCTCTTAAGACTGTGCTGGGTGACACAGCAAACCTTCTAACAATGGCACGTATTGATGTGCCATCCTGGAGGAGTTGGACTGCCTGTGCAACCACTGTAGGGTCCAGGTCTCGCCTCATGCTACCAGTAGTGACACTGACCCTTGCCAAATGCAAAACTGGTGAAAAGCAGTCAGAAAAGATGAGTAGGAAAAAATGTCAGTGGCCTCCACCTGTAAAACCATTCCTGTTTTGGGGGTCGTCTCATTGTCGGCCATCTAGTGCACCTGTTGTTAGTTTCATTAACATCAAAGCAGCTGAAACTGATTAACAACCCCCTCTGCTACTTAACTGTCCAGATCCATATCCCGGGAATTTAACTGACTTGATGCTCTTCTCTGATTTAAAAAGTGTTCCTTTAATTTTTTTGAGCAGTGTATGAATGTGTTATTCATAAATCCTCTCCCATGGCCTTATGGGAAAATAAATTGTTCATCATATGCACACTTCAGAATTTTGCCGCAAGTAGTAGGTCATCCGGGTACTTTTTGCCAGTAAATACTGTGAATTACGACATACTACTTTTGTCACATATTGTTTTTCACCTTCTATATAGTAGGGAAGTTAATGCTTTCGGATGCAGCCGGTCTTTTGCCTTTATTCCAGATTTCCCCCCTTTTTTTCTGGTCTTTTCAAATCAAAGTTTTTCAGGATTGCACATTAACATGTTCAGCACATTTCTCTCAGCTGTTTAGTGAATATTCAAATAGACAATGCCACACTAAGGGCCTTTTATATTCAGATAAGTGGTTTTATTCTGTCTGCTTTACTTATGAGCCTTCTCGCCTGAAGTCAGAGACGCCTCTCAGTGAATGTCTGCTGAATAGGTGATGTGTGTAGATGAAGCTCATGCTTGCATACATGCATAATGATCTGATCACCAGGTTGTCTCTGAATGTTTTTTTTTTTTTTTTTTTTTTTTGAGCCTGAAGTGCATTTCTGGGAAATGTGATCTCACTGTGATCTGCAAAAGCCCCATGTGAGAACGGCTTGGTTTGTGCCCTGGGCTCGTTATGGTAGTATAATTAATAGTGCTCAACTCGCTCTCAGTATGTGCTGCTAGAAAAGGTTTAATAATAAATTAATCATTTAACACAATCTGATGAATATTAATACAAGGCTTTTATTCAACTTCTCCAACATATTCAGAGGCTAATTGGAGATTCTACTTTACATGTCCTAGTAGAATACATAAAAAGGTGACGGTTTCACTGTGAGTGAAAGGCACTAGCTTAAGCAATTAACTTACAGATTACAGATTTTTTTACATGGTCACTATTTGTGCTAAATAACTGTTACTGTAAATTTGTGTTTCCCAACCTTTTTTCAGCCACATCACCCTTTGAAAATGATACTGGAATGCTTCAGTAAGATCACTTAAAGAGTATCAATATTGGATAGGCCTACCGTTTTCTAAACCACAGGGAAGAGCTGCCATTTATATTGGCCATTATATTGGTCAAATATTTTCAATATCTAATGTTTTGTCCATACATTGAAAGTCTAGGCAATCAATAATTTCTTCTGAAGAGATAACTTTATTTTCCTGACTGTGCATTCACACCAGGCGCGACTTGCGCAAATAAATTGCATGTAGTTGGAAACTTAAACATTTTGAGTTTACTTGCTTCATTTGCGTGTGACATTCACTTGTCTTCATAACAGACAAGTATTTGCATCATGGAAGGGGCTCCAGTGTCTTTGCGAAATGGCTTTGCGACATAGATTGTTTTAAAATACGGTAAATACAGCTTAAAAAAGTAGATAATCTGGGTACCTTTTGCCAGTGAGTACTGTGAATTTGAGACTACAAGCTTTACGTAGCTTGTAGTCTCAAAAATTATAATAAAATAATATATATATATATATATATATATATATATATATATATATATATATATATATATATATATATATATATATTATATTATGTCCGACCTCCTCACTCACTTTCTTTTAAGCACGATCCTTTTTATTCCTGTTTCTATAAAGTATGAAGATGTATCGTACAGCTCCTGGTATCCACATTTGTTTTTGTCCTCATTGTTGTCACTACTAGAGCAAGCTCCTGATTGGTTTACGCACCTGAAACGCTCAGTTCACGCAGCAGAATGTCTATTCCCTTCTTTGCATTGACTCGCGCTTAACGCTTCATTCGCGTTTGGTGTGAACGCATCCTTGAGGTTCACTTATGCTTTTTACATCATAAAATGTTATAATTTAGAAATAAATTATAACATTTTTTATAGCATTTTTCTACCCTGATTTTAGCCCTCTGGACTTAAACGCTCTGTTTGAAGGGGCGTGTCTTCTGTGAGACGTCAGTGTAAATGCCCACTGCTGTTGATTGGCTAACATCTATGCATTTGAGATACGTATTATATGCGGAACCCTCTCAAATACTTTTACTACGTTTTTACTGTTACAGCTGTTGAGATTAACGAATCCTGAAAAGTGTTAGATTTAGACTTTACGTGAAAAGTTGCCGCAGTGAGCATTAAACGGATGACACATGCAGTGATCCCGTCGATTTCTGTCACTCAAAAAATGCTTTCACCACAACAAACAGCAAACATGATGTAAATACAGAAAGAGCTTAATTGTGTAGTGTAACAGTGTCATTCATATAACAGCAGTTTTGACCATATAAACTCACGCTGTTTGATTGACAGCTTCAGCCAATATAAAGGGAGTGATCACTTACTGTATAATTTAATCACAATTTAAATAGCAGATTAATTTCATGCTACCTAGAGAAACAATGTGAAGTTGATCATTTAGTCACTGGCTTGATTTACTGATGCATTTTAAATTTTAAAGTTTGAGACAAAGACAATCTCCCTAAACTTGAATAATTATAGATTAGATGTCACAGATCAGGTATTTGAATGAACACTGTAACTTATATGTTTATGGTGTTGCTGTCGAATCCATTGGGTAAAAGTCTTTCTGCTAAACCTGCGCCAAAATTGTGACTGAATTATCAAATAATCCACAGTGAAATGTAAAAATAAACTGAATCCATTTTTCTCTGACATCGGAATCATTCGGCATCTTATGGAAAGTTGGTGTTTTTCCTCGGCCAGGAACATCACACATCTGGGTGGCGTATGAAAATTATTGCGCCCCGTAACGTCACATGCCACCTCGGATTTAAACAAAATTATTTTTACAGTTTGATTTATATACAAATGTATTTTTTTATTGATGATGAGGATGTTTTAAGCTATGGAACTTGCAGTATGTATTAATGATGCAAAGACCTTTTTAAATGCCAAAAGATCAAGGAAAATTTTGATTTCTCATGTCTCATGACCCCTTTAATTTAGGCTTTTATTCATACACCAATCAAGCATAACATTATGATGACCCTAATATTGTGTTGATCCCTCGTTTGCTGCCAAAATCCTGCTGAAAGAGGCCACAGCCCCCAGGAAATACCATTTACATGAAAGGATGTACATGGTCTACAACAGTGCTTGCAGAACATTGCCCAAAGCATCACACTGCCTCCGCCGGCTTGCCTTCTTCCCATAGTGCATCCTGGTGCCGCGTGTTCCCCAGTTAAGCGACCTACACACACCCAGCCATCCATGTGATGTAAAAGAAAACATGATTCATAAGACCAGGCCACCTTCTTCCATTGTTCCGTGGTCCAGTTCTGATACTCATGTGCCAACTGATGGTGCTTTCAGCGGTGGACAGGGGTCAGCATGGGCACCCTGAATGTTCTGCGGCTATGCAGCCGATACGCAACAAACTGTGATGCACTGTGTATCCTGACACCTTTCTATCAGAACCAGCATTAACCTCTTGAGTCTGTTTAATCGGACCGCACGGGACAGCCTTCAATCCACATGTGCATCAATGAGCCTTGGCCGCCCATGACCCTGTCGCCAGTTCACCACTTTTCCTTCCTTTACCAGCTTTTGATAGACACTGACACACTGCAGACTGGGAACACCCCACAAGAGGCCATTTTTCCTGCTTCTAACATATCAACTTTGAGGACAAAATGTTCACTTGCTGCTTAATATATCCCACCCACTAAGGCTGGTTTCACACTGCACGCGGTAGCAGAGTGTAAGCAGCGCATTTTTTTCCGGCATGCACCCATGTTAACAGATTAGAGCATTCACACAACACACAGAGACGGCGCGGCAGCGTGTCACAGGAGCAGAGCAGATGCAGCAGTGCCGCGATCGTTTCGTCTATTTGGCTAGTCTATTTTTTCCGCGCTGCTCACGCTGAATTGAAGCCACATTGTATTGGTCTGATCAAAATTTACCTGATTAACATGAAAAATAACAAATTTCACTATGAAATCGTGTAGTGAAGTGTTCCGTGTATTTCACAATCACCATATGACATCCAGCGCTGTGAAATAAATAAATAATAATACTTGAAAACACAACACTGCCAGATGTTTTTACCCAAACTTTTAAATGATTAAAACTAGAGGCATATCTTAACTTTAAGATTACTTTTATCATGTAAACTATCTATAAACAGCATGTTATGTGCATATGTGTTTGGGACAGAGGGGAACATGGTCGCATTCTCAGCAGATATATGCTGCCCATCATACATCAAAGCACGAGATAGACAGGGGTGAGCATCACCTGCGAGGCACACCGGTTTAGAATCCTCTCATGAGGGAGCTCAGATACATATAAGGGCGATTACCACGCACACACATAATAAACCATAAACAAAACACAACGTAAAGTCCAGGCCTGGTCCTATCTCGTCCTTCATTGGTGTCGCTCGTGCCTTCGAGCTCCCTCATGAGAGGACTGATGCGCTCCTGCTCTCACGTCTCACGCTCGTCTACCTCGCCACAACTGTCCTAAATGTTTGTTATTCAGTGCATTTCTGTTTTTTGTTTTTTCAATGGGGAAATTTTGTTGCAGTAGCACAAGATTAAACTGAATGAAAAAAAGGCAAGTAAACAGTCCGTACTAAATTAAGAACAAATATAAAATACTAACAATAGAAAAAATAAATACAATTGGATGAAGAAGATACAAATTAAATAAATTGCTTTAAGTTTTTCAGGAAGGTATAACAGTAGTAGGGCTAATCAGGTAAGAAATATTACAGAAGCTGAAAAAAGTAATTAAATGAAATAATCTTAAATCGTTTTCATTATAAATAAATCTTTAAAAAATGTAATTTAAAAAATATATAAAAATAATTCAGTCAAGAGCAGTAAGTGATTTTCTCTTGGTGTTTTGTTGTTTGATTAGCAACACAGACAGCATGTTTATTAGGCTACTGTCACTTTAAGACCTTACGCATGGATCCAATGTACTGTTGTATATGTGATGTATGTGAATACTCTGCAAGACGGACATTGTGACAGTGTTTTTGTGTGTATTTGACCGCAATAAGCCGCAAGCTGTTTGTTAAGGAGCTGTTAGATTTGAGTACGGGAATGAAAATAATGCACAATCCCACATCGAAATTCCTTTATGATTTGCATTTTTATTATGAATGTGTGTGTGTGTTATTTTGAGACTGAGACAGATTGCTATATAATAACTTTTTTTTTCTTAACAGTTTTTAGCTATTTAAAAATGTTTGAAGGATTTTTTACACTGCACCTCTGCAATCGCCAGACGGCAGCCCAGGGGGCCGCGGCACCCCGGTTGGAAAACACTGCTCTAAATAACTTGTTTTCCACCACTGCTGTCAGACATTTTCTGTAAGCTGCTTAAACTGTTTAAATAATTTATATATCCGGTTGTTAAGTCTGACGTTATACAGCAGCGCTTCCGGGTCAAAAATGCTTTTTATCTCATATCAAAAGAAAAACAACAAAGGTGCTAATATACACACACAATGTTGTAATACTTCAAAAAAATATCATAACCTTTATCTCCGTACCAAAATTCCAGATGGCCAGACAGTGATTCATCTTTTATAAATTGTTAAAATATTGAAGTCTGTGACGCTTTGAGCACAGAGACTGTTGTGTAGACTGTAAGTGTTTAAAGTGTTTAACTTTTTAAAACGTTTGATGTTTAATATGAATAAATAGCGCTCATAAACGGCCGTCGATGGCATCTCAAGTGAAACGAGTTGAGGCTTGGACCCAGAAACGGCGTTCCTTATGTCACGACTTAACAAGCAGACAGTCACGATCCTAGTTTCTGATTGGTCGGTAGTGTTACAGTCATCCTAAAATCCACATTGTTTTAGCTATGACATGACACACCATTTTATCATCAGTTCTTAATTAAAATCACGCCTGTTCTTTGAATTGTATATTTATGGTTTGATAATTTAAAAATAATAATAATAATAAAAAAGTAATTTAGATGATTTTAAACTTCTTTTGTGAGTGTCTTTGGAATGAGAAGAACAGTAGTGTAGGCTGTGTACACGTAATGCAGGCTTTCACTTACAGTATGCTTATCTTGTGCTATAAGAGTTAGTCAGGTCATCTGTTCATCAAGTGTTTTCACAGCCTTAATATTTAAAATATATATATATTTTTTTTTTACTGGCCACCGATCACTGAGCCATTTTCTCACAAATCACGAAAACAGAGTCGCTTGATTTGTAAAGCAATTTCCGTCTCAGTAAATAAAGGTCGACTGCTTCATTCTTCCTTCTCTAAATTCATCCTGCTCCTTCCATCCCTTGAGAGAGACCAGCTCTCTAAATCTGTCTGTCTAACAATAGTTGAGCCAGCATTGTTTGTGGTCAGGATGTAGTGGCTGACCGTGCTCGATCACACTGACATTTATCACTATTATTTTTTCTTCCCTCCCTCTTTTATTTGACAGGGGCTCATGGGGTTCTTGCATCGGCCTCTTTGTCCTTTCTGCCTCTGTCTCATTCAAAAAAAAATTCTGAACCCTTAGCTCTCAGACCAGGTGAAATTGAAAGTCTCCAATGAGAACAGGCCGTAGAAGAGCTCTCAAACCCTTTTTCTCTTTTTCTTCTTTCATTCGTTTTTTCCTGTACTTGTCGTACACTTTTTGTTCTATTTCTACCTTTGATTAGTTCCCTGTTGTTCACTTTTTCTTAGCCTGTGATTCCTGTCTTCGACATATCTTCTCTAACCTCTCTGCTCCTTCCATAAATGCATTCCACAGTCATTTTTGCACACATTTAAAAATGATCTTGAAGGCTCTCTCCAAGTGTAGGCTTTTTGCTAACTATAAAGGGAAAAGATTTCTCATTTCTTATTCCTCGATCGATCCTCTTCAAAATAGAAAGGAGGAATCCTACGTAGCTCGCTTTTACGTCTCAATTATTTCTCATGGGCAATACTGTGAATAAATGAAGAACAAACTGAGATTTTTTTTTTTTTTTTTGAGAGAAATAGTTCAGCCAAAAATGAAAATTCGGAAATGGTGATTTACTAGAATGCTTAAAGCACCCAAGAGTTTCAACAAAATACTACGTTCAGATCACTGATTTTTTGGGGGGGTTTTTGGGCAATGGGTTTTTGGAGTAATGGTAAAATCGGGGTGGATTTTATTTTTTTCTTTCTTACTATGCATGCAAAAGAAACCAATGACTTTTTTTAATGTTAAAATACACTCACTGGGCGCTTTATTGTCCACCATGCTAGTACCTGGAAACATTCCTCAGAGATTTGGCCCATATGCATGAAAGCATCACCTATATTTGTCGGCTGCGCATCAATGAGGCAAATCTCCCGTTCCACCTCATCCCAAAGGTGCTCTATTGTGTTGAGATCTGTTGACTGTGGAGGCCATTTGAGTATAGTGAACACATGGTCATGATGAATTGAGCTTTGTGACATTGCATGTTGCCATGCTGGAAGCCATCAGACGATCTTAACACTGTAGTCATAAGGGGATGGACATGGTCAACAGCAATACTCAGGTTGGCTGTGCTGTTTAAACAATGCTCAAGTGGAACTAAGGAGCCCAAAGTGTGCCAAGAAAACATCCTCCACACTATTAAACCATCAGCAGCCTGAACCTTTAATACTAGGATGGATCCATGCTCTTTCTGGATCCATCCATTTTCCTCTCTCTGTGGTATCAACAAGGCATATTTGTCCACAGAACAGCTGCTCACTGGATATTTTCTCTTGTCGGACCATTCTCTGCAAACCCTTGAGATGGTTTTGCGTGAAAATAGATCAGCAGTTTCTAAAATACCATCCTATCTGGCACCAACAACAGTGCATTCAAAGTTGCTTAAATCACCTTTCTTCACCATTCTGAGGCTCAGTTTGATTCAGCAGATCGTTTTGACCATGGCTGTGTTTCAGCTCCCAGGGCTCGTGAATCAGTATATCGTGTTCACGAATTTGGGCACTGGTAAGGACAGTAAAGGACGCTGGCTCGCTACACATAGGGACACTGATAACTCTATTTCCAGCGACTTGCCAACGTCCTCGTTGTACTTCATCATGAACAACAGCAGATATCTTTGACATTTCTTGTAATGTTATTTAAAGTACATTATGATGAATACTTAGCTTGTTACATGTGCAACATTTCAGACATAAATAAATTATAAATGTTAGCTAGATTATGTTAATTACCTGTTTAGGGATGTATTTTTATGCTGAAATATAATAAAATAATGGTTTGTATTTCTTTCTATGTACATCTATCACATGTCGTTATGTTTCGTGCTTCAGAACTTCCGTTACGGGGAACATAGTGAGCATCGATGGATCCTGTTTTTCACAATGCATTGTGGGACTTTTCAGTGCACTAGAATGATTCTGTGATTGAGTGCCCTGACTGAATTAGGGAGCGGATTGAGATGCACCCCTTGTCTGCATGATTAAATGCATTGGGTCATGTGAATGGCTGATTATATATTTGCATTACTGAGGAGTTGATCAGGTGTAGGAGTGAGTGGGGCACAACCTAACGCGGCGTTAGCTACACACATGGTTTAAAACTTTCCACACATGCCAGCATGACGAAACTTAAGGTGATGATACACAAGGTAACTTTTAGAGCAATGTTGCTGGGCAATGTTGCAAAACGATGTTGCTTGGGCACTCAGTAACGTCAATAACCGCCTCCATGAACATGAGTCCTATCCAGATTCTTTTCCACCGGCTGTGAGGTGAAGACCACATCTCCAAAGATTCTGAGCTCAAACTTGGCGTCATCAAGCTACGCCTTTGTTTTGAATATGCGCCGGAATAGTTATTTCAAGACCAACTTATATCAGCTTTGCTATCCACATTAATTGTATTGCGCTATACTCTTACTGTAAACAATTGTCTTGTGTTTTTATTTTAATCTCTTATGCAGAATTGTAGGAGAAACATCTGAGACAAATTTACTAAGACTCCTCAGCTATATATATAAAAAAATCAACCTCCGAGCAGTAACATTGCTTGTCATCTTTCTGAATACCATTGTGAGTTTTTCGTTAGGAAGCACCTACGGCTGGCGCTTTATTCTTGAAGAATAGTGTTGCCATTTTCACGCTACACTTCACAGATCAATGACTTTGGTTCTCTTTCATTCCCGTTGCGCTGCCATTTTCTATATGATGCACTTCTTTTTTCAGTCAGTCTCTCTCTCCCCTTCTCTTTCTCTGCATAGTGGCTGTTTGCCAGCTGAATGCTCAGTCGTGGTGTGTCAGATGCTTGTATCCTGTTGCACTCTGTTGCCCTTAACCGCCCACCCCAGGGGCGATACGGCTAGAGGAGCAAGAGCGAGGACACACTCCAGTCACTTTAGACGGAGTTTCCTCTTCACCTGTGAAATGAGATTCTTCCTGATCATACCAGCAACGCCGTAATAGTCACACGTACACAGCAAACATACCACGTTTGCCTGTAGAAAAACACATTTAGTACATTAGAAGCACAAACTGAATACTAAAGAAGCCACACACACAGGAGGGCACATGGATGCTTTTGCAAAGTGTGCGCCACACACATGCACACGCTCTCACACACACACACACACACACACACACACACACACACACACACACACACACACACACACACACACACACACACACACACACACACACACACACACACACACACACACACACACACTCATGTTGTGTTTCCATGTTTTATGGGGACATTCCATAGGCGTAATGCATTTTATACTGTACAAACCGTATTTTCTATCCCCCTACACTGCCCCTGCCCCTAAACCTACCCATCACAGGAGACATGCTGCATTTTTACATTTTCAAAAAACATCACTTAGTGTGATTTAAAAGATGTTTTCCTCATGGGGACCAAAAAATGTCCCCACAAGGACAAGGATTTTGGATATTGCCATCTTTGTGGGGACATTTTGTCCCCATACCGTAGGGATTACCAGTCCACACACACACACACACACACACACACACACACACACTCAATGCTCAAGCTGTCTCCCCTAGTTGTAGGTTTAGGCTACAAAGCCTTTGTAGTGGAATTGATTCTCTGCTTTGATGTATTATTATTGTCACAGCTAACCAAATTGCCACCCCGCTCGAAAAGACAGAGCACAGAGGTAACAATGCAAACCCCATCTTATATCTGCACGGAGGAGAAGCTTACACACAAATGCTTAGACCATGTGTGTATATGGATAAGCCATATGGTTATGTTTCCAACTCAGAGTAAAATGTGAAAAAAGGTTATATTTAGATAAAGTTTAAAATAATAAGTCACATTAGCTACATTTATATACACCCAACTAATCAGTTAGTTATCAGATTGATGACTCAACAGACTAGAAAGCCTTCATGTAAACACCGCAATCGACGATGAGGTTCAGGCTTTATTAAACTCATATGTGCAGGATGAAATCCAGCAGGTCCTACATCACCGGACTAATCTTCACGGTATTTTAGACCACGATAGAAACTCAGACAGCAACAGGTCTGGGGGGAAAAGTTCCTGGGACAAGTTGTTCTGGGTAATTTCGGTGGAAATGTGGCTTAACAGTCTACTACAGTCAAACACTCTAATGAGAGTTAGTTGATATGTAGTTGCAAAGTTACTTATAGTTGGTTGAATGTCTAGAGTGGACCATCGAAGGTGTAACCACAAATTTCAGAACAAAGCAAACAATCTACACATCTGAAAACAGCTTTAGACATGTCAGCAAGGCAAAAATAACAATTATACTTAGGATAGCTCCGGGGACATTATCACGGTGTAGGGGTGTGACGAGATCTTGTGCCATGAGATATTGCAAGATTAAAATGTGACGAGATTTTTCGTTGAGTGAAAAGCCGTCTCGCTTATATCGCCATGACGGAGCCGGAGGGTTAAATTAGCATAGAATATGCCACTGGCTTCGTTTTAATTTTTATAGAAATAAAAAACATTTATTCAGTTCATCTATTCAGTTGTAAAACGGTCGCTTCAGTTGTAAACTATTGTAAACGTCTGCTCTGCTCTGCACTGTGCGCGACTGCTTCTGAGCTGCAGGAATCATAGTTTACAGGTCACGTGACGATGTAAGGTGAGATGATTGACAGGACAATAGCGGAAGATTTGTTTGCAACAGAGCCTGATAAAGTGTCTGATAAATGTCTTAATATCTAGAATGTGTGCTAAGCTCTGGTGTACGTGTGATTGCGAATCAAAAGCCAAAGTAAATGCAAGCTCCCTGATTCGCGCAAATATCAAAGCTATCTTATGCTGGGCTGTGTAGTTGTAACCACCTCTTATCTGTAGTCTCTGATTTGCTCTCTGTTTGCACTTTGAATATTAAGAGAGTTATTTGATTATGATTGCACTTATTGTTTGCATTTAATTTATTTAAAACTGTTATTTATTTTTTTATTTCTATGTTTAATTTGTGGAAAGGAGATGAATTAGTAGGTCGCACACAGCCTCAGTCAGAAGTTCTGAAAGCTCATAATTCATGTACAGCAAGGTCTGAAGTGACTCATATTAAATCATACAGCCAGTCAGTTAAGTTTGTTTGTTACAGTGCTTGTATATTGTTTTTCAATGCATATAATTAATTCTCAGAATGTAGAACCAAAATGACAGTCATTACAAAATGCACCTGCAGACTATTTTTCCAGTCATGAATTTTGTCATTGGCGATTTCTTAAAAATACTGTGCAGAAATCTTGTCTTGTTCTCTTAAACCCAATCTTGTGTCTCGTCTCGTGGGCTAAGTGTCTCGTCACACCCCTATCACAGTGTCTTTCTTCTGTTTGGAGAATTAAAAATGTATTGCAACATTTATCATTTTGTGACGTACTATCTTGTATATTGTAACTGAGTTTGGTTCTTGTAATTGTGAACCATCTCTCAATGTGACTGTATCACATATCAAATAAGTAACAATTACAAGAAACAAACTCACCGTTATGAGATATAAAATCACATACCTACAGTACATATTCCTACTAACGTTGAAGTTAAATGCATTTGGAGGTTTTGACCTACTTTGTTATTATAATCCTTTCTGCTTCTGCAGTTGACTTCTTGGTTTGTCCATCATTGCTCTTTTTTTTCTACTTTTTTGTTATGCAGTGGGAGTTTACACACACACACACACACACACACACACACACACACACACACACACACACACACACACACACACACACACACACACACACACACACACACACACACATATTTATGTGATGCATGTGAGGAGAAAATTGAGTAGTTTCTTTCTGGCTGTGGGGTGTTTGAATATGTATGATGGCCGTCGGGTTTTCTTCTAGTCAAGCCTGATGCCGTGCAACGACACACTACCTCTGAACACACTGTCTGTCAAAGGTATTTATCACTGCGCCTGTGTACCCGTGTGTCATTGTGCGTGTGTGCGTCCGAAAAAGCAGGGGAGTTGTTACGGACTGCCAAATAAACAACCTGGCGGAACATTTCTCAACAGGTCTGCGTGTTTGTGCGCCTCTGATAGGAAGCCAGTCGGTCTATCAAAAGCGAGCAAGTGAGTGTTTTACTGGGACAAGAAAACAGTCTTGAATAGTGGCGTATAATTTTAGAACTATGCCTACTGAGAAATGCTTTTCCTTTGTAGTTATTCAGCTATGTACTGACAGAAGCATTTCGTCCCTCTCAGGCCTGGTGTGTGGTACATACACTGCATGTATACTTTTTAAATGGTCCGAAATATAAATGTGTTTGTGAATGTCAGTGAGAGCAGGTTGATCGACCTTGAAGAAAACATACTTTCAGATGTCAAACTGCTCTCTTTCTTGTCCTTTTCCTTTCTTAGGGCACTTTTGAAGACCAAACTGTAATTTTCTTCTGACAGATGTGGTTGATTCAGGGTTATACAACACACGTATAGATACTAGGGTTTAAAAAGACTTAAGAGTTGAAGTATCATCTCAAGCTTTTTACTCAAGTAAAAGAGTAAAAGTACTGGTTTCAAAATAGTACTGGTATAAAAGTAAAAGTAATGCAAGGAAAAAATGCCATTAAGGACAAAAGCTTAGGCCGCTCCACAGGGGCCTATAGTGCACAACCCTTAAGGCTAAAGGCCATAATTACTATAATGATATGTTACAATGTTAATGTTGAAAAATTTGAGATGCACTAGAAAACCTGTTTCAGCTGCACATGACCATTGAAAATGAATGCATTTTAATAATAATAATTTGTTACATATATAGAGCTTTTCTGGGTACTCAAAGCACTTTACATATAGAAGGGGGAGGATCTCCTCATCCCCCACCAATGTGCAGTATTGCCATATTGCGCCTGAATGCCCACCACACACCAGCTGATTGGTGGAGAGGAGACAGAGTGAAGAAGCCAATCAGTATATGGGGATGATTAGGAGGCCATGATGGACAGAGGTCAATGGACAAATTTGGCCAGGGATCCTGGGTGTTTTTTAATGACCACAGTGAGTCAGGACCTCGGTTTAACGTCTCTTTCGAAGGACGGTACTTCTTACAGTATAGTATCCCCAAGTACAATGCAAATACTTTAAAGAAACATACTGTGCATTAACGTGTTCCATGGAGCAGAAGATATGAAGACTAGTTGCCTATAAGTATTGTAATGGTGCAAAAAGCTTCAGAGGCATGTTATCAATAACCTTTACTGGACTGTAAATGTACAAACCCGATTCCAAAAAAGTTGGAACACTGTACAAATTGTGAATAAAAAGGAATGCAATAATTTACAAATCTCATAAACTTATATTTTATTCACAATAGATTATACATAACATATCAAATGTTGAAAGTGAGACATTTTGAAATGCCATGCCAAATATTGGCCCATATTGGATTTCATGAGATCTACACATTCCAAAAAAGTCGGGACAGGTAGCAATAAGAGGCCGGAAAAGTTAAATGTACATATAAGGGACAGCTGGAGGACCAATTTGCAACTTATTAGGTCAATTGGCAACATGATTGGGTATAAAAAGAGCCTCTCAGAGTGCCAGTGTCTCTCAGAAGTCTCAGAAATAATAGTGGAGCAATATCAGGAAGGAGTTTCCCAGAGAAAAACTGCAAAGAGTTTGAAGTTATCATCTACAGTGCATAATATCATCCAAAGATTCTGAGAATCTGGACCAATCTCTGTGGGTAAGGTTCAAGGCCGGAAAACCATACTGGATGCCTGTGATCTTTGGGCCCTTAGACGGCACTGCATCACATACACAGGGTTCCTACAGAATTTTCATTTCAAAATTCCATACTTTTCCAGACTCAAATTTCCAGACTTTCCAACATATTTTTCCGACTATATTTAACTTGTTCTGATAAATTGTTTTAAAATTCAACTGCTAACAAGTATGTTACATCCTAAAGATTTAGATCGGCGTTTTTGTCTTCTATTAGGATAGGAAAGTAGCTAGACAGGAAGTAAAATGGTGGGAGAGAGGGGGGCGGGATTGGGAAAAGTCCATGAGGCAGGACTCGATCTCGCGTCTCCCGAAGCACAACAGCACTTCATGGCGACGCACTCAACCACAATGCTATCGGCACCGTCAAGTATGTTACACTCTGAGTCAAAACCTCTATGCTATCATGTTAAATTTTAGCTACTGTTGCTTGTAGAAGTCAATTTAACACCAAACCCAGTCAAGTTCAAACCACAGCATTTTATCAAAACTGCAATGCTAAATCAGTGCAATGTTATTCATATTTGTAATTTTGAACATTTAAATAACTGTAAACCCCTACAGAAACAGAAGGGACGTTCATGTACAATTAACCAGAAAATAAGAAAATAGAGCTAAAGTCAATTGACAATGCTTAATTGGCTGTTAGGTACAGAAAACTAGTAAAGACTCTTTAACCAATAGGCTAATTATAAATAAAATATTTAGAAATCCTATATTAAACTTTTGCCTTTTGTGATCTTAATGATCAAAATGCTAAATAAGGCTCAGTTTTTTAAAAGGGTTATTCATTTACCCCAAAATGAATTTTCTATCATCATTTACTTACCCTCATGTCATTCTAAACTAATGAGACTTTTTGTTATTCTTGAAAATCTTGGAAACAAGATATTTAAAGGATTAGTTCACCCGAAAATGACAATGTTCTAATCATTTACTCACCCCAATGCCATCCAAACTCATGCCAACTCAATTGGTTGTTCGGAAAAAAACTATTTCACTGAAGAAAGTAAGGCATGGATATCTTGGATGGCATTGAGGTGAGTAAATGATTAGACATTTTCATTTTGGGGTGAACTAATCGTTTAATAAAGGATCTGAAATCTCTCAGATTAAAAATATATATATATATATTAATTTGTGTTATTATAATAAAGTCTGGTTTTGAAAGACATGGTGGTTTTTAGTCAAGCAGTTTGAGGTAGGGGCTGAGATGGCAACTGCTGCCTAACAACATAACAACCAATCACTGCAGACCTAAACTCCAGCAGATCAGGTGTAAAATGATCAACATTAACCCCTGATTGTATACATTATATATTTATTATATACATTTAGAAATTGTTAATTTTATATTTAGAAAACGAAATAGGGACAATAGTCTGGAAACATAAATATTTTTCCATACTCTGATTTATTTTTCCATACTTTTCCAGACCTGGAAATTACTCAAATCAAATTCCATACTTTTCCATACTTTTCCAAACCCCGTAGGAACCCTGCATACAGGAATACTACTGTAGTAGAAATCACAACATGGGCTCAGGAATACTTCCAGAAAACATTGTCGGTGAACACAATGCACCGTGCCATTCGCCATTGCCGACTAAAACCCTATAAGTAAAAAAAGAAGCCACATCTAAACATGATCCAGAAGCGCAGGTGTTTTCTCTGGGCCAAAGCTCATTTGAAGTGGACTGTGGCAAATGGACAAAGTGGAAAACTGTTCTGTGGTCAGACGGATCAAAACTTGAAGTTCTTTTTGGAAAACTGGGACGCCAGGTCATCTGGTCTAAAGAGGACAAGGACAACCCAAGTTGTTATCAGCACTCAGTTCAGAAGCCTGCATCTCTGATGGTATGGGGTTGCATGAGTGTGTGTGGCATGGGCAGCTTACACATCTGGAAAGGCACCATCAATGCTGAAGGTATATCCAAGTTCTAGAACAACATATGCTCCCATCCAGACGTCGTCTCTTTCAGGGAAGACCTTGCATGACAACATGACAACATGACAATGCCAGACCACATACGGCATCAATTACAACATCATGGCTGCATAGAAGAAGGATCCGGGTATTGAAGTGGCAAGCCTGCAGTCCAGATCTTTAACCCATAGAAAACATTTGGCGCATCATAAAGAGGAAGATGTGACAAAGAAGGCTTAAGACTGTTGAGCAACTAGAAGCCTCTATTAGACAAGAATGGGACATATCTATCCCTAAACCTTGTCTCCTCAGTCCCCAGATGTTTGCAGACTGTTATAAACAGAAGAGCGGATGCCTCACAGTGGTAAACATGGCCTTGTCCCAACTTTTTTGAGATGTGTTGAAGCCATGAAATTTAAAATCAACTTATTTTCCCTTAAAATTAAAAAAATACATTAAACATTTGATATGTCATCTATGTTGTATTCTGAATAAAATATTGAAATTTGAAACTTCCACATCATTGCATTCTGTTTTTATTCACATTGTGCAGTGTCCCAACTTTTTTGGAATCGTTTGTACATGTGTGATCAGTGTTGCCAGAGTGGGTCGACGATTTCCAAATGCCCAAAAATAAATGTGATATTATTTTATTGCCATACCAATCAAGGTTTATAAGTACCATTTTATCTCCTTAAAACATATTGTTGATGATAAAAAAGATTAAATAAAAAAAAATGACATGCACACGGGTGTCACTGGAGCCTCTCACTGTTGTGATTTATTAGTCTTCGGAAAGTCAGAGGTAAAGAGGCGAGAGGTAAATCTTCGACAGTGAACTGATGCCTTGTTCTATTTATGACTTACTGACATGATGGACAAATGCTTTGCAACGGGAACTTTGTCACGTCCAGTGAGGACAGTCTTTAGCTGTTCTGACGCAAGCAACAAACTTCTTTTCAATCCCACCAGCGAACTTTGAATGTTGGTATTTGTTGGCGTTTATGTGATCAGTGTAAGTTATTCTTTGATTAGAGCGTTTAAAGTGTTTACCCACATTCTCGCTAAACATGGACCTGTGTAAACATTAAAGCTATGAATTAATCTTCGTAATGTGCTCATAGTTCTGGCGACAGATATTCTGTAAAGACAAAACTAACAGTGATCTACAGTCAGTAGTGGACACTATAGATCCGCAGTCTGTAATCCAAATAATCCCTTTAAGAATTTACAAATAACAGCGTATATAAAAATATGAGAAAACTACAAACAAAAAAACATACTGTTCTGAAACGTCCTATAACAGCTGTTCTTGAGCAGGTTCTGCTTGATCCTCTTCACTAAATTTCTCTGGGTCTGATTCGGGGTTAAATTGATAAGGCAATATTGAAGCCATTGTTTATTGTAGTACACCTGAGCTGTAATGGTAAGGGCCTTGACGTTTCCAGACAACGTGCATTGGGCAGTAGCGAATCACAACTCATAAGGCCAACTAACCAATCTGAGCCCATTGTGTGTTTCTGAGTGAGGGGCTTCATAGAATCAGGAAGCTATCTGGTCTTTTTTATTTTTTTGACATTGAGATTTTTATTTCATTTTTCTTTACAATGTATTAAAAGAACCAGCTCGCAATAGTATTTTGTTCCCTCATGAATCTGACTGTACTGCTTGTGCTGTTGGTTTGTTTTTATGTTCTGCTCATAAGGTCAACTTAATACTTTAAACTTATGTTTTTTTTTTTGTTTGTTTGTTTTTTTACATTATTCTGCAGTACATTGCCTTTTTATCTCAACACATTCAATTCAGACTGAGAACTCACATTCACAACTATAGGTAAAACATGAATTCTTTTTCCTTTGGTTCTAGTGAGTTCCACTGCTGAAAAGTAGAACAAAGGTTCTTTTGGGTAAATGTGTGTGGCTGTATTAATGTATTCATCTGCCAGATGTCAGAAATTTGCAACGGTTAGGAATGAGCCATGAATTAACTTATTTTTCAATCAACACTGTATCAGTGGATAGGAAGTTTTGAGTTCTGAGAGTAACTGTACATTGCACATTCATAATACTCTTTTTATTCCAAGAAACATAATATAATGTTTTATCGGTCTGGTCTGATGTGAATGACCTCTATTCTTTTCCGGTGTCCACTTGGTTTCTCCTTTAGTGCTGCTACTGATTGCCAAATTCACAATGAAATCGAAATAGAATCTGATAAACCTGTTCTTGTTGCCGGCATTATAATCTTTAAGTAGTTGTTTCCTAAGAGAAGCTCAAGTTAACAAGAGCCTGTTCAGTGTTATTGGCAGTCGAGTTGTTTGGAGGAGATGTTTGTTGTATACTCAATACTGCTAATTGGATTGCAGAACTGTCTGCACTCTGCATATTTCAGATTTACACACATATATGATCATTTTAAAGCAGCAATATTTCTATGACATGCATATATTATCTACATCTATACAGTGGTTATACATATCGTGTAACCATTAAATTACATTACTATTACATTCAGGTTGTCTTTTTTTTTGTCTGAAATATGTATCACTTTTATTTAAAGGGATAGTTCACCCAATAAAATGAAAATTCTGTCATTAATTATGAGTACTTTGATCATTGTTTATATGTGAACAAAAAGATTAAATTACACCTGTTGTTTTAACAGGTGTGTGTAGACTTTTTATATCCACTGTATAAGACAAGCTGTGCCTTTGACAGAGTGGACATAAATAATACTTAACTTAAAGCTTTCATGTAAGAGATTTTGTTGTGGAAAAGGATAGGAGACACACACACACACACACACACACACGCACACACACACACACACACACACACACACACATGTTGTGTTTCCATGTTTTATGGGGACATTCCATAGGCGTAATGCATTTTATACTGTACCAACCGTATTTTCTATCCCCTACACTGCCCCTGCCCCTAAACCTACCCATCACAGGAGACATGCTGCATTTTACATTTTCAAAAACATCACTTAGTGTGATTTATAAGATGTTTTCCTCATGGGGACCAAAAAAATGTCCCCACAAGGACAAAAATTTGGATATTGCCATCTTTGTGGGGACATTTTGTCCCCATACTGTAGGGATTACCAGTCATTAACTCTGAAACATTTACTCTGATAACTGGATAATGCAGCCGCTTTCAATTATGTCCATCCCTGGAGACCTGGCACTGAAATAAATCACCTCAGTGAGGAAATTGTTTATTTGCTCTGTCACTTGACTCTCCCTGGCATTTAAATGTGGTCCCAGCAGACACTTACCAGGAGCTCATCTGACCTGCTGTGTCTAGAGTCCTCCTCTGAGATCTGTAAACTGCTAGGAACTTCAGAATACAAGGAAAATACATTATTATTTTAGTATTATTTTGCTAAACTGGAATTGAAACTCGTGACAGGGAATGCTATAACCCATTTACACGGTTCCTATATAAGCTTCCTTAAAAGGAGCTTCCTTTATCTATACCTACTTTTTTGTCTACTCTATACTGTACTGTAGACCAGAAATGTTACATATTTGTGTAATAATCCACACAATAAATATTGAAACTTGAAAAGCAGTAAACAAAAGTGTGAGGGCAGAATTCATGAAACATCTGCTACTTCAGCCTGCTGTTTCTCCACAAAACCCAGCATCTTATTTACATTAAATATGCTCAAATTATGCACCGGCATACATTGCCATTTTTGTCTGGGCAAACACGCCTCCTTTCTATGCAAATGAGGTTTATTAAACACAAACAAACAATGTTTCTCTGTTACCACCCACTGGAAACTGGTGGTAGATGTAGTTTTATTTAAAAAGATTGTTTTGTGGCGGCAGTAAATTGATTACAGTAAACTGAGATTTATTTTTATTGTAATTCATTCTTTTAATTAAAGTAATTTCATTTTTTAAACCTTGTGATAACCTCGATTTCTGCACATTACCCGATTGCATAATTCCTTTAATGAATAGAATGCGAAAACTACACAGACAACAGAAACAAATAATTGATGATAAGTGTTCAGGAACAGGGTTTAACTAGAATAGTTTACAAACATTCAGCTTCTCTTCTGAGTATATAATAATGTAAAAGGTCTGTTGGCTTTTCTGGAGCTCTGTAAAGTCTAATCTACTAGTGATAGAAAATGAGTATTTCTTTCCTGTCCTTTAAAAAAAAGTTTGTGAACCACAAACAATGAACCATTGTTTGACCACAAATGCTGTTATACAAATGCTGTCTGTTCATGCATACATCTTTACCCTGAAGAAGAGATTGTACAAAGGTAGTTTAGAGCGTTTGTCCTTGTAATGTCTCTGTCCGTGGTGCTGAAACATTCACAGCCTCAACTAGTATAAAACTCGATTGAAAAAGAAATGTTATATAAGTAAATCATGTGATTGTTTATGATGACTAATCCACCTGCTTACATAAAGGCCCCAGGTTAACTGTATTTTAACTATCTAGAAATGGACAATTTTGAGTGACTTTAAGCTGTCAGCATAATTTGTAGAATGTTACGACTCCAGTCTTCAGCATCACATGATCCTTCAGAAATCATTCTAATATGCTGATTTGGTGCTCAAGAAACATTTCTTAATACTTTCAATGCTAAAATCAGTTTTTCTGCTTTAAAAAATAAAGCAGAACAACAGCTTTTTTTGTTTTGTTTTTGTGGAAGCATGATACACTTTATGTATTTTTTCAGGATTCTTTGATTAAAATTCAAAAGAACAGCATTCCTTTAAAATAGAAATATTTTGTAACATTTAAAATCTCTTTACTGTCACTTGATCAATTTAACAGATCTAATCTAATGCTTTTTCCCATTGGCATATGTAATATATAAATATATATATATATATATATATATATATATATATATATATATATATATATATATATATATATATATATATATATAAAATAAAAAAATAAAATAAAAAATTATTCTCTTTGGTAACTCACAGATTCTTAGACCTAAGACATGAAGTTTCTGTATGAGCACTTTGAGACTGAGTGAGTGAGTACTTGAGTCCTTTTTCCCTGAACATAGCAAATACCGAACCATACCGGAACCGTGAACTTAAAACCGTGATACAAACCGAACCATGAGCAATCTGTACCCTTACACCCCTAGCGTAATGTATGTGATGGGGTGCAGCAAAATTGAGAGAATTTTCAAAGGGTGCTGTGACTGAAAAAAAGGTTAGGAAGCACTGAAGTAAAGTATTACTTTTAAATTTACAACAAAATAAGTAACTTGTGGTATTCTTATTTGACAAAGTAACTTTGTTTTCCCATTTATTGACTGACTCCTCTCCATGTTGAGAGAAGTAGGTGGAGAGGCGTTGTGCGCTGTGTAAACATGATGCTTGTTGTAGTTCTAGACTAAATCTGAGCATGCATTTACTCATCTCACGTTCACAAAGACAGATTCAGTATTTCTCAAAATGAATAAAAACAGTGAAATGCAAACTCAGAATATTACGCAAACCTAGTTAAATGTTAAATAACACAAATATACTTTACTGTATGTATTTAATCTCACTTTATTATCCAATGTCTTTGTTGCTTCAATGATTCAGACCATACTTATAAGCAAAAATGAATTATGAATGAGCCCATTTGTGTAAAAGTAACACAAAGGTAATGTAGCACAAAAAAAGTTACTTTTCTTAGGGATTTACTCTATATATATATTTATTTATTATTTGTAGATTTTGTTAAAAAGTATGAACTCTGTGGCTCAGTTTGAGGATCCCAGCATTGTCTCAAACAATTGTCACATTGAAATTCAAAATAGAATCCATCTTACTCCACTTACACTTCAATTTGTCTTTATCCTTCCCATCATTCCCCTCCTTTTACTGTGACTTTTGACCAAAATATTGCAAGACTACAAAATGTCATACAATATTTTTCGTCACTTGCATTTCCAATAGCTTTTTCTGCCAAGCCAATTCATTTAATATTTTTTTTTCTCTCCAAGAAAAGGAAAACTGGCAGAGTTGTGGGACGGTTTTTAATGTGCTCAGTGTCTATCTCTTTTTATTCTCTCTCTCTCTTTTTATTCTCTCTATTTCTTTCTTGCTCACTATCGCCCCTTTGCTGTCGCTCCCGAAAGACTACTGTCACCCTCTATTCTGTCGTCCCTTTCTTGCTGCTGTACCTGCCGGAGCAGCTTTCATATCTCTGCAAATCCCTAAAGACACACTTCGTCTCTCTCTCTCTCTCTCTCTCTCTCTCTCTCTCTCTCTCTCTCTCTCTCTCTCTCTCTCTCTCTCTCTCTCTCTCTCTCTCTCTCTCTTTCTCTTTCTCTCTCACACACACACACACACTCACTCACTCACTCACTCACTCACTCACACACTCGTCTGGTTCACTATCTTTGTGGGGACTCTTCATAGACGTAATGTTTTTTATACCGTACAAACTGTACATTCTATCCACCTACACTGCCCCTGCCCCTAAACCTACCCATCACAAGAAACATTCTGCATTTTTACTTTCTCAAAAAACTCATCCTGTGTGATTTATAAGTCTTTTGAAAAGTGTGGACCACTGGCTGGTGTAGGTAGACCCACAATGTAGGTGATCTCAGGTTTTACTATCCTTATGAGGACATTTTGTCCCCACAATGTAATATAAACAAGGACACACACACACACACACACACACACACACACTCACACACTGTATTCCTGCGCATGGACTTCAAAGAGAGAGGATTTGCTGAAGGATACTCACTTTTTATGATGATTCAGATGCTGTTTTTCACGATATGTAAATCATGCCAGGCTCATTTAATATAAATGTTTAGGTGTAATATTGGAACCAGTTTAATATTTGGTTGTTTGCTTTTAAAACTCCGATCAAGCTCCTTATCCTTATTCTTAAGATCTTCTGATAGGTTTCTCTTTTGTATGTCTCTCAAAATATTATTCAGCAACTTTGACCTGACCATGTTTTGCTTGCGTGTTTATTCTTTCACTTTTACACCACATACTGAACAAAATGAAGCATTGCTTGGTCATTGGTTTACCTACATTGGTATTTTCTAATTGTGTACTTAAATTTAACAGCTGAGAGCTGATTGGTTGGTTTTAATCCATTACATACCTTTCTATCAAAGTTATCTGACATTATCAAGATGAATTTGTTCTGACACAGTTTAACTCTGAGTTCTTGTAATATTTCATTACCATTTTCTTAACCCTGATAATGTGAGAAAATGTTGACGGTGTCTGAATACATTTTGGTTTGACTGTATACTTTTCAATACAGTGCAAAAGTTGCAAATGTTTAAATAATGTTTTGCTTGTATAAACAAGTGTACAACATTTAACAAGTTGGTAAAGTCAATAGATTTTTTTCCGTTAATTGAAAAAAAGCTGAAATAAAATAATTGTCATATTAATTTAAAAAAAATGAAATGTATTATTAATTTGTACAGATATATTATTTTTAAATTAAAAATAGAAAAAAGACACTGAAATATAAAAGTTATTTCAAAATAATAATAAATATTACAATAATGCATAAACTGTACATCCACACCACTAGGTTGTCAGTATAAAGTCAAGATGACTGTTGTATCGACAGCGCAACAAACAAAAGATTTTTGTGCACCTTTAAAACAAGTGGGCTGCTTTATATTTGCACATCCTTGTTTCCTTTCCTCACATCTTATCTCTACCCCTTCAGGATGCGAGGGACGGATGAAAGGAAAAGACGCAAGGATGAAGGAATTGAATCAAGTGAAATGATGTATCCTAACTCCCTTTAGCGCCACTTCAAAGCGTCATCATGATGACTCTACATTTCTTGATTCTTGAACGTTAGAGATCATTTATTTATAATGTAATAGTTTCAACCTCCACAAAATACCACATTTTCCATATTATAATTTTTTTTTACCAGTTATTATTAACAATAAATTATTCCTAATTATTAACAGTTTTTTTTATCTGTTGTATAGTATTACAGTTTGTTTAATTCTTTCATTTTCTTGTGCTTCATTATAATTCTGCAACTGTCCTACTACAGTTTTTCATGTACATGTAAACAATAATAATGATTATAGTAATAATAATTAATAAAATCTGGCAAGATGTGAAGGGGGAGGAGAATTTATATGTGCATCACGTTTAGTCGATAAAACACTTCCACTCATGACTCCTCGGGAAGCCTCCTCACTCCTCCATCCTCACCTCCTCGCGGTGCAATTAGAGAGTTGAGATGTCCTACAAGATGACTGAGCTCGATCGGTTTCCATAGCATAGAGGATGAAGGAGTGAGGAAATGAGGAGGGATATTGAGAAGCACCCTCAATGGCAGTTGAGTTGCTCCTCGACGAGAGATGGTCCTTCTGTGTCCAAAATGTATCAACAACATCTTGGGACAAGGTTTTTGTAAGACAGTTAGCTACTCGAGTTAGAGTTAGCAACAGTAACTAAGGGTGGCGGGGCTTACCGATAGGTCAGTTCTCAAGCACATGTAGCACCTAAAGAAAGCTTGTAAAATGTTCAATATTTATTTTGAAAACGGTCCACTTTAAAGGAATCAATTAAGGGATTTTAAGGTGAAAACTGTGCCACATTTAGTTTTTAAATCAATTAAAATCCTCTACTGCACAGCATTAACCTGGTTGTAATCCAAAGTAACCAGTGTTGTTTTGCAATACAATAAAAGTTCAATCAAGTATTCATTTACAACAGGAAGCTTATGATTCCTCCCTGGGCCTCTGATTGTGACTTTCCGATTGCGTTGGTCCTCAAAACAACTCGGCATCTGTCTTGACAGGCTGTTGTGAAACTTTGAGGATTGTGTGTGCCATGAGACCAGTGATACGAGCAGAGTCAGTGTTCCTGAAATGAAAAGCGTTTTCATTTGCCATTCACTTCACCTCTGTTTTGTCAGGAAAATTGGGTTGTCGATTCACAACTGGGATGTTTCTTTTCATACCCAGTGTCTGACTCTCTCTTGCTGTTCCATGAGAGGATGTTAATTTGTATGAAAGATGCTCTCAAGAGATAGAGCTGTCGAAATGAAGCTGGATTTGGGGTGCTGTTTTCATTTTCACTCTTTCTGTAAATGTGTAATCAGGAAACTTTAGATGCACTCTGAGAGTTTAGTGCTTCTGCTCTTCCTGTGTCCCTTTTTCCTTTTACTAACAACAGAATGTTACTAAAGCCTGCTGGTACACTGAAAAGTAATCTAAAATGGGCTTTGTCATACATTTATAAATTAATTGACTTTATTATAGTCAACAATATTATATAACATGCTACATGTGTAACGAGAAACAGGCTTAAGACTCAGAAGATCAAAATACAAACTTAAACTTCATTAATGACGCTCAGGAACAAACAGAAAGGCAGGGAAACACACTTCAATATAACAGTGACTAGACAAAGACTGAGTTTAAAAAGAGGAACTTAAATAGCAGATAGAAATGAGAAAATTTACTAAACACAGCTGAACAGAACTTAACTAACAAGGGTAACGTAGGAAACAGACAGAATCAAACATGACCGAATCAAAACACAACGGAAAGATCAAACCAACAGACATGTGACAAAACTCCCCCCCTCCCGGTCTGTGCTGTCCGTGCAGTTGGTCATTCCAAAGAATCCTGGTGGTGACAGGTAGGTGAGCAGGATGATTTTGGCAGATCAGGATGACTCCAGGTTGGTGCTGGCAGTTAAGGGAGCCATGGCGGCTCAGGGAGTTCAGGAGGGAAAGGAGACCGAGTCCTCTCTGGACTGGGGACAGGAGGCGGAGCCCTCTCTGGACTGGGTACAGGAGGCGGAGCCGTATCTAGACTGAAGACAGGAGGTGGAGCCCTCTCTGGACTGGAGAAAGCAGGCGGAGCCCTCTCTGGACTGAGGACAGGAGGCGGAGCCCTCTCTGGACTGGAGACAGGAGGCGGAGCCCTCCTGGACTGGGGACAGGAGGTGGAGCCCTCTCTGGACTGGAGACAGGAGGCGAAGCCCTCTCTGGACTGAGGACAGGAGGCGGAGCCCTCTCTGGACTTGAGACAGGAGGTGGAGCCCTCTCTGGACTAGAGACAGGAGGTGGAGCCCTCTCTGGACTGGAGACAGGAGGTGAAGCCCTCTCTGGACTGGAGACAGGAGGCGGAGCCCTCTCTGGACTGAGGACAGGAGGCGGAGCCCTCTCTGGACTTGAGACAGGAGGTGGAGCCCTCTCTGGACTGGAGACAGGAGGTGGAGCCCTCTCTGGACTGGAGACAGGAGGTGGAGCCCTCTCTGGACTGGAGACAGGAGGTGGAGCCCTCTCTGGACTGGAGACAGGAGGTGGAGCCTCTCTGGACTGAAGACAGGAGGTGGAGCCCTCTCTGGACTGGAGACAGGAGGTGGAGCCCTCTCTGGACTGGAGACAGGAGGCGGAGCCCTCTCTGGACTGAGGACAGGAGGCAGAGCCCTCTCTGGACTGAGGACAGGAGGCAGAGCCCTCTCTGGACTTGAGACAGGAGGTGGAGCCCTCTCTGGACTGGAGACAGGAGGTGGAGCCCTCTCTGGACTGGAGACAGGAGGTGGAGCCCTCTCTGGACTGGAGACAGGAGGTGGAGCCCTCTCTGGACTGGGGACAGGAGGTGGAGCCCTCTCTGGACTGGAGACAGGAGGTGGAGCCCTCTCTGGACTGGGGACAGGAGGCTGAGCCCTCTAGGTACTATGGTCAAGGGCTGAAACCCTGTCTTGACTCTGGTCACGACAGTAGAGGTGAGCAGGATGATGTTGGCAGGTCAGGATGACTCCAGGGTGGTGCTGACAGATCAGGGAGCCATGGCGGCTCAGGGAGTTCAGGAGGGAAAGGAGACAGAGTCCTCTCTGGACTAGGGACAGGAGGCAGAGCCCTCTCGGTACTCTGGTCATGGAAGTCCAGGACTTCCTCTGAGGCTAAGCATATCCCCTCATTCAGGAACTTACTTAACCTGATTTTGGGTCGTGTCTAGGAAAACTTCCCAGTGAGATTTAAATGGAAAGTGTTTTACATTTTATTGGTACAGAGACTGAAGAGATTATATGTAGTTTGTATCACCACCGTGATTAAGTGTGTCCCATTGAGTAAACAAAAATCTTAAAACTCTTGTGGTCTTCATGGCCACTTGAACACTTTGGCCAAACTCTGAAAAAAATGTCACATAAGTAGACAAATGTTCAAGTGCAAAAAACAGTAGTGTGGGTTTTTAGACATGCCCATAGCATCGGAAAGTCTTGATTTATTCTAGTGAATCAGTTAGACCTTTCCTGTGTGTGGTGTTGGAAAATCTAATTCAGTTCATTAGGGCAGTCCTCTCTCTCTGATGTACCACAAGAATTCTCTGATGTAGCACAAGAAAGCTGGATTCTTTCTAATGAATTGGTTCATTCCCTATCTTATTGTAAAGTCCCATTCCTTATTAAATCAGTTCAGTCACTGCACTACCTTTTGACTTAGTTATGTAAAAAAAAAAAAAAATATATATATATATATATATATATATATATATATATATATATATATATATATATATATTGTACTGTTGTGTATCCTAATATATCCTAATACCTCTTCATTGTTGAAATTATCAGCTTAATGCCTTCAATTTCAGCAATCCTATGAGATCATTACAAGTATGGTCGTAGCAGAAGACACACTGTGAGATGATTATGATACATTTCTGATACTGTCGCGACAATGACTGTCTTTGAACCTCTCTCACTGTACCATGTAGGACCACCGTTTAGGAGCCACGACCACAGAAATCGTGATTGGTGATCTGTGTCCCAGACATAACTGTAATTGGTCATTTATTCAAAACCCATCATTCTTTTGTTTCAGAAGAAAATACACCTCTGACTGAATTTTGAAAAGAGTCTGGCTCCTTATTTAAAGCATTAGTTCACTTTTAAATAAACTTTTGCTGATAATTTACTCACCCCCATGTCATCCAAGATGTCCATGTCTTTCTTTCTTCAGTGGAAAAGAAATGAAGGTTTTTGATGAAAACATTCCAGGATTTTTCTCCATATAATAGACTTCAATGGACCCCAAACGGTTCAAGGTCCAAATGACAGTTTCAGTGCAGCTTCAAAGGGCTTTAAACCATACCAGACAATGAATAAGGGTTTTATCTAGCCAAACCATCAGTCATTTAAAAAAAAAAATTTTATAAGCACAAATGCTCGCCTTGCTCTGATCTGTGATGCGCGTTTGTAATATGCAATTATGTTGAAAAGGTCACGCTTGGCGTAGGCGGAAGTACCGAGTCAGTGTTTACAAGTGCACATACTCAGTCAAACAGCGTTTACAAAATAGAAAGTTAAAAGGTAAAACAATGATGTCGGACGATTTTGAATCCTCCTTCCCCGCATTTGTAAACACCAGCCACGTTTACATGCACACTTTTTTTCATTCCGATAAAAATCATTCCGATTACATGTGCTGACGCTTTCAATCGCAATCATTTTGTGACATGCGCACACAGTTTGTCTACCGCATCAGAAATGTCTACGCTGTCATCTCCAGCAGCTGGATGAGTTCTCGGTTGCCATAGCAACTTTAAACAGCCATCATGACACTAATACAGTTTTTCTAAAAGCTATTTATTTGTTGTAAAGTGTAAGAATCATCTCAGAAAAAGGCGCAGACAAACGCTGTCAAGATAAGATGGTGTAGCCAGGCAATGTCTGTGTCCTTATGCCAACGTTATCTTCATAGCTTAAAAAAGTAAGAAAAAGTTTAACAACTCAGAAAAAATAACATTTCTCTATTGTCAGCATTATAGCCTGGTTTGAGCGCGCGCACGCTCTTCAGTGGTGAAGGTACATCGCGTCACACAAGGACGTACACTCAAAAGTAATCGAGTCAGGTCGTTTACATGGTGGAATTTTTCGTTTCATCGGTTCATGAAAAGGTTTATCCCACCCCTCTCTAACCGATTACAATTTCGGTTTGGGCATTTTTATTCCGATTGAGGTGTTTATATGGAGCATTTTCAGTCAGATTGGACTTTTAAACCGATTTCAGTGCTCAATGTAAACGCACCTACTGACTCGGTACTTCCGCCTACTCCAAGCGTGACCTTTTCAACGTAATTGCCTTTCATTTTGCTATAGATAAGGCCCTTATTCATCATCTGGTATGGTTTAAAGCCCTTTGAAGCTGCACTGAAACTGTCATTTGGACCTTGAACCGTTTGGGGTCCATTGAAGTCTATTATATGGAGAAAAATCCTGGAATGTTTTCATCAAAAACCTTCATTTCTTTTCCACTGAAGAAAGAAAGACATGGACATCTTGGATGACATGGGGGTGAGTAAATATTCAGCAAAACTTGATTTGAAAGTGAACTAATCCTTTAACTTCAGTGTAGCTATTTTTATAGCTTATAATGAAGCTTTATTTTTTCAGAGCAGTAGCTCAACTTTAACTACTTCAAGCTTGTAGCTTGACAAACTTAAGTTTCCAAGTACCAACACTGTTATGATTCATCCTGGCCACTTGCTTGAAAAGTTGAAGAGTTACTGATGTAAAGCCAAAGAAACATTAGAAAGAGTGTTGTTGTTCTTTAACTCTGCATGCAATTTGATGCAAAGTGATCATCAGCTCCTCAGGCAGAAAATGAAGTTTCTGTTTCTTTGTTTCTTTTTCTTGCGCTCTCTCCCTCTGTTTGTCTCTCTCTCTCGCTCTCTCTGACTCTCTCTCGTTCGTTCTTCTGTTCCTGTCAGCTGTAGTCTCTGTATGTGTCTACCTCCATCTGTTCCCTGTCTCTCCATATCACTTCTTTTCTTATACCTCCTGCCTTACTTTTCTCCTCTGTTGGGTTTCTCCTCTCTATCCTTCTTTTAATGTGTTGCGGTGCGGTAATCGCTGAGAGCTGTGTCATTGCACTCAGCAACTCTTTTATGATGCCTCTCACTTGTGCATTTCCTTGTTCCTCGATCGACTCGTGATGGTAAATTCTAAGTGACTTGACGTGGCTTCAAACCTGCTTTCTCTGGAGACTTGTTACATCACTCAATTTATATTGAACTCTATGACTAGCAATTTTTTTTTAACCTCATGATCTCTCTTTCAACATCATGTAGGGGCCTATGAAATCTGTTTTATTTTTTCCAAAATTCGTGCATACTTTTTCTGGACTGGATTTTAATGGTTACATTAGATGCTAGTAATCAGAAAGCTGTGTAAATTACTCAAAATCATGAAACTTGTACAATTTAACATTTATTTATTAAAATATTTACAAAAACACATTTTGGACCCTGTGAAATTATATTTTTTTTATTCCATTTTAATGGACGAATTAAATTGTAATTATGAAAAAGCATATCTAATCCATTGAGCTCATAAAACTTTCACAACTTTTTAATAAGAAATGTTTTATTTTATTTCTTTTTATAATAATGGGGATGAAATAGATGAAATTGAGCAATTGCAGCAAAGTGACAGCAAACCTCTATGTTTCCACTAAAACTGACCACAGAAAACTTCACAAAGCCAACATCAATGAAATAGTTGCAATTGCTTACAATGTATTCTCAAGCACCACTGCTAACATGTGAAGACAATGGTGTTATGATCATCAAACCTGGATGGTTGGAGCACTAAGATGAACTTTCTGCCCTGGTCTGCTTTAATCAACTGACTTGAATATTATTGAACTATAGTGAGAAGCAGATTCTCTCCTTCAACATCACCGAAACAACTGGCGGATTTTCTGATAGATGATCAGCTAAGACTATTCAATAGTTATATTAATCTCTTCTAATAAGGTTGGAAGCTGTATAAAAGGCACATTTTTGTGTAGAACAAAGAAATGTTTCCTATTTCCCAGGTTTCCACATTATTTTCTCCAACCCCTGTACATTCTACTGTACAATAGTAATATATCTCTGTCACAATTTCTTCAAGTTAAACCAAACTTTTATTTTCATGGGTTGTCATGAAGACCTTTGATTTTCATTGTATGTATTAGGGATGTCCAGATCAAGTTTTTTGTGCCCCGATCCGATCTGAATAATGAGTATCTGCCGATGCCGAGTTCCGATTAGATAATTGTGTATTCCTACAATACAGTAATTATATTTATATGCCTATATGTCTATTAGGGGTGTAACAGTACACAAAACATGAAGTCACGGTTCCGTATGGGTTCGTTACAACAGTTTTACAAAATTGCTTTTTTTTCTTCATTTTTTATTAAACAGTGTTTTGCTGAAAAAATGGTGTCTGTCCTTAAAGGGGGTACTTCCCCGCTGGGAAGATAAATGTGTATTTAAACTGTCATTTGTGTAGTAGAAATGTAAAATTATTTTTTTTATTTGGTGCCTTCTAGACTGAGAAAAGCCAGAAAATGTGTTTTTGCTCATGTGGATGGAAAACAACATCTCCCTGAATGCACTGCTTCACTGCCCTATGAGTCCACTCCCAAAACCATGGCTACTGGTTCACTGGATCACTTGCCCACCGCGTTCATTTTTATAAAATCAGTTCAGTTAGAGAACAGACACTACAATTAAAAACTGAACATGTCTATTTAATATAATGTGAGTGAGCCGGACGAGAGTCAGATCTCATTCATCACGAGAGCGAAGAGCTGATATGATGAGCTGAGTTAAGCGTGGCCGAGGCATACATTCACAGAGCGTGATCAGTCTGGCGCATTTTCAGTTCATGTCTTTGGAAGCTTAACTTTTATAGGAATTCATTTGAACAGTTGAAACACTCACTTTGCTCTCCACCGCTCCGTCTACATGAATCTCCACAGCTCCCCGAGCCGAGTGCTGTGAGTGTGATGTTGAAAACATGCGGAAATAGCGCCCTCTGCTGGCTGGAGTCTCTAAATCCTCAGGTGATGCAAAATGACGATATTTGCGTCATCAGAGGTTTTTTTCCAGAAATAAAATACATAAATCTCTTGTTTCAGGGGGATATGAGGGATACCAATATACTACCGGATTTCTACTGATACAATGCTAAATCGCTGGACTAACCCTTTAAATGAATGCAATTATAACTAAAAGTTTCTTAAAGAAAATGCTGTAAACTATATAAGGGAGCCTTTACTTGCACATTACTATAATATTAAAGGTAAATAACAGAGCCCAAACTATTGGCCAAAATTTGGTTGCTATTTTTTTAGATATAATAATCAACGCTCAAATTACACATTGTATGCCAACATGTTAAGAGTTAATTTCTTTAGTGCACTAACCAGCTGAGGTAAATGTGAAGCTATACGTGACATTGTTTACAAGCTGTTTTATTGACGTCTTTCCGTGATTGAAACACTGAGCGATTACACAACATATGATACGTTTCAGTATTCTCAACACAACTTAAGATATTAATTAATGTTTATTCTTTAGGAAGAGATGAACGCGTTCACTCGCGTGCCGCGCCGCAGCTTGAACTGCCGCAGCCCAGTGTTGGCAACTTAGCGACTTTGGACCCCTTTAGCCACTTTTTTTTTTCAAAAAAGCGACTAGCGACAAATCTAGCGACTTTTGGACAAACGTCAGTTACTTTAAAAATGTCGCCGGTAGGCCTACTGTCCTGCAAGCGCATGGTCCTGCTTGTCACTTCTCTCTCTGCGTCTACCCTGCTCAGTGAATGGCTGAGAGGAGCCACAGTGCATGCCGTTGAACGCACACAGCAACTGAAAGACGTGAATGAGCGAACTACACATAAGCACACAGTGCTGACACGGATTTATCCCTTATCTGCTTCCTTTGTTTTTTAGTTTAGTTTGACCTGTTATGATTTCCATTCTTCGCTTGTGCTTCTCACTTATATCACTCACTATAAAAGAGCTTTAGTTCATCCAGTTTCTGACCTCTCTCAATTCCAATTATGTTATACATATAAAAATGTTGTCATTCACTATATCATACTCGTTCTATTGTATGACAAAAATATATAGGAAATGAGAACGTCTTTATTGGACAGTCGGCTATATTATATTATTTTAAAATACAGTATGTGAACACGGATTAGGAGAGAAAACACGTAGGCAGGCAGAAAGCAAGTACGGCGTCACACATATGCTAATTGACGCATGACGTCATCTATTGACATTTAGTGACTTTTTGGGCAAGCTTTAGCTACTTTCCTTGGAAAATAATTGGCAGCACTTGTCGCGACTACAGTGATCAGTCAAGTCACATTTAAAGAGCGTCAAAACGGCATTTATTGTTTGAATTTCGTCATAAAATGGACTGAACACTTTCAAGTGGGAATTTGGATTGAAGTGTGTTCCGTGCTTAAAACAAGCCGACTCTTAACTACTAAAGATTGCATTCAGAACCGTTCGGATAGTATGATCTCAGATAGTATGATGGCGGATAAAAGTAAACCTGGTTTACCATAGTCTTTTGACTAAAATCCCATTTACTCATCTAAATTTTAGTAGACTAAATCTACAGTAGATTTATTTGACTGAAATCTAATAGGTTAGTTCAATTGAAATGCATTCATTAAGAATATCTCTAAAATTCCCAAACCCATCAGGGCTGCAGTCAGTTAAGGGATAAAAATAAGTGGCACTTTTTTCTTTTTTTTTTAAGTGCTACAACAACAACAAAAAAGGGTTTTAATTTTGGCATGTGTTGTCATGTCTGCCCTCTTTTTACAACATCTGCTTTTTCATCCGTCTTGTGGATGTCCTGGGAACTAAGATTCACTTAAAGCAGGAACTGAATTGCTTTTACAACTTAAGAACTACTTACAGTCACTAAGAATCATTCTTTACACAGTATCTGAGCCATAATAATGTCAGCATCTCTTGGCCAATGAGTGTAGTTTAGCGAAAGGCTCAAATAGTTTGATACATTTGGTGAAAGGCAGCTCTTCATTATATGAGCGGTGTTTCATTTCATTTTTAGCTCCTTACCTTCCTTCTCATGTTAAGGATCATATAGTACATGATATAGTGATATGCACTGCATATATTTAGCAAAATGCATTTTTCTATATATATTTTTCTAGCTGACAACTGAGGTTATGAGCATTGAATGTCTTTTCTGAGGTAAATTTGACTGTGACATGATATAAGCTATTTCCAAGGTAGAAATGCTGAATGAGCAATCTGTCAGGCCACATTAAAGAGTAGCAAAACGACATTTATTGCTTGTATTATGTGATAAAATTAACAAACACATTAAAAATGACATATTAAAGGTGACAACTAAGTACAAATCTCACTGCGATTATGGATTACAAACGTGTAGTTCAGGCAGTAACAGAAAACAGCAAAGATTCAACGAGACGTATTTATTTTTATAAACTGGATATAATTAATACTTATTAAAGCTATTAAAGAGCAGTGAATGCTTTTCTCTTTTCTTTTGTTGTTTGATTAATGTTAAGAGCACAGATGACAGTAGGTTATTAGGCTGTTGTAACTTTTAAGACCGAATGCGTGGATCCACTCTTATTCAGATCTATCCATATGTCTGCTTATTATCTTTCTGCCAGACTTCACGTTTTATGAGGCATCAGACGTGCATCAAACGCATCCCACCAGGTGGATCCGCACGTTACAATTCAAATGTGCGCACTTCACTCGCAGGACATCAGTTCTGACTGGATCTCTCCCCAAACCGTACCTCCCTAACACTTGTTTAGTTTTTATTTGTTGACGAATGTCAATAGATTTTTGTCATTTAAAGCGATTTATTATTTTGTTAACCCATTTGTGTCTGTGAGAAAATGTTGTAAGACGAAAAATAAGTATATGCTAAAGAAGTTAACACTGTTCTACATTAGGTCTGTTCTAGCGCTTCACACACACACATTCAAGCTTCTGTGTAAAGAATCACTAGAAAGTAAATTACTTTTAAATGATTCTTTACAAAACTGCACATCCAATATGCAAAACACGGAAGCTTGAACGTACGCGCTCGAATAGACCTCATTGCTTCTTACACATTAGAGCTTTTCCTTTTAATGGTGTCGAATGAAGGTGAAGGTGCGTACCGAAGGTGCATATAGCGACACCTGTATGTCAGCTGATGTAAAATAAACACTGATACCGATCAGCTCGGGACATCCCTATCATATGTGTGTGTTTCTGTCCACAATTTCTGCATTGTGGAAATCATAGGAACGTAATTATGCCATTAATTATTGGAAAACTCTGTTTCAGAGCTGTTATTGGTTTCTCTCTCTCTTTCTTCAGCATTGAGCCGGGCTGGCAGAGGGTCGTTCAGGTGGATCTGGAGGTGGACGGTGTCGGCAGCACGGTAGGCAGCAGGTCCATATCCTGGGCTGTGGAATACCCGGGCATCAGGGCCGGCAATGAGGAAACCGAGACGCACATCCACCTGGCTCAGAAAGACCTAGTTGGCATCGTGCCATTGGCTATGGTGAGAACGTCATTTCAGCAGTCTCTCAGGGAGGTGCTGGGTCTCTTCGGGGAGTGCTGGGACAGAAAGATAAAGGAAGCAGGCAGTAATGCCTTTTAAGTAAAATTAACCGTCTGGGTTGTTGTGACCATTTTTTTTTTTGGTTTAGCATAATCTCATGTTTTAAAGAGCAATGGCCCTGTAAAAATCTTTACAACATGAGTGACTAGAATCAAACATAAAATTGCAGTTGAGATTTTTTGGGTTACACTTTATTGTAAGTTGTCTCTGTTCTGCTGTAGTTATACATGTATGTACAGAGTAATATTAAGTAATTACACGTACAGTTGCAAGAACAAGAATGTGAACCGCTTGCAGAATCTGTGAAAGTAATTTTAACTAAATGAATGAGATCATAAATGCATTATTTTTTATTTAGTGTTGTTCTGAATAAGTTATTTTACATCAAATATTTTGCCATATAGTCCACAAGACAAAAAAAACTGCAAAATGTATTAAAATGACCATTACAAGTTTATGAACCCATAGTGTGTGTAATTGCTACGGCTGTTTTTTTGTTCTTGAGTCCCTTGTTTGTCCTGAGCAGTTAAACTGCCCAACGTTCTTCAGAAAAATCCTCCAGGTCCTGCACATTCTTCAGTTTTCCAGCATATTTTGCATATTTGAACCCTTTCCAGCAGTGACTGTATGATTTTGAGATCCATCTTTTCGCACTAATGATGATTGATGGGCAGTTTAACTGCTCAGGACAAACAAGAGACTATATGTAAAAAATGTTTTATCTAAAATATCTTATTCAGCTCAGCACTAAAAATAATAAATAAATGGTATGATCTCTCTTATTTAGTTAAAATGATTCACATTTCACAGATTCTGCAAGCGGTTCACATACTTTTTCTTGCAACTGTATTTACTATAGAGTTAGGATTAGGGTTTGGTTTGGTTTTGGGCTAGTTGCATGGAATTATGCATACATTATAGTTATTACTATAGTAACTACATGTAACATATGTAACAATGACACTGTAACATAGTGTTACCACATTTTTACAAGCTTAATTTGTACTCTAGATGTTAATTTGAACTTCCTCAAGAGAAACATTTTTTCAGAATTTTTTTCAAATAGAGTTAGGTGTAAACCTCTTGAAAATTATTCCTGCTTTATATAATTTTAGTGAGTGATGTTTGATTAATCGTAAAAGGACACTTGAGCAAATCACATGAAAGAAAAATAGAATGTTTTTAGATGGTCTACTCTTATGTTGGCTATTTAAAAGTTATGCATTCAGTTTTAAATCACCATGATTAAGGATTAATTTGCAGGAATTATCCAATCTAAGGCTCTTATTAAATCACTTCTGTTTTTTAAGTTCACATTTAGTTACTCACCAATACATATAAAAAACATTTGAATTCACAAAAGTTCAACATTAGTCTCTTATAGTAATTATTAATTAATAGAATAATCAGTCCCGGCGGAGACGGTTTTAAGGACAGCTTGCAGGAAGGATATGTGCTTATTGATGTGGTAGTTTTCTATTTTTCTGTGATTTATGAACTCCAGTGTAGCCTTGATGGCTCAGTGGTCGTTTCAGCTTTTAAGATGTTCCAGAATAATGACATTTGATTATTGTATATTGTAATTTTGTACTTTTGCTTGATTCGAATTGACTTTAAACAATGGTATTTGAGTCATTTTAAATGATTGCAGTTTTGTTTGTGTTTGTGTGTGTATGTGTGTGTCTGTTTGTGTTTGTGTTTGTGTGTGTGTGTGTGTGTGTGTGTGTGTGTGTGTGTGTGTGTGTATATGTGGACTGGTAATCCCTACGGTATGGGGACAAAATGTCCCCACAAAGATGGCAATATCCAAAATCCTTGTCCTTGTGGGGACATTTTTTGGTCCCCATGAGGAAAACATCTTATAAATCACACTAAGTGATGTTTTTTGAAAAAGTAAAAATGCAGCATGTCTCCTGTGATGGGTAGGTGTAGGGGCAGGGGCAGTGTAGGGGGATAGAAAATACGGTTTGTACAGTATAAAATGCATTACGCCTATGGAATGTCCCCATAAAACATGGAAACACAACATGTGTGTGTGTGTGTGTGTGTGTGTGTGTGTGTGTGTGTGTGTGTGTGTGTGTGTGTGTGTGTGTGTGTGTGTGTGTGTGTGTGTGTGTGTGTGTGTGTCTGTGTGTGTGTCTGTGTGTGTGTCTGTGTGTGTGTCTGTGTGTGTGTTTGTGTACATGTATATACCATTAGTCATTACTTCCTTTCTTGCTAATGCCTGAGTAGTAATTATCAATCATACTGAAAAATCAATTTGAAAATGCAGTCTCCAACTGAGATTTACACAAACATCAACTGGCCTGTTAATGAGAATGACGATATAATAATTACATAGCAATTAGATATGTCACTTAAACTCTCACTTAAAGGTTAAGAGTGCTGTAAAAATGTTCCTTACAAAATGTTCTAAAGACAGCAGATCAATTTCCCTCTCTCTTTAACACATACCTCTTACATTTCTGAAATCAATAATGTTTTGTCCATTTGTCTATGCAATAATGGAATCAATTTGCTGCAGTTACTTGATTCTTTGTGAATTTTATCCAATATTTCCTTTATCCCCAGTAGTTTTCTATAAGGTTGTGTAATAATTTAACATCTAAGTAATAGAAAAACATATATATATATATCTTTTTAGGTAAAGAGAAACCTTGTATGTCCAAAACTGCTACTTTACAGGAAATGGAGAGAAAAAAACACTGTAAAGTACAGATATTCACTATTAACTAGTTCCTTCATAAAATGCATATTACTAGCTTATGGCTGCCTATCGCTGGCCAATCAGTGCACACCGCACTTTTCAGAATGACAAGCTTTGTAAAAGTCTACGCGTTTCAGAAAGGTGGGGGCAAAGATGAGCAACAATAATGTATTGTATGTGTAAAATACAATTTTTTAACCTAAAACCACATAAACACACTGCATTAAGCCATATACACAAAATAATGTTCTTTTTAGAACCGTCATATGACTCCTTTAATGTTCACTATGTTCGAATTTATTCGGCAAATGTGTTTCCATTTCCCTTTATTCACAAGTCAAAAACCACCTCAAGCGAGCGTAAACACTTTTTTTGCGAATTAAGGGATTTTTATTTAATTTTTCCGAAATTTGCCGTTTCCATCACTTGTTTCTGATGCGAAGATTATTCTTGTAAATACTTTCCAGCATTTCAGTAATAAAAATGTTGGCTGTAGATCAAAATTACAGCGAAGTGCAATGATACGGTGCTCCGCAGTGGTCAAAAAGGACATAAACAGTACATTTTTAAGCGATCTCTTCTTGAAAACTCAAGAAGAGATGTGGATGTGGATTCAGACGGCAATTAAATTACCACACAACCTTGGTGTTTGTCAAAAAACATTATGTAATTCGGCCTGGGATTTTTACGTGGGTGGTGGGAGAGAAACACTGACATTCTGGATTCAGACGGCAATAAAATCACAGACTGTAAATGATGAAAATACCTTACGACTCCACGAGAAACAATTTCTGTCAGAAAAGGGCTTATGACACTCTTCTTTGCTCCTCAAATACATAAAAACTACTTATTCAAACAACCAGTTTTTACCCTTGTATCGCAAAAAAAAACAGAGATGGTTTAAAATGTCTGCAGCACTTCATTCCCGGTTGAGGCGGGATGGAGTTATGAGGTGGTATTTCAGACACTTTGAGGATCCAATGGAGTTACGAGGCTTAGTCACAAGCTCTTTTATATACTTTGCAATGGTTAAATATTTGCTAAACTCACAGGCAGATGTAACTGGTGACCCCTTTAAAAAAAAACATAAATGACTAAATATGGAGATGAAAGATTTCTGCCCGACAGCGACAACATGATGATTCAACATTTGCATTTTTGATGAGGTATTAGTGAAATACAAACCCTGTGACGGCGTAGTAATTAATCACCCTTATGTGCCCTCTCATCTGAGACCCTGTTTGGCCATCTGAGGTTTTTTTTCCAAGTCTTCAACAGCTGGGATTCAATGCTGTAGCGCTTGCTGTCACACTTCACTGTCCCCTCACTAATCATTTGGCAGAGGTTTTGGCTCTGCTAGACAAGGTTCCTGTGCCACTTGCTGCTTGTTGGTTCACCCCATAATTGTCTGGCACGTCGTTGTGGTATTTGTGGTCTAACGGGAGAGTTTTGGCGAGGACAGGGCTCTTGCTCCAGACTCTTTAGGGCAGAGTGAGTGGTTTTGGCTATCGCTTAGCTCCAGACGAGGTCTCAAGTGGAGGAGCGCAGGGAGTCACGCGTGAGCAAGCAGAAGGATTTCTGTCCTTTTTTTTTTTTTCTTTTTTTCTTTTTTTTTGGGGATTCTGAAGAGTCATCTGCTCTCTCTTGCTTGTTTTCCATAAGCTAAATCATTGGATTAGAGCTGAGGACCTGACGGTAACATTTTATATCTAAATCGGATACTAGGGCCTAATGCAAATCATTTTAAGATATATTTACATACTATGCTGATTATTTAATTGCATTATTTACGTATATGAGTACTTACTAATAAAAGGCCAAAATAAAAATGGCTCTCTGTGAAAGGAAAATCATGCAATACAGAATTGATGCACTATTTATGAGGTATAAATTGTTAATTTGTGTCAATCTTGTCATAATGCATTATTTATTATAATAAATAATGTGTTAAATAATTGGCATCCATGATAAATACTGGGGAAAAAATCAACTGAACTCCATGAACTAAAAGCTTGGTCATTTTATAAACAAGGTCTGTCAAATTAAAGATGTTTGAATGAATTATTTTTAACCAATAATAAAGCATATTAATTACACTATTGTTAAAAAGGTTTGAAAGAAATTAATACATTTATCCAGGAAGGATCAATTAAAGTGACAGTAAAGAAATGGAATTTACATAAGGTTCAAATTACATGTTCATTTGCATTCATGTTGTGTTAATGCGTTATGAAATTCATTGTGCTAATTTATCAAGTTAATTAGTTGACAGTCCTAATAAGGACTGGGTTAATGATATCAATTAATCGATTTTAATCCATCTTCATTGTGATGAACCAATGTTGATTCTTAAATCCCAAGACCGATCTTTTAGTCTATGCTGTTTTCTATGCATGTTAGCACCTGCTGCCCAATAATCGCAATAAGCTTTGTTACTTTTGATATGAAACAAAGTCTCAGCTTTCAGATATTGTCAATTGTATCACAACATTCCAACTGTAAATGGCATCTTTGATGTGGTGTCAATACCCAGCCCTGGTCCTAATATACTCCACATATATATGCCTAATATACAGTATAGTCAAATGCAAAGCAACCCTGAACTTTAGTGTTAAAAAGCTGTTGTTGCAGGATGACTTCCAGCCATTACTTCTGCCTCCTAGGCAAACATCTAATAAAACTCCGCTTCACGTCCTTTCATGGGTTTTCAGTCCTTTGAAAAATGCTGTTCATTGTGTGAATAAGCACATTAAAGAGAAAATCAGACAGCCGCATCACTGCTAAAACATTGTTGCTTTTCTACCTGAGCACTATTCAAGATATCAATAGTCAGTATTTCATTCGATAATCCAGATCTGTCGTTCCTCACTTTTCTTAAAGTGGCAGTTAAATGGGTTTTTTGGGGTGGGGTGGGGGTTAACTCCAAAATAAAATTTAGCCCATGATTTACTCACCCTCGACAAGTCATCTAAGGTGTCTATGACATTCTTCTTTCAGACCAATAAAATCAGTTATATTAAAAATGGCCTGGCTCCTCCAAGCTTTATAATGGCAGTGAACTTTTGGGTCATTTTTGAAGTCTATAAAAGTGCATCTATCCATCATATAACTGCTCCACACGACACCGGTGGGTTAATAAAGGCCTTCTGAAGCAAGGAAAAATTTTTATTATATTTATTACTTTATAGACTAAAATAACTAGCTTCCGGCAGAGGATAGAGCAAAACAAAACACCGGTCATGAATTAGAAGTCTAACACGAGAATTCTTAAAGGGTTACATCAGCGATTAGCATTAAGCTTTGTTTCAGTAGAAACCCGGGAGTATATTCAAATTATCGTACTTTCCCCCCTCATATGACCCTAAGACGAGAGAATTATGTATTTTATTTCTGGAAAAATTCTTCTGATGACACAAATATCGTCATTTTGCGTCTTCGGAGGAGTTTTTGTCCAGAGGCTAAAGACTACAGCCAGCAGAGGGCGCTATTTCCATATTTTTTCAACATCACACTCACAGCATTCGGCTCGCGGCGCTGTGGAGATTCATGTATACGGAGCGGTGGAGAGCAAAGTTAGTGTTTCAACTTTTCAAATGAATTCCTATGAAAGTTAAGTTTCCAAAGACATGAACTGAAAATGCGCCAGACTGATCACGCGCGCTGTGAATGCAGCAGCAACCACAGCCGCGTATCCCGTGATTACCTCAGCTCATGTGATAATCCGATTCTGCTGTTTTTAATTGTAGTGTCTCTAACTGAACTGATTTTCTGAAAATGAACGTTGTAGGCAAGTGATCCAGTAATCCTGTAGCCGACTAGCCGTGCCTAGAGAGTAGGAGTGCGTTCTGGGAATTGTTGTCTTTGATCCCCATGAGACAAAAATACATTTCTGTGTTTTCTCAGTCTAGAAGGCACCAAATTAAAAAATAATTTCACATTTCTACTACATTAATGACCCAGTTTAAATACAGATTCATCTTCCCAGCGCTGAAGTACCCCTTTAAAGAGAAATGGAGGAGGATTTCAATATAAGAGAAGAGGAGCTTGAGTTTGTTGCCCTATCCGCAAGAGGTGTGAAAACTTGTGATGCTCCTGTACATCGCGTCAGGTAGTTATTTTACTCTTTAAAGTTTTAAATATAGATATTTTTCTTACACAAATGCACCACTTTGGTTCAGAAGGCCTTTATTAAGCCGTGTGGAGCAATTATATGATGGATAGATGCACTTTTATAGACTTCAAAAATGACCCAACAATTCAATGCCATTATAAAGCTTGGAAGAGCCAGGACATTTTAAATATAACTCTCCATTCGGTTCTGTTTGTATGAAAAAATAATGTCATAAATACATAGAATGACTTGAGGGTGGACAAATCATGGTCTAATTTTCGTTTTTTGGTGAACTAACCCTTTAAGGTGTATGTGCAGGTAGAGAATGCTGTAGCTAGGGGTCAAACACTCTTGGCCAGTCGACAGCCTGGCTGATGATGAAGAGTTTGCAAGATGACTGGGAGATTGCATACTCCGAAAAAGTTTTCTGCAGAGATGGTAAGGAAGCAGGGGAAGCTGTGTCGCCTGTATGATTGGGCTCATTGAGGTGGTGGGTGGTAAATCCGAAGTCTCATAGACCATTTCAAGGAAGTAAACGCATGTCTAATCCAGAAGCATTTCCGGTGGTGTCGTTTTTAAATCACGGAGCTGTCAAAACATGGCAAAAATGATAATCACGATTATTTTGCTTAATGCTGAAATTATTTAACATGATTATAAGTGGGTAATATGATCAAAGTCTTCTTTCGTATCATGAGTAGTTTTAAATGTCAGTGAAATTTCACAATTATCAATACTTCAGCAAAAACTAATATATAGGTTAATTAATGTAAGTAAAAGTCCTCAAAACAGTTACAGAAGACAAGTAAACAGTCATTGATAAAATAAGAACAAAAAACGAACCCCCTTTAGTTACGGTTGCTATGTCCGACAAGCCATGGCGCTCTGAAGAGTCATGATTCTGAAGAGTCATCTGCTCTCTCTTGCTTGTTTTCCATAAGCTAAATCATTGGATTAGAGCTGAGGACCTGACGGTAACATTTTATATCTAAATCGGATACTAGGGCCTAATGCAAATCATTTTAAGATATATTTACATACTATGCTGATTATTTAATTGCATTATTTACGTATATGAGTACTTACTAATAAAAGGCCAAAATAAAAATGGCTCTCTGTGAAAGGAAAATCATGCAATACAGAATTGATGCACTATTGACCATGCACACGCATGTTCTCAGGTAGAGAAAACACACACGGAGGAGCAAAGAGGATGCTGACAACATGCCGACAGACAGGACAGAGCAAGTTACATTCGATATGAAACAGTCTCAACTTTAAAATGATGTTTTGTGGCTCTTTAATGTGTCATGATCGCTGTAGTGCCTCAGTTAAAGCTGCTCGTGAATCGATCATCTCTTACTTCTAGTTCATTGATAATCCTTAGAAAACTACAGTTTATTCATTTAGGAGCAGTGAGTGATTTTATCTTTGTTTTTTGTTGTTTGATTAACAATAACTGCAGCAGATTTATTAGGTTGCTGTCACTTTAAGAGCTGCACGGATCCAATAAACTGTTACACATACGCTCTTTCCCAGTGTTTACATTCACTTAAGACATAACTGACTGTGTTTGCGAGGATACTTACCAAAACAGCATTTCGACACATTTGTGTGTTTTAGCCGTGTATCTGAGGCCCACAGTATACTTCGCTTATGTCTCAGAGCCACGCCCACAGGTGGTCATCTAGGGAACAGTATCTCTTTTGCGGCTTAATACACTGTTTAATATCAAGCACATCCCACAGTTTAGCAACAATAGACTACATTTTACATCACTCACTTATTTGGCTGATTTGGATGTCAAGTTTGTGCTTTTAGGGAGGAACAAAAGTGCACCGCTGTGAAGGAAAGGAAAGCACAGGGTGGAATGACGCTTCACGTCAATTATTTTGTTTTTATAATCATCGGAAGCCAAAATCGAAATTTAAAATCTATTACTATTAATTACTCAGCCCTAGTACATACTTTTTGAGTCTAGCTAAAATAGAACCGTTAAGATATTTACAAAAACTAAAAAGAGACGATAACGTGGAATTACTGTACCCTTTAAGTAAGTCAGGTGACAATTTATCACTCAGAACTTTAAAGGGGTGATGAATTGAGAAATCAACTTTCCCTTGAGCCTTTAATATATTAAAGGTCATGGTAATATAAGAACATCCTGCAAGTTTCAGAGCTGAAAATTTCCTTGTTAGTCAAAGAAAATCTTTTTATTGACACCAGGCCCAGAAAACGACAGCTCTGATATACACTCACCTAAAGGATTATTAGGAACACCATACTAATACTGTGTTTGACCCCCTTCCGCCTTCAGAACTGCCTTTATTGTACGTGGCATTGATTCAACAAGGTGCTGAAAGCATTCTTTAGAAATGTTAGCACATATTGATAGGATAGCATCTTGCAGTTGATGGAGATTTGTGGGATGCACATCCAGGGCACGAAGCTCCCGTTCCACCACATCCCAAAGATGCTCTATTGGGTTGAGATCTGGTGACTGTGTGGGCCATTTTAGTACAGTGAACTCATTGTCATGTTCAAGAAACCAATTTGAAATGATTCGAGCTTTGTGACATGGTGCATTATCCTGCTGGAAGTAGCCATCAGAGGATGGGTACATGGTGCTCATAAAGGGATGGACATGGTCAAAAACAATGCTCAGGCATTGCCTTGTAGGCCGTGGCATTTAAACGATGCCCAATTGGCAATAAGGGGCCTAAAGTGTGCCAAGAAAACATCCCCCACACCATTACACCACCACCACCAGCCTGCACAGTGGTAACAAGGCATGATGGATCCATGTTCTCATTCTGTTTAAGCCAAATTCTGACTCTACCATCTGAATGTCTCAACAGAAATCGAGACTCATCAGAACAGGCAACATTTTTCCAGTCTTCAACTGTCCAATTTTGTTGAGCTCATGCAAATTGTAGCCTCTTTTTCCTATTTGTAGTGTAGATGAGTGGTACCCGGTGGGGTCTTCTGCTGTTGTAGCCCGTCCGCCTCAAGGTTGTGCGTGTTGTGGCTTCACAAATGCTTTGCTGCATACCTCGGTTGTAACGAGTGGTTATTTCAGTCAAAGTTGCTCTTCTATCAGCTTGAATCAGTCGGCCCAGTCTCCTCTGACCTCTAGCATCAACAAGGCATTTTCGCCCACAGGACTGCCACATACTGGATGTTTTTCCCTTTTCACACCATTTTTTGTAACCCTAGAAATGGTTGTGCGTGAAAATCCCAGTAATTGAGCAGATTCTGAAATACTCAGACCGGCCCGTCTGGCACCAACAACCATGCCACTCTCAAAATTGCTTAAATCACCTTTCTTTTCTCATTCTGACATTCAGTTTGGAGTTCAGGAGATTGTCTTGACCAGGACCACACCCCTAAATGCATTGAAGCAGCTGCCATGTGTTTGGTTGAATAGATATTTGCCTAAATGGGAAATTGAACAGGTGTTCCTAATAATCCTTTAGGTGAGAGTATACTGATCAATGATGTCATAGAAGGGGGAAAAACATCGCCTCTACAGATAAATGTGTACACCTGCTTCTGTAGCCCTGCCCACCGACTCGTGGAGCTAAACTGTGTTAAACAGAGCTAATCGCGCTACCAGGCATGTAGCCACAGACATTAAACATGCTGAAGGTAGCAAGATAATTGTTTGTAAACAAGACGCAGGTTTGCATGCGTATTGAGATTAAAACACTATGCTGTGCCTTCTATATTGGATCCGACAGGAATGGTGCAACACACTTACGATATGTGAGTAAAACATGTTTTTATATGTGATAGTTTTGCATTGTTACCGATCGTTATGATTATGTGTACATGTCTAACTTACAGTAGCACGCCATTACAGGTTGGAGAATCCTTTATCTGTTGGTTCATTGCGATTCGTAATCAGCAGGCACGTGCAGAGGGGGGCTTTGGGTGCTCGAGCCCCTGCCCTTTTTCAAAATTAATCAAAATTGTCATCGGTTGAAAATGACATGGACAGACGAACTAACGTTTGTGTAACGATTTCCTGACGAAATGGATCATCCTGACGATCGTCCTGATGTTCCTGACAACAAACAAAGCACTGCACAAAACCACGCAGCACCAAAAGTCGAATTAATGTAAGTAGTGTTAAACTAACTTGTATTTATGTATATTGATACACGTTTACTATTTGATGAAACTATCAACGTTAATGAAATCCCAAGTGCCGACGGCACATACAGGCCAATTATGTGAAATGGTGGCGTGAAAGGACTTTATTATAATTTTTGATAATTATGCAGCATTATGAAAGAAGTCTCTTATGCTCATCAAGCCATTTATTTGATCAAAAACAGCAAAATTGTGAAATATTATTATAATAATGGTTTTCTATTTTAATATACTTTAAAATTAAAAGTATACAGTATGTATACCTGTGATCAAAGCTGAATTTATCATCATGTCTTCAGGGTCACTAATCATAGATCTGATGTCAATGTTGGAAACAGTTATGCTGCTTAATTTTTTATAACCTGCTGTGATATTCAAGATGAAAGATTCTTTGATTAATAAAATGTTAAAACGAACATGTAATAATATCTCACAATATTAGGCTACTGTTTTTTCTGTATTTTTGATTAAATAAATGTAGGCTTGATGAGAATAAGAGACTTCTTGCAAAAACAAAATTTAAAATGTAGTATCTAAACACGCGCACAGCCGCACACACACACACACATATAGCATATATGTTTATTTATTTATTTATTATTATTATTATTTTTATTATTATTTTTTTACATTTGAGCCCCTGGCTCTGAAGAACTCTCTGCACGTCCCTGGTAATCAGACTCGGACATATGTGGGCCAGGGCTCGCAAAGCCCAACGTCCTGTTTTTTAGACGGGCTACCCCCGTCTGCCTGTCGGCATGAATTTTTAATAGTTAAATAACATTCCTTTCTTGATCTGCGTTGTTTATTTTCTTGACTTGATATTTGAACAGCGCACGTCCGCACGTGGGCTGGCCAAGTAATAACAAAATAAATCTATCGCGGGTGTTGGGGATAAATCATTGTGTTTGTTTGATAAATACGGTTTGAGAGCCCTGTGAGAGAATCTTTCCAGTTGCAGTTTTCAAAACAATCAGTTCACGTGAACTGACAGGGGAGCTGAAGTTCATTAAATATGCAAATCTTATCCAATCCTAGCCGTGGGCGTTTACTTCCAAGTCTACAGTGCGGCACACCCATAAAAACAGAGCGTGTCTTGAGAGAATCTCAAAACCAGTGTAGAAAATAGCCTAGTACTTATTAATTATTTTGTTTTTGAATGTAAAAACCACGCAAACGTTATAAATTATAACGTTATAATTTTTTTTTTATAAGCCAGTTCATGACACCTTTAAACATGAAGGTGACTTGAATACCTGAAGTGACGTATCTAGATGTGTATCGTTATCTGGTTGAGATTGAGAGCATCTACATGAAAGTAGCGGTAAAGGCATGGCATAATCTGGATGCTTACAACTACTTCCTTATTTGGGGAATTGTTGGAAACATTTGTTCGTACTATGTGGACAGCGTTGTTGTGTTCCAGTATTACCTATTGCATATGTAATTATTTCACACATTTCTAAATGTTTGTGTTTAGGTTAAGTGAAGTGTGTAGCCATGTTGATGCAATCCTTATTGCTGCGGAACAGTGTGTGAGAGAAGGTTTGAATGTTCCTTCTGTGATATCTGAGCCTTGCATGTGGTCACAAATAAACAAGAAGGTGCATGCAGTTCATTGCTGGCTAATGCTTTCTTTTTTTCTTTTTTTATTATTCATATTAAATTCTAATTCATAGTGAACAGGCTTCTGTAGTTAAACCATGGTAACCACAAATTAACCATGGTTTTGTTACTCTGACCATAGTTTAACCATTGTATTTGTAGTAAAACTGTGGTTATACAAATGGTAATCAATCCGCCAAAAAACATGGTTACTAGACTTTTACTTGGTTAGTTTCCATGGATACAATCATACATGGATACACCATATATCCATGTATGCATCAATGTATGTATCAGTGTATGTGACTGTATCCATCCAAACCATAGGAACATATTTCATGTTTTGCATATTCACATACACACACGCATATATATGCCTAGTTCTGTCATGAAACACAGAACTAGAACGCTGTCTGATGGATCCTTAACATAAGCTGATGATATTTACAGTGTTAACTACCTAGTGCAAGCCGATTGGTTCATGTTGCATCTGCAGCCAATGAGCTTACTGCTCAACAATTAAATGGCTGGCTACCATTCACTACAGCAGTTTGCAGCATGCTTTCAGAGTTTATCTAAAGCTCTCCACCTTCCCCAGCTCCACCTGTATAGATCTGCTATGAGCGATTGATATATGCTATGTCTGTGTGTGATTATATGGCTTGAATTGTCAAATATGAACTTTGTAAGGGCAGAGCAGGTCATAGAGAAGTAGTTATGACTATTTGACATTAAACATATCTGTATTGCATTTGGTTTTCATTAGATGCATTACAGCATAACATGTAATTAGACATCAGCCTATGTGTTGGCAAAATGAGTCGAAATGCACACAAGATAATTTTGAGCTACAGGCAAAACAAATGAAAAATGTTGATTTTCACAAAATGTGATTATTAAGCCCTCGTCTAGCAATCCCAATGCTCCAAATAGCAATTAAACATCTAAAATGATCTTTATTTGTACATTTTTCGAAGAGGAGTACCTTTCCTTTGTCCATGCAAGCTGTCTTGATCCCGCTGACTAACAGATCTGAAGTGCGCGCACAAAGAAGCCTCAGAGCCGCTATACATGTATACACAGAAGCATAGTATTTAAAAATATCTAAATAAAACATATAAATATAATAGTCTTGTCGGGTATTCACGCAAGCATGATCTGTCATGTCTCATGAACGTTTGGTTTGCTGTTGGGGAAAAACATCTGATGTGTGACATTATTTTAGATTCATGCAGAACAGTCTGTTTCATTAGGCTAATGTCAATCAAACAATTGTGGCATCATGGGAAAAAAAAGTATAATATATTAAACATAATTTTAAAGGTTTTTTAATAGAGAATGGAAATGGAAAACTCATTTTTGAAAATTTGCTGATTGCAACTCATTTTGCCAGCACGAGTCAAATATGTACATTCACTCTTCTGTTTTGGAAATGATCTGTATTGTGTGATACACAAATAAATTTGACTAAAATGTGATTCCCCTTTCAGAATGAGATCCCAGACTGTGCAGTGTTTACCACTATAACTTTTGGTAGTGACAGACACTGCATCTGAGAGAGAGCTGGAGAAACTATTCTGACTACATCTGAGGCAGATCCTAATTAAGAAGCACAAGTAGTGGTTCAGAGTGACAAACCTTGTACTGGCAGCACTGTAGATGCAACAAAGCCCCTTACACATCTGTTTGATGAGAAGCACAGTTTGTCACTAGATGAAACACAAAATGAGCTGTATAAAGTCATGCAAACCATCCCTGCTTACTTTAGTGAACTGAATTGTAAGCACCTCCAAGAGAGTACACTCGGTGAATCCTCTTGTGAGCAGTGGTTTGAGCAAAGACAGGGCCGAAGCCACTTTAAAGTGTTGAGTAGCAAGGCAAGTCAAGCTAGGTTGACATCTAAAATCATGGGCTACACATCTAGCAGAAATGCACCAGCCTTAGCTTGGGGTAAGAACGATGAAAAACTAGCTTGAGAAGCCTACTTACAACCAGATGACTTGTCATGACAGCTTGATAGTGGAAAAAGTTGGGTTGGTAGCAAATCCAAAGTTTCCTCATTTAGGAGCCAGCCCAGATGGAATAGTCCATTGCAAGTTATGTCCATTTGCTACACTTGAAATAAAATGCCCCTTAAATAATGCAAACACTTTATATAAAACTAATGCTATCAAGACCAAAGATTTCTGCCAAAAACTTTAAACTTAAAAAGAACCATTCATACTTGCACAAGTTCATGGGCAAATGGCAGTGTGAACTCAAAACATCATACTTTGTCATTTGGACAACAGAGGAGTGCCACACTCAAAAAGTAGAGTACTGGGATCAGATCCGACCAAAACTAGATCTCTTCTACAGACAGTACATTCTCACAGAAATGTGCACACACAAACTTGAGTCTTCCTTGAGGGGTTGCAGTGGCTCAGTGGTTCATGTAGATTGTCTATAAACCGGAAGGTTGGTGGCTTGATCCCCAGTTCCACCTGACCAAGTGTCGAGGTGTACATGAGCTGGATGGCGCCTTGCATGGCTGACACTGCCGTCAGTGTATGAATGAGAGAGTGAATGAATGTGAGGCAACATGTGAAGTGCTTTGGATTGCCATTGGTCTGTTCAAAGTGGTATATAAATGCAGTCCATTCACCATTTGCAGTCCATTTAAAACCAACTAGGATTTTGTTGGTGTTGTGGGACTTGGAGTAGACCATTGCTCTTGCACTAAGAGAGGCTGGTCAGCCAATACAAATCTCGCTCCAGTCTATGATACACTTCTCTGAATTGAATAAGGAAGATTCTTTTTAATCTTTTCCCTAGAAGGCTGAAACACTTTGCCATTATGTTCATGAAATATTGCAGAGATTGTTGCACAACTGCAATGAAACCTAAAGGCAAGATCTTTAAGAGTGAGGCCAAGTCTCAGTTTCATTAAGACAAAGTAAAACTGGAAAGAGCTGTTCTTGGACTCCAAGCAGTGGTGAGATATGTCAGAATTGCAAAGAATACTTTGGATGAGAGAAGGCCAGTGTAGAAGGGAATGATTTGAACATCAGATTTCAGACTCTAGGCTTCTCACTTGCTCTTTGTAAGATGTTCAGTTTCTCTTTTTTAATGTGTATTCCAACACATTGTAGGACATCATTGTACTTCCGTTGCATTTATGTTTATGTCCTCTACTTCCTCAGTAGGCTGAACTCTAACGCTCTCTTCAGAGATCTCTGATGCTCGTCTGATATCTGTAATTTTTTTCTGGTGCTATCAGGTCTGTAAGGAAGCTTTGATGGAATGTATTCTGGACTTAGAGGGTCATCTGATGACTTGCCTAAAGACAAAAGTAGAAAAACATTATTGGGATAGGCTATAGCTTTCGCACATCACTGGTTGAAGATGATGAAGAGCAAGATAATAAAGCGTTAATTGTGTTAACACTATTTCATGCTGAAATGAACATTAAACAAGCTTAATAAGTGATGTTTATCATTATATTTTGTGAAATAATGCAGTTAGCTAATGTTATACAATAACATTATTGTAATGAACATCTAAAGTAAACTGCTACTTACAGCCCACCTAATTACAGCCCACAGAACATTTAGAAATGAAACCGAAATAAAAACATGGCAAACGTATAAAAGCACTTTTGCTATTATACAAGAAAACAAAGATGGAGCATCATACTTAACTAGGGAACATACAGTAATTCAGTGACAAAAATGTTGTTTACTTACCAGAGATAAAATGTGTGCTACATATCCTAGAGTTCTGCTATCCAGCCTTCTCGCTTCACTGCTGCAATCCAGGCGTCACGTTGTGTTTTTCAGAAATCTATACGCTTTACATTTCCGAGAGTAAGTTAGTTCCGGGACTGAGAGAGCATCCAACCAACAAACAACATTGTCCTAATTTTACTTCAAAATTTAGAAATGTTCTAGTGTCATGATAAATAAATGATCACAAAGACACTGTATAAAGTGCCTGCAGCAGATCTTTCGCTAACCAACCGGAAACATCCCAAAACCCAAGACATCCATCATCTATCCATATTATATTGCAAAAAGTATTGGGACACCCATCCAAATCAATGAATTCAGGTGTTCCAAACAACTTCCATGGCCAAATGTGTATAAAATCAAGCACCTTATCATGCAGACTCTCAGGAGCTCAGTGAATTCAAGCGTAGTACCATGATAGGTTGCCACCTGTGCAAAAAGGCCATTTGTGAAATTTCCTCACTACTAAATATTCCACGGTCAATTGTTAGTAGTATTAAAACAAATGTGGAACAACAGCAACTCAACCCACAAGGTGGTAGGCCTCGTAAAATCACAGAGCGGGGTCAGCGCATGCTGAGGTGCTTAGTGCGCAGAAGTTGTCAACTTTCTGCAGTTAGTAGCTATAGATCTCCAAACTTCGTGTGGCCTTCAGATTAGCTCAAGAAAAGAATGTAGAGAGCTTCATGGAATGGGTTTCCATGGCTGAGCAGCTGCATCCAACCCTTACATCACCAAGTGTCGGATGCAGTGGTGTAAAGCACACCGCCACTGGACTCCAGAGCAGTGGAGACGTGTTCTCTGGCGCAACAAATCACGCTGGCAATCAGTCCCAATGGACGACTCTTAGTTTGGCGGTTACCAGGAGAATGGTACTTGCCTAATTGCATTGTGTCAAGTGTAAATTTAGGTGGAGGGGGGGGGGATTATGGTTTGGGGGTTGTTTTTCAGGGGTTGAGCTTGGCCCCTTAGTTCCAGTGAAAGGAACTCTTAATGTTTCAGCATACCAAGACAGTTTGGACAATTTCATGCTCTCAACTTTGTGGGAAAAGTTTGGGGATGCGCCTTCCTGTTCCAAAATGACTACACACCAGTGCATAAAGCAAGGTCCATAAAGACATGGATGAGCGAGTTTGGTGTGGAGGAACTTGACTGGAACTTGACTGGCCTGAGTCCTGACCTCAACCCGACAGAACACCTAACATCTAATCTATCCATTTAATCCATTAGATTTTACTGCTTGACTTGATTGTGATTGGCAGTCATCGTAATCTATAGTTTTTCTCTCATTTTTGTTTTATTATTTCATATTTATATTATGTTGTCGCACCATCAGAATTACTGCCCTAGACCTTTCTCTGTGGCAGGCATTCTAAGGCCAGTGTCTTGGCGTTGAAGGAACTTTACTGTCTGGGTGATTGTGTAATGAGAATAAACCTGGTCTACACTCCAGTAAATCATTTAATCATTAAAGTCCTGGATTCCCATCATAAGAAATCTGGCCCCTGGAAGCAGTAATTCGTTTCAAACTGCTCTAGGCGAAAACTATAGAGGTGAACATGGGAACCAAAAGACATTGTTCTGAGAGAGTCACCTCAGTTAAAATGCTAATCCACTCACGGGCCAGTGTGGGAGTTTCCCCCTGAGCCAAGTGCTCCGGCGGTCGGATGTCAGATGAGGCGCGGTGATGTACTGCTACCGACCTTTCCTCAGACGCACTTCCTGGAGGAGGTTACAAGCCCCCCTGTAGGAGCTGATCTTTGGAGCCCGATGACATGAATTAAGCGGAGCATGAAGAGCCCGGCGCAGTGAGGCAGCGCGATTCCGCCACGGCCCGAGTGAGTCCCACACAGAGGGTCACCGTAATCACGATTAATCACCTCCAACAGATGGCCTCCACCGAGAGAGACAGCTCAGGGCTGTGTTGACAAGAGTGTTGCCCCAGCTTTGCTTTACATCAAGCTTCCATCAGTAATTAGTTTTAATTAGGCTAACAGGCCACATTGTCTTTGAGCTGTGATACGGAGGTAATAGGGTTATGAGGGGTAGAAATAATCCTTTTAAATGCAGTAATCTAAGAGTGACCTCTGCACAGGTCGCCGGTTTTGAACATAAATAATCAGAAATGATTCATAGGTCCAGTGCTGTTGGTCCGTATTTATGGATTATTAGCTTTCTTGATCCGTAGCTGTCTTCTCTCACTCTCTTTCTTTTAATTTGGTGCATATTTTTCAATTAATGGTGTCCTTGCTGTTAATCAATTTGAACAAAAGGACGTTTAATAGCTTCGCTAAAGCTCAGTAGCTCAACTGCGCTGCGACAGACCTCTGGGACAGACCGAGAAAGAGAGAGAGCGAGAGCATCAAGGGACAGATGAAAAGAGCTGAAGTTTTATGAGAAAATTTTCCACTTTGAAAAACATACTGTGAGAGCGGTGGAAAGGCTCTCAGGTGTGCATCGGCTGCCTGACAGAGACTGAATTTGTCATCTATTTCAATACCGCGTGGCAGAAATGACTCAGAGGAGAGGAATAGAACGAGGGATGAAAAAAAAAGAGAAAAATCAGCCAAGCCTTTTGAGTGAAGGAAGGTAAAGATGAACTGTCCTCTGTGTGTGTGTGTGTGCGTGTGTGTGCGTGTGTGTGTGTGTGTGTGTGTGTGTGTGTGTGTGTGTGTGTGTGTGTGTGTGTGTGTGTGTGTGTGTGTGTGTGTGTGTGTGTGTGTGTGTAAAGTAATGTGTTATGTGGGTCATGTGAAGATAGATCTGCCGCTCGGTAATTGAGGCAGATCAGATTTGTCAGCACACCAGGAGGCTGTTCTTTGAGCTGACTCTCTCTGCGTGTGTGTGTGTGTGAGTGACAGAGAGAGAGAGTCATGCAGTGATTTTAGCATTGATAGCCTAGTAGAAAGCCCATCATTAGAAAAGCATCAGAGTAAAAAAAAAAAAAAGAAAAATGGAAGAGGACAATATTACACACTCCATTGATAAAGAAACATGACATGGAAATTAATCCAACAGGATGTCTTTCTAATAACCCACACACCTTTGTAACTGATTGAAGACTACACAGAAAGCACAGAATTGCATCAAAATACAATATTGTTCAAAGTTTGAGGTCAGATACTTTGCTTTTTTATATATTTTTTGAAAGAGGTTACCACGGTTGCATTTATTTGATCAAAAATACAATAAAACAAACAAAAAATGTTCAATAACTGTTTTCTATGGAAGAATTTAAAAAAGGTACATCTCACAGTTCAGACATTTTTCTTGCAATTGTGTTTACATCTCACAATTCAGTTTTTTTTTTTAAGTCATAATTGCGTGATATAAATTCGCAATTGCATGTTATAAAGTAAAAATTCCAAGATACGAATTCGTAATTCAGACTTTTTTTCTTGCAATTGATAGTTTGTATCTCGCAATTCTGAAAGTTTTTTTTTTTTTTTTTTCTGTGCTGGAAACAAGCTTCCATATAGTTTTCTCATTGAATATATTTTATAATGTGATTTATTCCTGTTATAGCAAAGAAATATTTTCCATGAAAGAAACTTTGATGAAAGATTCTTTAATGAAAAGAAAATTTCAAAGCACCATTTATTTGAAATCTTTTCTTGTAACATTATCTCTTTATTGCCTCTTTTGATCAATTTAATGCATCTTGCTGAATTAAAATATTAGAAATAAAATCATACTGTCCCTGAACTTTTGGATATATTTTAATATATAAAAAACTCACAACTCAAACTGTAAAGAAAAGTTCAGACTCAATTCAGAGAAAAAATGGATGGAACCACATTGCAATAAACCAAATTGCAATAAAAAAATCATAAGTAATATTTGCATTGGACACTGACCTTTTACTTTTTCGTCATGTCTGCAAGTCTGACTGCTGTAAGTACTGTTTAGCAGTAGCTCAGACATCTAAATCAGATAATAGAGGAGACTCACTATTTGCCATTGTACACATATGGCACATTTTGTGGTACAGAGATAAAGTTAAACTCGCACAAAAATTCCAAGTATTTGAACTGAAAAACTGACTGTTCGCCGCTCACTCATTTTTCAAATCAGTGTTTAAAAGGCCCGTCGCAGAGTAGCAAGTTCCTGCCCTCGATTTGATGGTCCACTCTCATGAAAGTCATTTTGCTCTTGGCTCAACGTCCAGTTCTGCCAGCTGCACATTAATAACCAGTAAAGATAACATGCGTTTCCAGCTCAGTGGAATCACACGAACAGCCCCTTCCACCCCTTCTGCATATTCACACTAGAATGCATCAACAAAAAATTGTTTGTGTTTGCTGCCTTTTAAGAACAGATATGATATGAAGCATATAAATGCAGAGTTTGAAGTGGATGTTCTCTGCAAAGCATGGCATGTGGTTTGGCATGTAAATGCAGCAGTGGTGTGATGTGGTTTGGGGTACGGTGGAGGTTTTGGTCCGCTGTTGTGGTGTAAATAAACTCCTCTCCTCTCCTCTCCTCTCCTCTCCTCTCCTCTCCTCTCCTCTCTCTCCTCTCCTCTCCTCTCCTCTCCTCTCTCCTCTCCTCTCCTCTCCTCTCTCTCTCTCCTCTCCTCTCTCCTCTCCTCTCCTCTCCTCTCTCTCCTCTCCTCTCCTCTCCTCTCTCTCCTCTCCTCTCCTCTCCTCTCCTCTCCTCTCCTCATTTCCCTTTCCACTTTTTTTCCTATCATTTTCACTTGCTCCTCCTTTTCCTTTCCACTTCCTCTTCCATTTCTCTCCCTTTCCATTCCACTTTCTGTCCTTATTATGTTCATTTCCTTTCCATATCATCTTATTTTTCTTTCCCTTGTTTTCCTTTCCTTAATTCCTCTTTCCTTTTCACTTTCTTTTGATTCATTATATTATTTAATTTCCACTTCCTCCTCCAATTTATCGTCCCTTTTCTTGAATCTCCCTTTCCATTCCACTTTTTTTAAAAACTTTTTTTCATTTTCTTCCTTTGACTTTCCTACCCTTCCTTATTTACTTGTATTCCCTGCCACTTCCCCATTTCTTTATTTATTTTCCTTTCCTTTCTCGCCCCTCCCCTTCCTATCCTTTCAACTTCATTATCTCCACATGTTTACCTTTTATGTTTCTCCATATTTTTTTCCTTTTTTTTGCATTTGGTGAAATTTGTATTTTTCTCCTTTTGTCTCCCTTCCTTTCCTTGTCTACACTTGTATTTCCTGCCTTTGCCTTTACTTTTCTTTTTCTCTATTTCATTTCCTTTGCATTTTCTTTTCACTTCATTTTCTTTCCTATCATTTTCACTTCCTCCTCCTTTTCCTTTCCACTTCCTCTTCCATTTTTATCCCTTTACATTCCAATTTTTTCCTTCTTATTTTAATTTCCTTTCCATTCCACATCCTCTTCCTTTTCCTTCCCTTTCCACTTTTTCTGTATCTCCTTTTCTTTCATTTTTTATTTCCTTTTCACTTCCTTTTGATTCAAGATATGATTTCATTTCCACTTCCTCCTCCAAATTATTTCCCCTTTCTTTAATCTCCCTTTCCATTCCACTTTCTTTCTTTAATTTTCTTTTCTTACTTTGCCTTCCCTTCCTTTCTCTAGCGTTTAGTTGCATTACTTCCTTTCCTTTCCTTTCCTTTCCTTTCCTTTCCTTTCCTTTCCTTTCCTTTCCTTTCCTTTCCTTTCCTTTCCTTTCCTTTCCTTTCCTTTCCTTTCCTTTCCTTTCCTTTCCTTTCCTTTCCTTTCCTTTCCTTTCCTTTCCTTTCCTTTCCTTTCCTTTCCTTTCCTTTCCTTTCCTTTCCTTTCCTGCTCTTCCCGTAGGCTTTGATTTAGACTATGCGAGTGTATCATATTACATTTCTTAGCATGCTGTGACACACATTCTCTCCACAATGACAGCTCTGAAATATGAATCCCCAGTGCCTAATCCATTAGTCTCTCTCTCCTCCTCTCTTTCTTCCCTCTCGATCACTTGCTCTCTAGTTGAATTAGCATGATAAAGTGCAGTAGTTAATTGGAGCAGCCATGGAGTTCATAT